>NQII01001148.1:440224-461520 GCA_002778355.1 Clitarchus hookeri | reverse complement strand
TACGTCCCACATTGATTCCTGCGGTTATTTCACGCAGTGTTGCTTGTCTGTTAACACTGACCATTCTGCGCACACGTCGTTGGTCTCGGTCATTAAGTGAAGGCGGTCCGCCACTGCGTTATCCATTGTGGGAGGTTATGCCTGAAATTAGGTATTCTCGGCACACTCTTGACACTGTGGATCTCGGAATGTTGAATTCCTTAACCATTTCCGAAATGGTTTGTCCCATGCGTCTAGCTCCAACTACCATTCCACGTTCAAAGTCTGTTAATTCCCGTCGTGCGGCCATAATCACGTCAGAAACCTTTTCACATGAATCACTTGACTACAAATGAAAGCCCAACCAATGCACTGTCCATTTATACATTTTGATCGCGATACTACTGCCATCTGTATATTTGCATATTGCTATCCCATGACTTTTGTCACCTCTGTGTACATCGGAAGGGGGAGTGAAGTGGGACAGTCGTCTGCTGCGCGTGGTGCTGGGAAGAGCACCAGCAATGTAAAACAAATGACAAACGAAAAACCCACTCTACCCCTGTAACAATATATTTATTTCTGTCATCATCATGCGGCTGACATTGCCATTCCTGCCATAGATATTCACTCGGCGAGAGGGAAAATGAAGTGCTGTGAATCACTTACCCAGGCCAAGAATTATTCTTTTTGGTAGAAAATAGTCCCAACCTTTTTTTTTTTGGTAAACTGTGACTATAAGAGAGAGAGGAAGTTATATAAAAGGGCCGGCGTTTTACTCATGTACACGTTTAAATTTATAGTACACATCTACATTTATGTTCCAAACTCGATTTTAACTCAAAAATGTTATACTGAACTCAACTTGACTTTCATACAACTTGACTTGACACTTATGGTGCAAACTCGATTTTAACTCATATTTTATACTGAACCTGAACTGACCTGACTTGACTCAACTTTCATACAACTTGATGCGACTTGACTTGAAGCAGGAAAAATCAAACTCGTCCCTCATTATTGAATGGTTATGCACTGAAAGACTGAAGGTGATGGCATCCCCTTAATATCCATAAGGAATAAATTAGAAAAATAATTATGTTTTCTTTTTATGTAAATTGGTTTATCAGTATTTAATTTTTATGTGTGATGAAATGGGAAAGTTCCTGGAATGGAGATGGAAAACTACAAGAGAAACTTTATCCACAGTGTTACTGCGTAGTGTCAAAGAGATAATCTACACGGTGCAAGTCAGATGAACATTGTGTGAATAATTTTCATGTAATAAATGTTAGAAATTGTTCCCATAAATATATTAGTTACCATTTAAACCTTAAAATAGCTGCTGATGATAACAACAAAGACAGAGACTGCGCTGTAGTCTGTCTTCCCTCCCGTGCCACCATAGTGGGCTCAAAAAGTGTGTGTGGATGGGGGTTGGCTTCGAAATGGGGAACAGCAGGTCGTTAGATCATTGTAAGGGAAAACCTTGCATAAATAATGGTAGATTCATGCTGCAGTCAACAAGTTTATTGTTTCCCAGGGAACAATAAACCTAAAAGGCTCTGCCTGAACAGATGCCAGAAGGGCAAAACCTAGGCATCAGTATGCAAGGTCTGTGCAGTAGGATGCAGAGCGAATGGTGTCGTTCAGGGCAAGGTCTGTGCGGTAGGATGCAGAGCGAATGGTGTCGTTCAGGGCAAGGTCTGTGCGGTAGGATGCAGAGCGAATGGTGTCGTTCAGGGCAAGGTCTGTGCGGTAGGATGCAGAGCGAATGGTGTCGTTCAGGGCAAGGTCTGTGCGGTAGGATGCAGAGCGAATGGTGTCGTTCAGGGCAAGGTCTGTGCGGTAGGATGCAGAGCGAATGGTGTCGTTTAGGGCAAGGTCTGTGCGGTAGGATGCAGAGCGAATGGTGTCGTTCAGGGCGAGGACATCCCATGTGCAATACTAAGCTTGAGATGTGGTCACATGTAAATCTGTAGTAGCGAAAATTACTGGAGTGCCTCCGTGAGCCCCGTAAACATGAGTGTTGGGTACACTGATACTGTTTGTCAAGCACTTGCTCTTTGAACGAGGGCTATGGACAACTCCTGGTGGGTCCTCTGAAAGAGGGTGACGACATCTGGCGTTTGCGGGTTGTGCTGCAGTTTTTATACTGCTTGCTAGTGCATTTTTCTCAGTAATGCTTTACAACTTATTAACTTGTTTAATTCAGAAATTGGTATAAAATGTATGTAGTTGAAAATGTGTTTTTCATGTGAGAAACTGGAATTGCAGGGAGTTTCAGAGGTAGCTTCTCACTGGGCGGCGCGTGTTTGCTTGCAGCACGGCAACGACATAGACCTGAAGCCACTGGGGTCACGGCAGATGCACCGGCAGAGCTTCACGGTGCACTCGGGGGTGGACCCGTCGGGTGATCTGCTGTTCCTGGAGGTGCGGGAGGACGGGCTGGTGCTGCGCTCCGTCAATGGCACCATCGTGGAGCGCTGGTGGTTCGAGCGGCTCGTCAACATGACCTACAGCCCCAAGAACAGAGTCCTGTGCCTATGGAGGAGGAACGGTGGTCAGACCCAGCTTCACAAGTACTACACCAAGAAGGTGATACCTGCTGGCACTGCTATTTGTGGTGTCCTTGGGAGTTTAACACAACCCCATCTCCCATCTTGTCACAGCTTTCAAGGCACCCAGGGAAAAAACATTGAACAATTTTGCAATAAGAGCTCAAAATGAGACCAAAGCATTTCCACACAAAATACAAAAAAGTTCAAAATCATAGCTCTGAAAGGAGTACAATATTGTACTGTAGGTCCTCTCTTGGCCAGCATGAATTTGGGATGTTGATGAACTACTAATGATAGTAAACTGTCCATCTTATGATTACATATTTTACTGTCCTAATTTTTATAAAGTTATTAATATGCAACATGACTAGGCTCCAGGAGCTGCGGTGGTGTAGTGGTTAGACTACCTGCCTCCCACGTAGGCAAACAGGTCCAATTTCTGATGGGGTCATTTCTGGATTTTTGCATGCAGGAATTGTGCCAAACGATGCCGCTAGTCGGCAGGTTTTCTCGGGGATCCCCTGCCTTTGCATTCCGGCATTGCTCCATACTCACCTCACGTCAACCTCATCTGCTCTTAAGATCTTGATGCTAAGCCACCCAAATCTCTCCACTCCATAAGTTGCCTTTGTCTGGGCTCAAAATCATATGAGTATCTTTTTATTATTTTTTCTTTGTATAATTACAAACACAGCATTAAAAAAGTGTTAGACTGGAAAACAGCCAAATTACATGTTTAGGAAATGTACACTTTTAAAGTTTCAAGCTACCTTCAATAGGTTGGTTTCAGACATTTTGGCTTACTGTGTAAGCAGTCTTGGGTTGGGTAAGTCATGTTAGTTTTGTATGTAATCTGTGCTGCATATCACTTGAAGGTATTAAAGTGAGCTGGTTAGTCAGCACTCATAATAATTTTAAGTAGGCAGAGTATTCCAGTAGTAAGCACCCAATTTTTTGAGAAGTAGATCATTCAAAGTTAATTAAAAATGGTTAAAAATTTATTTAATGTAACTTTGGATGTTGTAACTTCTATGAAATTTTGGAGTACAACATGATGTCTTGCTGTGTTGGGTTGGAAATATGTGCTATCCGTAAGTTGCAGCTTCACTGTAATTGATCATTGCACTTAAATAATTTGTATAAGTTTTCATCAGTAATAAAACTTTGTTTAAACATTATATTTACAGTACAGTAGAACTTCAATGTTACGAAGTGTCTCAGTTACTGAGAATGACTTCTTAAAAACGCTGACTTCATAAAATCAGACCAGACTGAATTTGTCTCCCATTACCCAAAAATTGTGGTAGAGTATTTTTTTTTACAAAGTATACATTTCATCATCTTTGGTGCAAAAACAACACATTTTTTTTAAAAAACTATTTATATTATTCAATAAGCAGACATTTCCCAAATGAAATTATACCACACAAAGATACAGTATTTATTTGCATAATATCCACATTTAATTGACCACATTTTTGTCAAAAAGAATGAGGTGCAGACATTATACAACGAAAACAGAATTAAAAAAAAAAATTCAATATAATGTTTAATATGAAATAAAAGGTAAATGTACTTATTTGTGAGTTCACTTTGGGTTTTCTCTTGCAATGATGATAGAATAATATTGCATAAAAATTAGGGATGGGGCAAATAACAAAAAAATATCAGTTCCAGTTCCGGTACCGATTCTACAATTTAAATATCGGTTCCAGTGTTCGGTTCTATTTTGAATACTTGCCTTTTGCTTGCAACTTTATTAAACCAATGCAGGTAAAATTCATTAAATGTTTTATTTAACCTTTGGTAGACTTGAACAATAACAAAGTGTGAAGATAAGTTTTAAAGTATACAAATAAACTTGTATTAAAGTGAAAATAAATTTTAAAGTATACAGATAAACTTGTTGTATTAAATTTATTTAAGGTTAGTAAATATGTAACAAGTTATTTTTTTTATATTACTATGTGGTGATTGTGATATGTTTGGAAAATACTTAAATAACTCTTTGGCGCTAAAGCCAAAACATTGCGGCATGCTGTACTATAATGGTAACCTACAATTGGTGGTCGGTCGTTAAAAGAACAACTACTGTGGTGGGTTGCGGATTCCTTCTCTTTTTATTTTTTTTTTGCTTCTTTTATGCTGACTGGGCGGCCTCCAATTTTTTTGGGTCTTTTATGCAGTGACTTGCTGGTTTTTTTTTGCAGTGCTGAAATGTGTGACACCTCTAAAAAAATGTTTTTTCTTCCTCCCCCCACCCCCCCAAGAGAGAGAGAAGGGAAAAGAGTGTTGATGTAAAAGCGAAATATGAGATAACAGACTGTTCCCCTACACTTCCCTCCAAACATCACCAAACAGTTTACGACTAACACTCCTTAATTTTTTTTTCTGCGTATAGCACACACCCCAGAAATTTTGTTCTTTATTTTAGGGAAAAAGGGCTCGCTATACGCGAGTAAATACACGTAATTTTTGTAACAACAGAGTTTTGCCATTGCTGTGTAGAAAAAAGAACCGAGTAATTATTAACCTAAAACTGGTTCCAAGTCAAACCTCAAGAACAGGTATAAATTGGAACCGAAGAACCAAACTGACCCATGCATAGTAAAAATGCTAAGTGTCCCCTGCTACTCGCCCATGACCAACCAAGCTTGTGTGTGGCCTCACCACACTGGTGTGTCCGAGTGCTGCTAGCCAGCAGATGTGGCCAGAGCTGGCTGGCGCACAGAACAGGTAACCGTGCAATAGCCTCTAAGCCAGCAACAGCGAAGTGATGTCATGACATCTGCAACTCATCCCCTGAGCAGCTAAAAGAGGGGAGGCATCAAATGAGAAAAGAGACAGACATAGGCAACTCAAAGTCGAAGCCTTGACAGTGACTGCAAATTCCCGTCATTCTTTCCTCCATAGGTGACCAAGATTGCATCACCTGCTGTAGAAGTCAGCTGCAGACATTATATGGGTTTTTCGTCTTTAAAAACAAGGGTTCAGACATTATGCGATGGCGAACATCGTGCAAGTAATTACGGTATATACGACTCTCCTTATGTAATGGAACAGAACCATAGCTTGAGTATTTGAGAAGTGCATACAGCTGAACCAGGTCATGGCCACTCCACATGTTGTTAATTCACTTTTAATTGAAATATTTTTCCTTCCAGGACTAAGTTTATTTACAGATCTCAGACATAGGAATGGCAGTAAATATAAAACAAAATGTTACCTATATAACTAATGAGCCTACTTTCTTCAACATGGGTGGAATTAGTTTTTAAATAATTTCTTAAAAGCTGAGTTGGTTGGATGGGTTGATTTCTCTTTGGAAACAATAACTTTAGAAATTAAACCAGAAACTTATGTAACAGTAGTGATACAATTACAAATACACACAGGCCTTACCTGGGACTTGAACCCAGAAAACCTCGTACTATAAGCTAGCGAGTAATCCACTACATTACGGAGGTCGGATTCGGACCATTATCTTCGGATTTAATCAGTGTAATGTTTTGAATGATATGGTTTACTAACCTAAAATATTTACAGGTTCTTTATTTTTAAAATAAGTGACTGAGCCACATAAAACATGTATGTTTGCATGGCCTACCGTAGCTACTTGTGTGGAGAATTTGATGGAAATTGGTTGTTTGGTCCCTAAGATATGACATAAAAAACTTAATTTTTTTATTTGATGCTATCGTACAAAATTGCCAGGAAACAGAGGCTTTATATACGATGCTTCTAATGTCTACTGTCTACATACAAATTTTGGTTGAATTTGGTTAAATTTTTTAGTTTATATGTCAAACTTACCTTAAAGAATATATGAAGCTGCCATTTTGAACATCGTTGTCTTATCCATTTAAATCATCAAAGTTTACATGGCCTTCTGTAGCATTTATGGTATGTACAATTTGGTACAAATTTATTTGAAATGTTTCAGTGTAACATTTGGTGGGAATTAGTTGATCAGTCCTCAAGACATGGCGTGAAACCTCCATAATTTTCATATGGTGCTATTCATAAATGGAGAACGAAAAAGTAATGTGGTAGCAATTTTGATGCCGATATACAAAGTTAAATAAAAATATATTACTTAGTTTCGTAGATATCGCTCACAAACTAAAATGATTTTATAGCCGCTATTCTGGAAATAAGTGTGTCCTACTTAAAAAATACATTTGTTGTCGTGGCCTACCACAGTACAAAATCTTTGCCAAATGTTGTAAGAATGCGTTGATTGTTTCCCGAGATATGAGATAAAATCATTATATTTTATGGTTAAGGTTATCTTACAAAATGGCAGAGAAATGAGGCTCTGCATAGACAAATTTGATGGTTGTAATAGTTACTACCAGCATACAAAGTTAGGTTGGAATTGGTTTCATTAATAAAATATACTGAGATTAAATATTTGTACACCTAACATTTTGATAATAAGGGCCTGACCTACATAAAATAATACCAGTTTACACCACTTGCTGCAACCTATTTGTTTGCCAAATTTGGAAGGAATCTGTCTATTGTTTCCAGAGATATGACAAACAAATTTTATTTACTCGCATGGTGCTATCTTACAAAATGGCGGACAAAAGATGTTCTATGCACATACAATTGATAGTTGTAATATTTACTGCCAGCATACACAGTTATGTTGGAATTGATTGTATAGTTTTGATTATATAACATTCTAAGCTAAAATGTGACTATATGGCCGCCATTTTAAAAATAAGGGTCTGACTTGCATAAAACATATTAGTTAACATCATCTGCATCAGTACTACTTGTTTGCCAAATTTGATAGGAATCGGTTAATTAATTATTGAGTTATGACATAATAACTTTATTTATTCATATGGTGCTATCTTCCAAAATGGCTAATAAAAGTGGTTGTTTGATGGTATATATGATGCTCATAATATATACTTTCAGTATACAAAATTTGGTATGGCAGATATACTAAATAAACTTAAAACCTTTGTATGGCTGCCATTTTGAAAATAACTAATCAAGTTCAAAAACCTACATTTACAGGGTCTAGCATAGTATTACCTATATGTGAAATTGGGTGAGAATTATTTGAATAGTTTTCGAGCTATGATGTAAAATATACATTTTTGAATTGATACTATTTTCCAAAATGGCAGACAGACAATTATATTCATCTCAAAATTTTATACTTACACGTTAGTCTGCCAGCATAAAAAATTTGGTTTAAATTGGTTGAATGGTACCCAATATAGGGTATATCACCCAAAACTTTAAAATGGCCGCAATTTTCAAAGTAAGTGCTGGATGTGGTTGATAACTGTAAAAGTCAGGTGTTCTTACTAAGTATTATATGTGTATCAAGTTTGGTGAAATTTGGTTGAAGTGTTCAAAAATTGAAAAGGGACACATATACACACACATACATACATACATACACACACACACAGAGAGGAAAGTGATCTCATAAGCCCCTTTCTTTCCTTCGGAAAGTAGGCTAAAACTATGTTTAGAAAATTTTACATTTTTTTTGGTGGTTCATTAATTTGTTAAAAGTGTTGTGATGCTAAAGTGGCAGAGTGATTTATGTGGAGAGTGCTGGCCTATTCATCAACAGTATTCTGAACTTCACAATGGTTCAAGCAAATCTATATTTATGTAAGCAGGAACATTACAGCAAGTTTCTATAGAAATTGAAACTTAAAATATTGCCCCTTTTCACAGAATCAGTATACCAGAGTCAGCAATTCAGTTGATAATTAATACAGTTGAATCTTGTACGTCTAGGTGCATAGCACTGTGTTTGATTGAACATCAGTATTATCATACAAAATCTGGGTACGTTTGCAGAGGAAATTTGTCCAGTTACAAATAAAATAACTCTTTTAGTAAAGTAAAGTGTCTTTTCAGTACCTTTTCTAAATCCGCAGGCTTAATCCTTCGATGAGTAGAATTAAATGATGTTTTCATCCTGTATTATCATTCGTAAGTTAAGAATTGGTCTATTGGAAGAGGTTTTATGGTGAAGGGGCCATGTAATGAAATATAAAACCTTATAATGGAAACATATATCAAACAAATTTAAGGTGCAAATCAATTATGATTATTTTAAACCTTTTTACAATGAAATTAATTTCATAATTAATTATGATTATACTTAGATTGTAACAATCGTGTCAGTGGTAGACACTCCTTCATTAGCTGTGCTTGTATTGTTCCATCGAGATGTGTGATCTGCGGGATGTCTGTAGCAACTACGTATGTAACTTCAACACACTACATAATAATGAGTATGTACTCCTTTACTTATGTTACATTTATCAACTGCTACTCTTCATGTAGGAGTTTGTTACAGTGCCAGTGCAAGAGATTCTGCATTCCAGTTAGGCAAAGTTTCAGAAACTAGGATCTTTATGAAAAGAGGGAGGGGCAAAGTGCCCCAATCCCCTCCTAATTAAACTAATGAAAAAAAATGTATTATGAACGTAATTGAGTGAAGAGGTTTGGACGGCTCTAAACATTGTGGCCTTGAGAGCCGTTGAGGTGAGTATGGAGCAGCGCTGGAATGCAAGGGCGGGGCAAACGGGAGATCCCCGGGATAACCCGCCGACCAGCTGCATCATGCAGCACGTATTATGAACGTGTTTTGATTGCAATAATTAGCATCAGGGGGGTGGTCACGACTCCCTTAACTTGCTCTTGGGTGCACCTATGTCTATTGTCAATGTGCATGTAGTACATTGAGGTATGTGTGTTGGGGCGGTGTGTGCAGTGCAAGGAGCTGTACTACTGCATCAAAGAGGCGATGGAGCGCGCAGCAGCGCGGGGCAGCACGGCGCCGTCAGGGGTGGAGCTGGGCGGGGAGTTTCCCGTGCAGGACATGAAGACGGGGGAGGGGGGGCTCCTGCAGGTCTGCATGGAGGGGGTCGGCCTGCTCTTTGTCAACAGCAAGGTGAGCCCCCGCCCCCGCGCACCCTCACAACTTACCACCACCTCCTCTTCCCTGACACAGTGAAGCTACAACCTGGACCAGGTGTGACTGCACTTATTGCCACTCGTTCATCACCGACGTCTATCATTCCTAGTTTATCAAGGGTGGCTACCCACTTACAACTGCATATAAATATGTTAATGTAAACATTGGCTGGAATACTTATGCTAATATTGGCACTTTATTAGTAAAAATAGAACCATATTTTTATGTCCTTTTTAAAGTATAACATTTAGGTAGTAATTTAAATTTAAATCTTTTGGTTTTATTTGTTTTAAAGTTTGAGTTAACGTAAAAATCATTATATAAGTTTATGTTTAACAATTTCACATTCTCGTAGTTGACGCATAATTACAAGTTAGTATGGCCATTGTGAGGTTAATTTTTTACTGGTAGTGTTAAAACACAAAAGGTGGACTGAAAGAAAAAGCCTACTAGAGCTTTCAAAGGCAGTCATTGAACTGCAGATCAACTATGACAAAATGGTTTTTTTCACCTAAATAGTGTAATTTGTTACCTTTACCATTACTGCTTTCATGGCTAGCATCAGTGAAAGCAGGGAAAACCTGAAATACTCGGGGAATTTTACATTTCTGGAAAAGTCAGGAAGAAGTTAGGGAAATGTGTGTGAAGTCAGGGACTCTAGGTAAAATAATCAAAATTACGTATTGAATGTGAGTATGTCTGTTTCAGGCCTTACTTCCAGTTTTACTGTATACAAAATGTAAAAATCCTTTGTCCAATCAACTCTTTTATAGTTTTAATAGTTATTTAATATTTTGTAAACATTGCAACTGCACTGGAATGGTGTTTGTGTTGCTCATAAAATAAAGATAAAGTTTTATTGAAATACTGTAACATGAAAAATTTTGTTGGTTAAGGAAAAGTTATAGAATATGCGGTAAAATCGAGAAAATGTCAGGGAGTTCGTTACGAAGATGTTCTTATGAACTCTGCTGCAACAGAATATCTAAAATAGAAGGTAAGGTTGCAAGTAGGCCGCTAGGCTACCAAAAAATATGTAAAAGGACAGGAATTCATAGAGTAGTACTTGTCGACAGGCAAACACACACAAAGAAGGACGACACATTTTCCATGCAGTTGTGCGATCGCGACGTTTCACTGGCTAGGGCAGCTTCATCAGGCGGCGAGTTGTAGGATACTGCAGTATAGTGGAAGGGCGCTGTTGGTAGTAAACCTAGCAACCGGTGGCCTCAACATAAGAAAATCACAGCTGCAAACCACACTCATCAGCTAGCCGTGATCGCACAGCCGTGTGGAAAATGTGTCGTACGTCTTTGTGTGTGTGTGCCTGTGAGTACTTGAATTCCTGTCCTTTTATATAATTAAAATAGAAGTTACACAGTGAGATTGACAATTGAAATATTGTATAGATTGAGCTGACACACGGTGCTGTTTATGGACATAACTTTGTATAGTTNGTGAGATTGACAATTGAAATATTGTATAGATTGAGCTGACACACGGTGCTGTTTATGGACATAACTTTGTATAGTTAAACAGAAATATGTTTTTACACAGTGCAGAAACTTTTTGATTTGTAAGTCATCCTCAGTAACTTTTATATATGTTAAATAGTAGGACATGCAAAACTTTCTCGCATCTCTTGTAGACAGATAAATAAACGAGTGTAAGTGAAGGGCCTGTATCCCCAATGGAACAAGAAATACATACATTGCATGTACAGGCACACACATATTTTGGCTTACAATGTCGCTCTCTTCCTGGTCCAGGTTTTAACTTTACGTCATTTAACATTACATTAGATGGTATTTGTGTGTAAATTAACGAAGCTACTGATTTTACGNGAAGGACGACACATTTTCCATGCAGTTGTGCGATCGCGACGTTTCACTGGCTAGGGCAGCTTCATCAGGCGGCGAGTTGTAGGATACTGCAGTATAGTGGAAGGGCGCTGTTGGTAGTAAACCTAGCAACCGGTGGCCTCAACATAAGAAAATCACAGCTGCAAACCACACTCATCAGCTAGCCGTGATCGCACAGCCGTGTGGAAAATGTGTCGTACGTCTTTGTGTGTGTGTGCCTGTGAGTACTTGAATTCCTGTCCTTTTATATAATTAAAATAGAAGTTACACAGTGAGATTGACAATTGAAATATTGTATAGATTGAGCTGACACACGGTGCTGTTTATGGACATAACTTTGTATAGTTGAACAGAAATATGTTTTTACACAGTGCAGAAACTTTTTGATTTGTAAGTCATCCTCAGTAACTTTTACATATGTTAAATAGTAGGACATGCAAAACTTTCTCGCATCTCTTGTAGACAGATAAATAAACGAGTGTAAGTGAAGGGCCTGTATCCCCAATGGAACAAGAAATACATACATTGCATGTACAGGCACACACATATTTTGGCTTACAATGTCGCTCTCTTCCTGGTCCAGGTTTTAACTATACGTCATTTAACATTACATTAGATGGTATTTGTGTGTAAATTAACGAAGCTACTGATTTTACGAGAGCATTGGTGTTTGGAATTTGCGTTGTGATGCACACTTTTATTTTGTAAAATCTTTAAAAATTTTGTCAAAATTTTAATAAGTTTTATTTAAAAGAAAATATTTTAGAAATAAAAAATTAAATCCAGTGCTCTTTAGCTAATCCAGCAAGAAGTCTTTACAGTGAGGAAGTTGAAGGTTTCTATCTGTGAAGTGAAAATCCTTGCAGATACACAATATAGTCCATTGGCTGATGACTTGAAACATAATTGTTTTGCAGGCAGTAATATGTTTATTCAGCCGAAAAGTACGTACTGGTATACTATTTATACGTATTGTGATGAAACTAATTTCATTATGGTTAAACAAATTACATGTTACATGCAGAGACTGATAAGTTTATATTAAAGTTAAACTTGGTTTTTTTACTCTACTTTGTTAATTGTGTTTTGCGTATATATTAGCACACACAGAATAAAGAGAAATAATGTAATTTGATTTGTGTTGCAGGATGACTAGCATCAAGAATTTGTCTCNGTGATGCACACTTTTATTTTGTAAAATCTTTAAAAATTTTGTCAAAATTTTAATAAGTTTTATTTAAAAGAAAATATTTTAGAAATAAAAAATTAAATCCAGTGCTCTTTAGCTAATCCAGCAAGAAGTCTTTACAGTGAGGAAGTTGAAGGTTTCTATCTGTGAAGTGAAAATCCTTGCAGATACACAATATAGTCCATTGGCTGATGACTTGAAACATAATTGTTTTGCAGGCAGTAATATGTTTATTCAGCCGAAAAGTACGTACTGGTATACTATTTATACGTATTGTGATGAAACTAATTTCATTATGGTTAAACAAATTACATGTTACATGCAGAGACTGATAAGTTTATATTAAAGTTAAACTTTGTTTTTTTTACTTTACATTGTTAATTGTGTTTTGCGTATATATTAGCACACACAGAATAAAGAGAAATAATGTAATTTGATTTGTGTTGCAGGATGACTAACATCAAGAATTTGTCTGATGTAGTTGTGTGTCACTTGAATTATTAAATGCCACATGCTATAATTTTAAACTCCTATGCAATAATGATTTTTGCTTAATTTTCTCTACTGTAGAGAGTCATATTTAAAATTTTGAAACTGCAAATTTGTTATAATTTTTTTTTCTTCTTAACATGGTTTCACTAGCATGTGTGTATCTTATGCTGCAAATACAACATTCAAAGCTATATCTTGAAATGAAAAGCACTTCCTTCCAATGGAGCATGTTAATTTTATGTCAGTTTTTGTAATTGTTCATTTATATCATGATACTCTCCCCTACAAATTCTATTTCCTTGGGTAAGTCACATACAAAATAAGAAATATTGATGCTTATAATACTTCTGCATGAAGTTTAAGCATGTTTGATTTTATTACCATCTGCATCTTGGGAGTAATTTTTAGCTTATATTTTACCTATAACTTACATCTTCTTTGGCTGTGAAGCTTTTTTATTTTCAAATAACTTTGTCAGAGAGTTAGTAAAATACTTTAATATTTTTGAGGAGTTGTGCAGTGCAACTTTCGAAGTGTTTCTCCTCGCAAGTAAATTTTCCAACGTTTAAACTTGTTGGAGGAAGCAGGTCCAGGCCAATGTAATAGTTGGCACAAATCAAATTGCTTTATACGTGTATGTCTGTGTGTGTGTTGATCGTCGTGTGCTGGCAACAGCGGTAGGATCGTCGGCAGACAACGGTAGGAGCTCTTGTCTGATTGCTTTGCCCGGGAAAGGTACCATGTTCTGTCACTAGCCAATGGACTATCACTGTTGTCTTGACCGTGCTGGTGATCACAGTTAACAATCACCATCACATGTCATCTGCGTTCGTTCGTATGTACTTGCGCTGAATTGTTTTATGAATGTTTTTTTGTAATGAATGTCTTTATAAACTGCAAGGACCTCTCAAAACTTTCCTGCTACATGCTACCACAACATCTTTATAATTTACTACATTTTTACTGAACATTCTTGTGACTCTCATGTTCAACATATCCACCCATGAAACATACTCTACTCTTGTCTGTAATCTACCACTATTTTTACTTCTTGCAACCCAGTATTTCAAAATATAAATTCAATAATATTTTTTATGCCAAAGAAATTTTTCATCCTCACAGATGGGAGGCAATAATAAGTAGTCTTAACTTACTTACAGAGATCCCTTTAAAACACTTTTTCTGATTATGAAATTTTGTTACTTTATTCGGTGTTTCTACTATGCATGCTGTTTCTTTGAACTTTTCTAAGCTCCGTGTATTTCGAAGTCTTGTAAAATAAGCTACCACTTTCTATTTCATTCCTATATTCTTTATTATGAAATTTCACCTTGGTTCACTATTTTTGAACAAACATTTGATCTTTACTTTTTACTATGAATGTCGTATGCCCTATCTCTCTATAACCTCTCTCTATTTTTATTGTGAGTGGGAAAATATTTTTCACATTAACATTTTTAATTGAATCGTGACATTTAAATTTAAAAAGCTTAGGAACTTTTGAGATGGTCCTTGATTTAAAGACTGTAAACGAGCAACATTCTCATTTACGTTGTTGAAATGAGACATGTGTGAGTGGGTGGGTAAAAACAACAGCTTGAACTTGTAGAGTACATGGCTATAACATGTTCTCTTGATCTGTTTTTAATTATTTTTCCTATCATCTTTACACGCATCCAATGGTGATGCCAGGATTTCGAGGTATTATACTAAAAATCTTCTGAAAGTCTTCACTTATTTGTCCATACACATTTTGCTTCACCCGTTTGATAACTTGCTATACCTTTAGTAGTCCTACCACTAATTTGTTTTGTTTCATGTAGAATTGGTGTCTTATGATTTAATTTATTATTGACTGATAGAGAGCAAATTTTAGAACCTACACAATACTTTAGTTCACACTGTATTAGCTAATAAAAAAGCCAAAACAGTTGTAGCATGCCACTTAATACTTGAAAGTGCACCACTATACGTACTGTAATCCAATATCATGTATTTGTTGGAGCCTCCCGAAGCTAATGGTAACATTATTTATAATTATTTATTGACAGACCATCTCTCAAGTTTCCTACGCAATAGTTTGCTGTGTGTGTAGATTTTGTTTGTGCTACATTACATCTCAATAACTCTTGTGTCGTAGAGAGTGCCACATGTCAAGTTTGTCGACATTATGCAACTTCTCGCCACATGCATGGCTGCTTGGATAATTTTGCACGAACGCTTTATGGTTATTGGCTTTGAATGTTATGGTTTGACTGTGGCAGCTGCTTCAGTTGTCAGCGAAACAGACTATTGAAGTAAGACGCAAAACATGTTGGACCCAACTTGTCTGAAACCCCATTCCTTTTAATGCAAGTGTAGAAAATATATACTATGTGATGTATAAATGTTTAAACAGATTGTGGGGAATAAAGCTCTCCATTGCCCTCTTTTAAGTTATATGGGCACAGACATCCATAATCAAATATATCTGAACTTAAAAGAAGTCCTCAATATATTCACATGAATGGTTATCTGTTATTTGGTAAAGATGGTCTCATGGCACTCCTGCCTAGTTCTAGAGTGGACATGAACATTTATACTTGACGATTGAAATGGGCTGCCCTTGTTTTAAGGACAGTGTTTTTGTTCTGGTGAACCAAGAGAATGACTTCAGCAACTTATATGGGAGTGAAGAAGTTGTGAAGTTAGGTGAAAGTAGAATCACTCCAAGAAAATTCCACACTTCACAGGAATATATTATAGATATGAGAATCTCAGATGGCCAGTGACGTGGTGGTTTGTTACAAGCCATGTAATAATAGCGTGTTGGGCGTAAACTGGAAACTGTACATGAATTATCTGAATTATAATTGTAGATAATTTACTGTAAAAAGAGGTATTGTACGGGAATCTACCACCAATGTGTTGCCAGTTGTCCAGGTTTAGTAGGTGGCAGTTTGTTCACATGTTTACATTTCAGCAATTTATAATCTTTGTCCTCTACATGTACATTGAACATTAATTTGATTTTTTACGTCTCTCACAGAAGGAAATGGGGAGTACTGTTATAACTTACTCCAGTTATGAACATTATCATAGCTATGAATAATGATACATTTTGTTACTGTTGCAGTGATTCTTTATTCTTTTAGCTGAAGTTTTCCCCTAGTTAGTTTACATAACTCCATCATTCAGTCTTGACGGTTATACCAATTATGTTGTTTATAAATGTGTAAAGCTATGTTATACACAAAACATAAATGTGTGTTTTTTTCTACAGGCAACTTGCAATTTCACAGCGTAACTTATGCTGCATATTTTGTTTCCAGCGTAAATAATAATACTGTAATAATACAAATATCTAATGAGAACTAACATACTGTTGTAGCCTCACCTTTAATTTGTGTCAATGTNATAATACTGTAATAATACAAATATCTAATGAGAACTAACATACTGTTGTAGCCTCACCTTTAATTTGTGTCAATGTGTTAGAAATAGAAATGGAATATTTAATTCAGAATTAATTCTGGTATGTTGCTGTATCTATAACATCAGACCGTTTAAGGTGTTGGTAGTGATTGAGTTCATTGTCAGAGTGTGAGTAAGGTCCCCTCTTTGCCCAGCATTTTGTCAGTGTTTGTACCATCATATCGATGATCCTTTAGTGCAACCATTTCACAGCCTAACTCGGATTTCACTAGGTCCCTCAGTGCTCTCTTCCAAGAAGGAAAGGTGTGCTACATAGGCTCGGCTGATTGTAACTTCAGTTCCTAGAAAGCCAGCCTCTGCCATGAAGCAGGACGCAATATGACTTGTGTCTTGCATGGAGCTACTTGTATTTTCAGGCTTGTTGACATTTTCACCAGTACTGGTTTGTTAGATCATACCATGGGAACTTACACTCCGCTTGTTGCTTCCACAATATGAATCAGCTCCTGATAAGTGGAATAGTGAATGAGAATTGAGCCTTTGGTCTCCCTCGGGTACTTTTACTGATGCTGCTTTTCAGCGCCATCGGCAGTGAGGGTTCCACAATTGTGCATAAAGGGCTGTGTACAGGCCAACTGTTGTGCTCTGAGTGAAATTTTCGAACAGGTTCCTTCACCAGCACCCTATTCAAACTACTGCCTCATCACGATGACTCATTTCCACCCAACCTCAGCAGAAATCCCTCTTGGGAGTGGATTTCCAATGAGATTGAAATTGAGATTGTGGCTGTCCTAGCATGATGTGCATAGGTAGATGCTTCTCTTCCCATTCTGAATACGGAAAGATATGTTCCATGTTCCACAGTAGAACTGTCATGTTGCTTTTCCTATATGAGTTCTCCACCTGCCCCCAGGAGGAATTTCTCCAAGGACCAGATTTCTTCAGAGACTGAGATTGGGGTCAGGTCTGTCCCACCCCCAGTAAGTCTGATTACATGAAGATTGGCTCTGAACTATCGCGTTGATTCTTTTACATAGTATTTACTTAAACCTTTGCAGGAATTACTTGGAGAGTAAATGTTTTCCTTGAGATTGGACTTATTTCTGTCTTTGTTTGAGATGTGTAGATTGATGCTTTAATAAATAGCAAGCCTTGTCATCAAAAGATCCATTTGACCATCAACACTAGGGCTTGCCAGCTAGGTGTTTTCCAGTGAAAGTAAATGGGCTAGGTTACTTAAGCATCCCAGCAGTTTCTACATACCAGAAAATGGGTGTGTCCTGGAGTATTTTGTTTTGAATCTGTACTACAATAATTGGTCACACAGGTTACTTTTAGAGGTAGTATTCTTTATCTGTCTCTTGAATTTGACCAGGCTGTATAGTGACTGTCGTAGGCCTCTTAAACTAAGGCATGCCTAGCTGGTGTGGAGACTGTACTTTGCCTTGGCGTCATCAACACATGCGAAGGGCTTGCCCCAGGGAAAGCGTTAAAGGCTGTGTAAGTGAGCAGCAGAGTCAACCAATCTTTTCGTGCGCCATCTTAACCCGTTCAGTCACACGTTAATTTTCAAGTTCAAGCATTGCACTCGCATAACACTTTGGGATGTACTGTACTTGAGTTCAGCATTTTTCTTGCAAATCAGTGAATAACACACAGCGTGCTCTATGGTACAACATTAACCTTTCATGTCAAAGACGTGTAGAAAATTCCACAAATCAGAGTAGGCTCTGTAAAGACTCTCGTAGTTCTGGGCACTGATGCCTTGCTGTGTATAGCACTGGTGACATATGTCATTCATTGGCAACATATCTATGTTTGTGGACACTGCGACTGAACTGGTTCAGTATTCTCCCAAGGTGCAGCGACACGGGGTCGTAACAGAGGAACACCAAGGCCAACACTCCTGTGCAGCTACTGCTCTGACTTCTCACGCTACACATTCCTCTCTCTTGCATGGTGAGGTGACATCTGTCGGGGCCGGACATATCACCCTCTCAATCCACCAGACAGAGAGGATGAGAGGAGTTGACCATACACACTACGGTGTGGCCTAAGGCTGAGCCCAGCACACAACAATGTACAGATTTAATAATATGCATGGCGATCAGCATCATTAATAACAGTTCCAGCCGCTGGTTGGGTCTATTTGCAGCGCAGGCCCACCACTTCTCCATTCTCAATTTGCTCCAGTCTTCATCTTTCCACCGTAACTTNTCAATTTGCTCCAGTCTTCATCTTTCCACCGTAACTTCCACTCACTTTAGCCATCCATCCCTAGGTTGTCTCTGCAGCCTCTTGTCTCACAAACATTCCTCTAAACCCCCCGTGATTCCTCTCTTCTTCCGTTCTCTTCACACGTCCATACCATCTCAGTTTCATTGTTTCTATTCTCTTCTGTAATGTATCTTCTTCTATATCTTCCTAATCATATTATTCCACATTCTGCCCGTTTTTGTTAACCCTGATCTCATTTTCAGAAATTTCATTTCACTTGCTTACACATTACTCTCTTTCCTTCTTTTCACTGAGTATGTTTCCGACACACGNTTTTCAGAAATTTCATTTCACTTGCTTACACATTACTCTCTTTCCTTCTTTTCACTGAGTATGTTTCCGACACACGTGTCTATATAGGTACAACCGAACCGGCCCGGCTTCGGCCGGTAACAATTTAGTTTTTATAATGATACTTTGAAAGACAAAAATGGTTACTGTGGGTCATCCTTAAAAGATAAACATATGCTATCACGGACTTTTCTGTAGACCTTTTTGAGAGCTACAATTCTGTAGTACATCCATTTGATGTATCTCTTATGGTTTAGTCAGCGCAAGCCATGTAAGTTCCCTAAAAGCGGTTTTTTACTACTTGTTTACAAACGGTTCGACATTTCTCTACTATCCTTACATTAAATATAAANTTCCCTAAAAGCGGTTTTTTACTACTTGTTTACAAACGGTTCGACATTTCTCTACTATCCTTACATTAAATATAAACGTATTATACACCAAAACCTTCCTCAAGAAATTCTCTAAATGATGTTGAAAACCGCATCAAAATCCATCAAGTAGTTCAGAAGTACTAAGCGAATACACAGACAGACGCGGATAAGCGACTTGGTTTTATACTATTTAGAGATATGCACACTTACTTGTGAAGCAAGCAGAATGGTTCATGAGGCAGGTGAGAATTTTAATTTGGACCAAGGGAGTTCCACATATAAGAAAGTAATACATGCATGTATAGAGATAACATCAGCAAAATCATAGACATCCAACTTTGTTATTTACGGGTACTCTGAAAGAAACAATCATCACAAGTGATCTCTGCAAATTTTTGCCCAATATTTTCCAGCCTGTATTTTTAGAATATACACATTTTTACTGGGAAAACACCTTTGATATTGACCTAACAGGTTTTGTGTACTGTAGACAGCCATCTCAGAAACTATGATGTAGAAAGTTTACACGTACAGAGTTGAATATCTCATGATATGAACTGTTTTACCTGGACATAATATAGTAGAACCTTACTAAAACGACTTCTCACAGTTTCCAGAAATAAGGTTGTTGTGACAGGTCTGTCGCTTTAGATATTTTCAGGAATTTTTAAGCTATTTTGCAATTTTTGCATGAAGTCCATGCTTAATTGTTTCTAGTACAAAAATTATACTTTTTTAAACTAAATATAAATTTGTTTTAATAGGAAGAGTTCTTATGAAAAAAAAAAAATTAGGCCAGCGACACTTATACTTGGCCTCACCTTGTCTCCAAAATTTTAAAAACAGTGAACGATGCAAGGATTTACTGAGAATCATAAGTTCATGTTTAATTGTCTCAGGCATAAAAACAACATGATTTTTGCATGGAATATTAATTTAATTCAACAGTCAGAATTCTTCCAAATAAAATGATACCACAGGGCATCTGCGACCTCATTAGTCATCAATCAGTTACAAAAACTGTAAAGTCTGCAGGAGTGGAGTTGAAGAGTCGTGGGATAATCGAGATACAAAGGAGGAAATAAAAGCGACAAGTAAGAAATTTAGAAATTTGCCTTCAATATTGGACACGGCCTATGTTGTCCGACTAAAAATTCAATGCTTGGTAGCCTTTTGCAAAAAAACATGACAATATTTTTTTTAAATATTGATTTATATTAATAAACATGCATTTTATGAATAAAATTATACCATAAAAATGCATCTGCAACGTCATTTGTCACCAGTAAATTACAAAAATATTAACTTTAGACCCTGTCTACGTTTATTCCAACAGAAAATTCAATGTTTGGTAGCCACTTGGCAAAAAAAATCTGGTAATATTTCGACAAAATATTAATTTATGTGAATAAACAGATATCTTCTGAATAAAATGATACCACAGAAGGAAGGGTATCTGCAACCTCCTTTGTAGCCAGTCAATTATAAAAACGTTAACATTGAACATGGCGTACAGTTTTCCAACCAAAAATTTAATATGTTTGGTGTTCTCTTGCAAAAAAATGTTACAACATTTCAATTGCATATTACATATTAATGTATATTAAGAAACAGACGTCTTCCAAATACAGAAAATTGATACCACGGAAGGGTATCTGCGACTTCCTGTGTCACCAATCAATTACAAAAACTGTAACATTTGTGTCAATTTAGGCTTCCATGCAGCTGATGGCATGTCCAAAAAAAATCTAAGCATAATGTCATAAAGTCCTCAACATCAGTAATTGAAACCCAAGAGACATCGAAGTCTATTAACATAAGCAATGTGATAATATAAGCAAAGAAGTGGAAGGCAAAGGAGGGAGGTATTATTGGCTAGTTCTGGGTGGTGGA
>NQII01001148.1:429842-440209 GCA_002778355.1 Clitarchus hookeri | reverse complement strand
TATTTTTAGATATGAGCTGGCTGGGGGAGGGGATACAATGCTTACCAAGAGAAACAGAATACATAGTCCCCAAAAAAAGTGCACCAAGTTAATTTTTTTGCAGGTTCCTGCAAATTTTCAACTTTTTTCACCCAAATTGTCTTGGTTCCTTAGAAACAAGTTGTTATAAAAAGATGATCACTTTAAATGGGGTTGACATAAAGAAGTTTTGCTGTAGGTAATTTAATTTTAATCTCATTAGTAATAGAAAATGATGTGCATGTATATGACGGCTGTAATTAATACAGAGGTTTCTCTATTCTTAGTTTCGCAAGGGAATGACAAAACATTTCAATACATGTCGACTTTCAATGAATGTGGTCTTGAAATGCAGATAAATAAAAAATGGGACCACAGAAAATGTTCCATGGATGAAGACTTTCAATCCATCTGGGTTCAATACATAAAGTTTCCACTGTAGCTGTTTTTATGTTGGGGGTACCTGAACCTTAATACGCGTCACTTACCCCTATATACATATACAGTACATTCTGTGACATGTAATTGTCTTGTAACTTTTGTAAATGTATATTAGAGAGGTACTTGTTACTAACATGGTTGTGCTCCATGGTCAGAATTTTCGCATTATTTAACATGTACTGCAGACGTCGTGAAAATGTAATGAAATATTGCATTAGTCAAGCAAGCTTCTGTGGTACAACACACCAGGTTTAATGCGATGACTGCCTTGGACATTCCTTGGGTTGTAATTTAAGCAAGGTTAATTTGTCTCATAAGCTGCCCTTCCTGAATTGCAAATGTACACTTCTTGAGAGCTTTGCAAAGCAAAAGTAAAATCAAAAGATTTAAACTGGAAATTAAAGACAACATTGTGTGTAATTAAACCTACAACATGTAGCTTTTTTTTTTTTAAGTAAGAAATATTTGCGTGTCAGTTTAGTATAGTCAGTCATAATGTCGTGATAATGGTGATTACTTAGTTAGATGGGTTCGGTCTCTCTGGCTTGGCGAGGCAGATGACAGCATGATGGTAAATGCATTTGTGAAGGATCCAGTTTTGAATACAGTGAATATTTATAGAACACAAGCTTCATAATAATTTACAGGACTTCATGCATGACATGTTTAGTTTGTACAGGATACGTAATGTGTCTTTAGAGGTTGATATCCCTTGGGTAGAGGCTTGCTTGTTTCAAGAATACTGCCACAAGCATCCAGTTGTTCATGGTTTTCAAAGCTCTCGCTCATAAAGGTCCACCGGCACTCAGACATATACTGCTGGAAGGGTGGGAGTATGCCACTGGGTGTTTTCCCTAATGAAGGGCAGTGGGGTGGTGTGAATTTATCACACTATGAGACGGAGACCAGTATTCCACGTGCTGATAGTAAGGCCTAGTCTTCTTGGGATGATGCCTTGTCAGTGATCTTGGTAAGACTTTCATGGTTTTGTGATTTCAGGATGTCATTGAATGTAATCAGTGGTCACAGATGATTTATGGGTACACTTAAGGGTCTTGGGCACAATTCACAAGGAGAGGAGTTTAAGTAGTCGCAACATGCATTTTATCGAAGGCATCCTTCTTCATTGGTCAACAATAAAGTCCCATGTGATATGTCCATTGCACTGAAGATCCTTTTCCTGTGTAATAGATTTATCAAATTATTAAATACATTTTAAGAGTCNGTGATATGTCCATTGCACTGAAGATCCTTTTCCTGTGTAATAGATTTATCAAATTATTAAATACATTTTAAGAGTCTTTGGTTCCTCTTGGCTACTGGCCATCAGGGTGATGAGTATTTCATTTGTCCTTGAATTTTATCATTACGTACTGCCAGAGGGCAATCATTTGCGTTGGGACAAGATAAAATCCCATCTACAAATCACTTGTGAATTTTTAACTATCACCAGCACAAAACCTTCCTCTATGTTAATTGGGCTGGACAAGTAGTAATAGTTGCACACGAGATTGCCTTTACCNTCACCAGCACAAAACCTTCCTCTATGTTAATTGGGCTGGACAAGTAGTAATAGTTGCACACGAGATTGCCTTTACCGTGGGCACACCCATAAAACTCTATACTGCTGGTAGAGAACTAATATTCTTCATCTGACTCTTGGCTGTGACCACCTTGTACTGTTTATGTCGGATACCAGCGCCGGCACTCTTCTCTGAACAGCAGTTCTCCCTTTCTCTGTTGGAAGCAACACAACACGTCAATAATGGATGTGGAGTGGAGCATGTTTGCTGTAGTCACCAAGACTCTTGCTAGACTTAAAGCATTCCTACATAGGAGTGCAGAAAGTGAGGCTGGATGAAGGACTTGCTTCCATTAGTCGACATCCCAACCGAGAAGCATATGTCGCATCCGTTTTAAGGGGGCATGGCCAGAGATGGAGTACATAAGGTCAGCAAAACTCCTACCAGGTAAAGTCATAACTATTACAGGCCGGTTCCCAGCCTCGCTCCAGTAATTGTGTATGCAATCTCCACACGGCACATTACAGCCTCACCTTACGGCATCGCTGCTAGGGGAGCCCACACTTTACACCCGGTACAGGCTGGGTCCATAGCTCCTCATCAATTCTGAAGCATAATACAGACAGGTCAGGATTTCAGACTTCTCGTGTCTGCCCTGTGAGATAAAATAATTGTATGTCTGGTCTGTGAGGCAGTGGAAATCCACTCATTAGTACGACCTCAAGAGGTGGGCAGGTACATTTGTCTGACCAAAAGGTTGAAGTCAGTGGTGCTGATGTCAATACAGTGAGTCGCACGGCTTGTAAGTGCAACTGGGGCTGCTGTGCTAGCTTACACATCTCATATGTCCACTTGAGGTTGTGGGGCAGGCAGCACCCATCTGTGGGACACTGGGAGAAGCTGTGAGTGTTCTGCGTGGCTGACCAGTGGCTAGCCGTAGCACTTATGTAATCTGGATTGTCCTTGGCAGAGGGATAAATATACTTGCATTGATGAAAATGGTACTTTTGGAGCCATTACACAATATTGTGGGGCTTGTTTCCACACTTGTAGAGTTACTTCAAGGCATGCCTGAAACACTGAGGATGGAGCTAGTGCCTTTGTCGGTAGGATACATGCAGAAACTAGCTTGNACGGCTTGTAAGTGCAACTGGGGCTGCTGTGCTAGCTTACACATCTCATATGTCCACTTGAGGTTGTGGGGCAGGCGGCACCCATCTGTGGGACACTGGGAGAAGCTGTGAGTGTTCTGCGTGGCTGACCAGTGGCTAGCCGTAGCACTTATGTAATCTGGATTGTCCTTGGCAGAGGGATAAATATACTTGCATTGATGAAGATGGTACTTTTGGAGCCATTACACAATATTGTGGGGCTTGTTTCCACACTTGTAGAGTCACTTCAAGGCATGCCTGAAACACTGAGGATGGAGCTAGTGCCTTTGTCGGTAGGATACATGCAGAAACTAGCTTGNCACTTCAAGGCATGCCTGAAACACTGAGGATGGAGCTAGTGCCTTTGTCGGTAGGATACATGCAGAAACTAGCTTGTTAAATAAGTGTCAAAGAATGGCAAACATTAAGGGGTAGCTGGATAAAATCATATATTTGATGGTTGGTGCAAACTATTAAGTGTTATACCAGGGTATGGTGCAGGTGGGTGTGAATATTGAAGGCTTAATGAAATTGAGGAGAAGTTAAGCAAGTAACTGATGGAGGAATTCCATAGTTCTCAACCAAATTATAAAAGCATTAACTTTTAAAATGAATTAAACATTGTTATTTTTTAACTTTATAGGGGCTGCAATGGTGCAGTGGTTAGACTACTTGCCTCCTACTATGGCCAACCTTGTTTCATTCCCGACGCGGTCGTCCCCGGAATTTTGCATGTGGGAATCATGCCAGACAATGCCGCTGGTCTGCTGGTTTTCTCAGGGATCTCCCATTTCCCCCACCCTTGCATTCTGGTGCTGCTCCATACTCACCTTGCTTCATCGTCATTGGGCTCTCAAGACCTCGATTTTAAGAGTTGTCCACATCTCTTCACTCACCTCACTCACTTTAACTTTATAGTACTCCCTTGCCAAACCTAGCATCTGGGATCCTGCTATAAAGGAACGTCATTTAGTATTTTTTTTTCTTGGTTTGATCTGCATTGTCTCCAGCTTTTCAGTGCTGAGAAGGGATCTACGCACATTTGAGGAAAGGTAGTTACCAGGTGACCATGGGGTGTCTGCTTCCCACTTTGAGGTTTATCGCTGGCATCACCATTCTTGGGGTGGCATAGCACTGTCTCCAGCTGTGGGGTAGATGTGGGTATCTCAGTCCTGCAGGTCATCCTTTGAAGATTGTTTTGTTTTTATTGTTTCTTTAGGGTATGTAACAGCCAGTGGCGAAACCTCTCCAGTTTAAGACGGGGCATACCTCTAGGTGCCTATAACTGCTCCTCTCAAGACAGTTTTGCGTCTCTTATAAAAGTTATTTAGGTACAATTAAAACCTAAGTCTCGTGCTGTACGAAAAATGGAGGAAAATCGATACAACCCAGAAGTGAAGATGAATATNTACAATTAAAACCTAAGTCTCGTGCTGTACGAAAAATGGAGGAAAATCGATACAACCCAGAAGTGAAGATGAATATATTAAATAAATTGTAACAATTCAGTAGAGATTGTAAAATATAATATATCAACACATCTTGGTGAACAANATGAATATATTAAATAAATTGTAACAATTCAGTAGAGATTGTAAAATATAATATATCAACACATCTTGGTGAACAAAAAGAATTTGAGCTCCCATTTACTTTCATTCTGGCATTCTTTACAAAATTTATGGAGGGGCAATACCTACCCCTTAGGTATTACACAACTTATAACAGCATGCATCAAACTACTGGTAATTAATCATATGACAACAATTAATTTGTTGCAGTCATTAAATGAGCCAATGACATTACTGTATAACTCATTAGTTAAATTTATCAGAATATAGGAAGACTTTGAAAATAAGATGACCCNGAGCCAATGACATTACTGTATAACTCATTAGTTAAATTTATCAGAATATAGGAAGACTTTGAAAATAAGATGACCCTCCATATTTCCAATTTGATTTACAGAAAAACTAATTTTTGTGCAAATAATTTAAACCAGTTTTTTTCAGGAATTTTATATGGGTCATACATACCTAGCAACTCTGTCCNAATTTTTGTGCAAATAATTTAAACCAGTTTTTTTCAGGAATTTTATATGGGTCATACATACCTAGCAACTCTGTCCATTGATGTCAAATTCAAAAATGAAATGAAATACTTTTTAACTGTAACCAAGGTAATATAGTAACACATTCTGTTAAATTAAAAAAAAAANTCAAAAATGAAATGAAATACTTTTTAACTGTAACCAAGGTAATATAGTAACACATTCTGTTAAATTAAAAAAAAAAATCTCTAAACCTGTTTTTATCAAAATTAAAAAACAAATGTAGATGAAAGAAATTTGACTATCACTTTNAAAAAAAAAATCTCTAAACCTGTTTTTATCAAAATTAAAAAACAAATGTAGATGAAAGAAATTTGACTATCACTTTCTACTAACCAAGCAAAATGTCAGCGTCAAATTTCATATATAGTTGGCAAAACTGACATGACTAAATTTTTTGGAAGTAAATATTAGAATAAAACATATTTGTATATTCTGATAAATTTGTTATTTTGAATATTCAGGATTGCTATAGGAAAGATAGTGTTAAGTACGCCTAGGGGTGGTAAAGATGTCTATCCAGTCTCTTCCACTCTGCCGTAACTGGATTTTGGACCAGGAATCTTAAGAGATGGTGTGTCAGTGGTCAAACACAGTTTTATGGTAATAAGGGCTTCTGAATAATGGCACTATCTGCAACCTACAGTTTACAAAATACCTCTTACAGTCGTAGGTAAACTGGTATTATCATTGCAGTGCTTAATAAATAAATTCCAGTGTTTGTAAATAAAATTTGTTGCATTTATGTGCATGTTTGTTACATTAAAGTAAAATGTTTGGCTATTAATGTTGAGTGCACCCAAATTTCTTTTTAAAATACATATTTGTTTCTATTTTTTTTGGTCAGATTTGTATTAAGAGTTTGGTTTGTATGCCCTGTTTTTGGTATTGCTGCTTGCCTGATTCCCTGTCAAATGTGTTGCATGAATGTATTGTTGCTGTTTCATAATGTGTGTTACGTTTGGTGTTTGTTATAGGACTGGTAGTCTTCTGAAGTTTAGGCTACTAAATAACTGAGTAAGAAACCAGTTAGAAGTGAGATTTTGACACTACTTTCTCTCCGTTTTATGTTCCCTTACGTACAAAACAAGGTGTTTTAATTTTAAGTTTTTGCATCTATTATGCATAATTAAAAATTTATTTGTGGTTGTGCTGTTAAATTAAGGGAAAAAAGACTCTGAATTAGATTTGAGACAAATTTTGACTGTGCAGTTTACGAAAACATTTTGCAGGAATATACACAATTATGTTTGTACAAATCAAATTCAACACATTTTCCAGGTCTTCTGAATTAATAAATGTTCTAGAACATATACTATTAAGTTCTCACATCATATTAGACACTTAACAGCAAAAATAAATCAGACTGTTATTGTATTTGCTTGTTGTCAGCAGAGATTAAAGAAACTTTTATTTTAATGGTTTGAACTGACATTATTTCATGATACAATGTTAAAAAGTTGCATCTTGAATTCTAAAAGTAGAGGTTTATTGATAAAAATTCATTTTCAAAAGTTTGTAAATATTTAGAATTTNGTTGCATCTTGAATTCTAAAAGTAGAGGTTTATTGATAAAAATTCATTTTCAAAAGTTTGTAAATATTTAGAATTTTTTTAGGCATAGAACTCTGATGAAGTCATGGAAATGTGGTGAGATGACTTGGAATTAGTTGAACTTAACTTAAGTGAAGAAAGTTTAAGCATACCTCAGGTGTCACATTTGTAAGAGGTGGAAGTCTCAGTTGTACTTTGGTACTCGGTTTACTTACCTCTGTTGTGAGCGTAAGTTAAACAGTGAATGAGAGTTACACCACATGCATGCGTCTGATAAGATAATTCCATAGACAACATGCACGGAAAGATAGTAATCGTAGCAAATAAACAAGAGATAGATAAGCGTTATCTCAAGGTCATGAACATAGACAAATTTCACGCAGCTGTTATCTCCCAAGGCTAAATATTAGAACGGGGTAGCGCACAGTAATACTAGTGTGCTAATGCAGCCGTAACATAACCTCAACACCAAAGGCAGAATTAGCACACTAGTATTGCTGTGCGCTGCCGCGTTCAAAGATTTAGCCTTGGGAGATAACAGCTGCGTGAAATTTGTAAGTCCACGACCTTGAGATAACGCTTATCTTGTCTGTTGTTTATTTTCCACTACAATTGCTATCTTTTTGTGCATGTTATCCATGGAATTCTCTTATCAGTTGCATGCATGTGGTGTAACTCTCATTCATTGTTTAACTTGAGCTCACAACAGAAGTAAGTATACGGACAGCTTTGTTGCGAGCATCAGTTAAACAATAAATGAGTTACACCATGTGCATGCAACTTATAAGAGAATTACATAGAAAACGTGAACGAGAAGATAGCAATCAAGAAGATAGCAATCGTAGGAGAAAGTAAACAAGAGATAAGATAAGCATTATCTCAAGGTCGTGGACTTTCATTTGGTGTAGCGACCGTGAGAGAACTTCCTTAGGGATAACGTCCAACATGCCACAGAGACATTAACGCACCAGAAGGTCTTATTATCCACATAAAGTGCATTGTAATATTTTTAATGTGAACTATGATGTTGATAAGGATGTTGATACATGGTGTCGCAAGGTCGTCAGTGTAGAAGAGGGTTATATGTACAGATTTGGTTTGCAATGTGCAACAGCTATATCTAGAAGTGGTACAGTATTAACGTTCCCCATGCGAGGATACCACCACCACCAGCATGAACTGTGCCCTGCCGAGATGAGGGATCCATTGCTTCATGTGCTTGGCGATGCACTCATACCATGCTATCGGTGTGTACTAACTTGTACCTCGACTCATCTATCAAGGCTGCCTTTCTCCATGTATTTGGGGTTCAATGGCTGTGTTCCCACACCCATGTTAATAGTTACGCCTTGTTACGTGCAGTAAGCAGAGGTACCCTAGTGTGGCAGCAGCTTCTCTACCCCATAGTGAGGAGATGGTTCTCGATTGTTATGGCTGCTCACAGGTCATTGCGGTCCAGCATTGAAGTGGTGAGTGATCTGCTGCACTGTGGCTTGTCTATCCAGTGTTACAAACCAAACAAGCAGATGGCAAACCCCTGTCATTGATACTTCATGTGCCACTGCAATTGTCCCCGGTGGCTGTGATTTTACCCTAATCCATGAACTCGCAGTACACTTTAGACACTATGGCCCATGGAAATCCCAGTATCTGCACGACTTCGGAGTCTGGAGTACCCCTTATGTCTGGCCTCGACGATCTGGCCGTGATCTAGTGTGCTGAGATCTTGTTTCTTCCCTATCTTTGCTCAACTGTTACTCAGATGGTCAGTATAAGGTCTTACAATATTCCAGTGATGCATTGCTGGGGACTATTCCATTCTCTATTTCACCAANTAGTTGTGTTATGCTTTGCGATTTATATTTATTTATTTTTTATTGTAGTTCTTCGTGAGATTGGACCATATACGCAAGTGCTTTACACAGAAAGGTGGAATATTTGTTTTGGAAGAATTCAGTAAGTGTTTCATAATTATATGGTACATTACATGTTTGTTTTATTGCATGTCTGATTCATTTTTAGAGTTGTAAGCAGTCTAATATGTATTGTACAAGGAAAGTTCATAAAATAGGCCTGCACTCTGGGTGTTTATTAAGTGAGCTGTGTCATGTATGTGTTTTTGATGCCATATTTGATGTTCGCAATTTCCTAACTTTATTTGTCCTTGAAGAAATAATTTTAAGGTATGTGAACTTGTATTGGTTATATTGCAGAAGTATTCGACTGAAATGACTTGTGCTTTTCCCTCTGTACCTTGTTACAAAGTTTTGATTAACCCATTGAGTCAACAATCGTGGACATGTTAAACACGCATTATTATTATGACTGGTGTGGTACGCAGCCAAGGCATCAGGCGTGGTCTTGCGTGTGGCTAATCTGATCTGTGGAATTTTCCACAACTCTTAGACAATCGGTTAGTGCCAATATCGTCGATCATGCAGCGTGTTGTTCACTGGTTGCAAGACAAGTGTTGAACACAAGTACAGCGCATACCAAAAAAATTACGTGATTACAACATTTGAACTCTTGAAATTAATGTGTGACCAAACTGGTTTAAAGTAGNTACCAAAAAAATTACGTGATTACAACATTTGAACTCTTGAAATTAATGTGTGACCAAACTGGTTTAAAGTAGGTTTAGATCTAAAAGTTGCAGTATATATTTGAAATATCTGGCTTTTGTATAAATAATTTTGTTCGTGTTCAGGTGGCTTGCATGTATTTTACTAAATACAGTATTTATTTTGATTGTGTGATTGAAGTACGTAAATATTTTTAATATTTTAGTAGACAAATATTTGGCCTATTCTTATTATTGAAGTAGAAAATACCTAATGTTTTTGAAATAGTCTTTATCATTATGAGGTAACAAACATTCATCATCTTATAAAATATGGTGGAAATAGGGTACTAGACTACTAATTACAGTAAAGTCTCGTTACAACGTACATCACTAAAGCCTCAACTTGTATACGGTACTTAGTAATGAAAGTACTTCATGCTGAATGTTTTAATTTTAAACGTTTACAACATGGGCTCCTTGAAATTATGACGCCATTAGTCACTTTCGTAAGAAAACCATTTTTTAACCCTTATATGCGCTTTTACACGTCTTATTTTTATTTTGGTAATAAATAATGCACAGTAGTAAAGTAAGCATTCTTTTAACAAATGGAACCATCCTAAACCTGACTTGTCACTGAAAAATGACTGTGAATTATCTATGCCATGCGAATGTAGAATTTAATCCCACCAATGCATTTACTTTACTATCAAGTGCAGGTCTTGTCACCGCCCTAGATATTTTTCGTATTTTTTAAATTAGAATTTGAACAGAACCTCTTATCCAGTAGAAAACATTTCTGTGTCTATTATAAAATACAAAATGTAATGATGCTAAGTTGTATCGATTCCTTGAAAATCCTTTACATTTCATTCTAACAGTCACTATGGCCATGTTAAAAAGTCACTATGGCCATGTTAAAAATACACATTTTGGAATTATGACACTTGCTAACGGAACGGAAGTATCAGATCTATCCGCTGGCGTAATTATTATGATAATTTAAA
>NQII01001148.1:426633-428939 GCA_002778355.1 Clitarchus hookeri | reverse complement strand
TGCATGTCTGAAAATTGTGGGTACCCAGGGGATCAGTGTGAAAGCCCCGGCTTAGGCCGTGCTGATCGCGGGTCGGACTCTGGGTGGCATTGGTTGAACCTTCTGCTTAGAAGGAGATCTGGAGGTGTGTGTTTGCCTGGAGGGCTGAGTCTGTTGTGCCGGAAAAAGTCGGTAGCAGCTGCCGTGGAACGCAAGTGTGCTGACCTGCCACAGACCGAGTTTCAAAGGGTTGATGCATGCTAACGAAGGATCGACGGTCTAGTCCGCCTAGTAAGAGGACTCGTTTACAAAGCGGGTTTTGTAGAGTGAGGATAGCACTCGGCCCTATCAAGGTGGTACGTAAGGATTCAACTCCTTACGCTGCTGTTGACAGGTGAGGTGGAACCGCCCTCGGGTGGAGAACCTCCACCCACTGCAATTGGAAAGAGCGTATTCTCTTTCTATTGAGAGCATTCAACTGCTCCCAATTAAAGGAGTTACTGATCTGACTCCATTCGACGTGTACTGAACTAATTGCCTGGCAGGGCGCACCTCTGCGTCCTGATACCTGACGCATGTCTGAAGTGACAATTATTTGCCCGGAAAATCCTGATCTGAGGTGTGCTCTTAAGTACTTATGTAAGCTCTGAATGGTTTCTCCTGTTATACCCTAGGGATCAGGTACAGGAGGGTGAGTCTTTAGGATCAAGCTGAATAGATAATCAGATAACATGTATTTTGTTTTCATGGAGCAGTGGAAAGGTTTTCTCATACGGAAATAACATTAAAATTATTATAACATATAAAGTTTTAACGTCATGCAAAGATTAAAGTATGATAAATATGTTGCTCTTTGTACAGATGCAAGTAATGAACACACTTGGGGTAAGTAAACATTTGTAGCAAAGTTGACCTCATACGTGTTAAGTTTTCTATTCAAAATTATATCCTTTCTCTACGAAACAGAAGTGAAAGGACTTTTTTTAGGCCACGCACATTTCTAATATTTTAATAAGTGTTTTGAAATGTGTTATTTACAAAACACACAACGGAACTTGTGTTGTTGTACCTTTTACAATCTTTGGACAATGTCTTCATTCCAAAATCACGTTTGTCTGCCAATANAATCTTTGGACAATGTCTTCATTCCAAAATCACTTTTGTCTGCCAATAATACAAAATCACTTAATTGCGGAAACATTCATCAGTTTTTCTCACTTTTGGAATGTACATATATGTGCGTTTGTAGTATTTCAAGATAGCGGAAAATGGCGGATTGAGCTATTTTACGAAGTAGTTTACACGTGCCAATATTACATTTCACTCAAAAACTCAAAAAGATGCACTGAAATGGCAAAAGTATACTTGATGAAATCCAATCTAAAAATAATTCATAATTGCCAATAAAATATTCCTGCAACACGAGAAAAACCACATTTTCAAGGAAAGCAGTTAGTACTCCATTCTGCGTAGCTATAGATGACCGATAAATCACAGTCTGCTACTTTGTCACAGATATATCCTTGTCACAGAATATATCTGTGACCGTCATGAAATATGTGACTGTGACAAGTCATATACTGGGCGCACGTTCACAGGTTTGTGATACCTGCTTCGCCCGTCACATTCCATTTCCAGAGCCTTCTACTAGAGTTTGCATGTTTATCAACAGATGGCGACTGTGTGCTTTTAAACAAAATATTCATTGAGTAACCAAAGCTTCTGCTTAAAATTATAGTAGTCTCTTTACGTGAATTGCTTTAATCTCACTTTTACTATGTTTGCTCTACCCTACTATTTTCATGTAGTTCTTAGTCTACAAGCCAAAGCAGTAGATTATGTAGTACAATGTTTTTTACGTAAGTTTTTATTTTGTCTAAGGAAAATAAACCAAGAAAACATAATTTGTTTATAAAACTTAAGTTTCGGTATGCTTAGCTTAATATTAGGCGTCTCATTTCTCAGTCACTGATAAAACAATACCATGTAAAACAATAAAGATTTAATGATGGAGACCACAAATCATTAAAGTATTATACTGTTCAAGGCACATTTGTTGTAAATTCACACTTTAATAGTAATGTTATCAAATAAATACTGCTGGTGCTTCAAATGTGCAATGTATTTACATTTTTTAAAAATCTTAGCGGCAATATCACAGTTAAAAGTCACATATATTTATTTGTCGCAGTCACAGTTGTCGCAGATACTTGAAAATATTGGTTAAGTTCATCTCTTATGGTAAGCTAGGCACAGTTCCTTTGTGTATGTGCATGATGGAGAATGGAAACTAGGGTTGGCACTTTGGCAATCTGACAGAACAGCAG
>NQII01001148.1:381633-421633 GCA_002778355.1 Clitarchus hookeri | reverse complement strand
GGTCAGTTGACACACTGCTTCAGTCTGGTGTACCTTTCCTGTTCCCAGTCCGCTTTTTCTGCTAGGTAAATATGGTCCTTTATTGCCTTCATTACAGTGCTGCATGCTAGACCTTACACCTCTATAAACTCAGAAGCTTGTAATATTTGACACTAGAATGACAAATATTTGTACTGTATTGCACAGAATAAGCACACACAAACAATCTGTATTTCTTTGTGGTCAAGGAAAACTGTGATTAAAAAGGAAATACAATAGTGCCAACAGTTTGAGAAAGATTGCCCTAAGTAGATTTTTAAGCTTTATTATCCTTGACGTGAAAGGAAGTATATATTTTTCTCACGTGGCAGCAAAGAAGAGAGGCTATGTATGTCACGGAATAGTAGGTGTCATTGGTACAGTTAGCCGCTTTCTCTTGAGGATATGCTTCCAACCTTCCCCAAATGTGGCTTGGACTTGTAAGCAAAGTAAATAGTGGTTTTTACTGAGTTTTGTTGCCAAGGAGTAGATGTGCAGGGTGGTGTGGCTGTCGCGGGTCGGGAACATGCAACTGGTCACTGCGTGGCCTATACTATATATATCTCTAGGAACAGTGAAAACCTTCAGCAATACCACTTCCTCTGCAGGGTTGTGATTTACCTTACAAGGAATTAGGCCAGTTACTAACATGTGCCTTTATTACATACTGGCCCTCGCCATCGTAGTGGACTAACTTCTAATTCAAATGCTTAACAGTGAAGCGTGTGTGCCACGATGGAAGATTCATTGTACAATTCCATGGAAACCTGCAAGGCCCTCTTATGGATGGTTCTATGGAGGATTTGGCCACCGGGAGGATTTGGCCACCACTGGCCAAATGGAAGTTTTCATGGATGTTTTATGGAAGTTTTTATGGATGTTTTCATGGATGTTTTCGTAATTGGTCATGTTGAATTTTCGATGGAAGGTTTCCTACAAGGTTGAAATTTGAGCTAATCATAGAGAGGGTGGTAGAGTCGTTTTGTTTATTTTGTTTTGAGAAAGAGCGTAAAACTATTAAATACGAATACAGTAGAACCCTGTTATAAAATTTTTCAAGGGGTCAGTAAAATAAAATGGTTATATGCAGGAAAATGTTATAAGGACGAAACAATATTACATTTACACGGACATATCAAGCAAAACAAAATTCTAAAATAATAATTTTTGTATATAAAGAGCTATTCAAGTTCAACATCTTTACCTGAATCATTTGATTGAAAAACATCAGTGATCTGAATTCCATGGACCATAGCGTCATCAATTAATGCACAATTACATGCATTCTGGTGGCTTGCTCATTTATCTACTATTGGTTATCTTAGTAATTTTCAGGACCATCACCTCTAAAATCCTTAATTATTCAAGTACAAACTGTATTCTGTATCTGTTTGTAGGCTGCTGCATTGTTAATACGTCTGAAATTTTACTTAAGAGAAAAAATGCATTTGAGTTGCTACTAGGAATTGAACAAATGCTATTATAAACAGGAAATGAAAAATATGAATATTGTCATATGCACAAAATGAAACCATTAAGCCTTATGGAGAAATGGTGGGACCATGAAATAATGGTGTTATATGCAGGAATGTTATAACAGGGTTCTACTGTCAATAATAAATAAAAAATACCCAAAAATGTTAGTGATTCTAAAACAGCATTGCATGAAAATTTGGTAACATTTTTGTTTATTAAACACAAAAGTTCCAGTTGTAAGAACAAAATGATTAGGCTGTGTGCATAAACATATAATGCTGAAGTCGTGAGTGAAGATTGTTCCTAAACCGCAGCTACAGAAGTAAAATCATAAAATAATACACTCGTCTTTACTTGTGTGGCAACAAGTATCGTTGGATGGGTTATTCTAAAGAACTCTCCATAACTGCTTGCATGCAGGCTCGGGTAACAAGTTTCGTGGAAGCCCCTGCCAGGGTCTGTATGGAAAATTTTATCATGGCATACAGGCTTAAGGATGATCTAGACGCAAGGGAATTCATAGACATTACTCCTACATTACTACCAGCTGGAAGCCATGGTAGACATCAGCCGGCAAAAGTTGTAATTCTAGTAACATGTCACTCCATTTACCTCCCTCCCTCTCTCTCTTCCTCCCTTTCCCATCTCCCTCCCCTCTATCCCTTCCCTCAACCTCTTTATCCCACTTTTCCTTCCCTCTCTTTGTCCCTCTTTCCCTCTGTACCCTCCCTTACCACATTCCTCTCACAATCTGTTATTCTCACCCCTCTTCTCTTATCTTTTACTATTCTCCTTCCTTTCTCTCTCCCTCTTGTCTTATCTCTCCCTATTCTCCTTCTCACTTCTTTTTCTCCCTCCCTCTCACCAATATCTTCACACTCACTACTCTTTCCTCTCCTGCCCACTCCTCTCTTCCCTCCCCTCTCTTGTTCACCTTTTCCCCTTCCTCTCTATGCCTTCCACCAAGAACTACTTCTGCTAGCTCCTGCGCCCTGTCCTAGATATGACCTGTGGCAGTGTGGTGGAATGATACAAAATGGGTGGTGGATGTATACCCAAGTCAACTAGCAGTTTATATTGCTGTGACGATTTCTCAGATCACGGGTGCAGGTGCCGTGTGTTCTTTCTGCATGGTGTGTACCTCCCTGCTTCGGAAGCTGTAATGTAAAGTGACATTTGCAGTCTCGCCCTATGGGTGGGGAAGGCGGCTACCACCTGGCAAGGTGCAACTGTGTGACAGTAGTGTATTGTGGAGTGTTGTCCATATAAGCACAGGTACACTTTCTATGGGTTGAGCCCATCATTTAACATGGTTTATTGAAATGTAATGGTGACAAGACTCAGTGATACAGAAGATTCAAGGTACTGCTTTCATAACACTCCCAGGCAAGAGCTGTGCATGATATCCCATTCTGACCAGAGCTAGGGGAGGAGTGGATTCAGCAGAAACAAATGTTTGGCTGTAGCCAGCGTGCACTTCCTCATTTTGGAGGCAGTGCGGCAGCAGTATCTCTAATTTTGCTTCCTGTGGAGAATGTTTCATCTGCATTTCCTCTCAGAGATTTTATTGGCTATTCAGTTAGAATTGGCAGGTTGTCAAGGAGTGTTTTACAGATAGTTTTATAAGAGTTGAAGTGATTTGTAGGAAGAAATGTAGATATAGTTGATGTGATATGGATTTAGGTAGGTTGCTCTGCACAGAGATGGTATATATCTGTTAAGCTGATACTCAGGCAACAGTATAAAGCCTACCTAGCCATACAGCAACATGGCGAGGACAGTTCCTGTTCCTGTGTTGTCTTACGTCCTTAGCATTGTGTTTGATGTTTTGAAAGCAGTCCAGATAACTTCTCTTATGAAACGTGACCCTTCTTCTCATCCACGGCCTTAATTACTGCAGGTTAACAATGTGAAGATTGTTTTCAGGAACAGGCAATTGTGCCAGATGTTGTGTGTTACTGGAGAGTCACAAGGTGCATAATGATGTTGATAACTACAGAGGGTTCTTCACCACCATAATGTACATTCAGAATGTGAGTGAAGGAAGATGTGGTTATGGAAACATAATTTTATAGTTAGCCAGAATGGTAGAAGATGTGTCCATATTTGTGCATTTTTGCTTATCTTCACCCATTGTGGGAGTCGTGTTGCTCCCCTCATACAAGTCAAGTTGTGAAATGACTGAAAAGGAGTATAGAAAGAGAGGTAGGGCTCGGGCATTCCATACATTTTTAGTGATTCTGGCTTCCTCTTTTTCTGCAGATGACTGAGGGAGAAGAGAAACGGGTAAAGGATTATTGACTAATAGCAATAGTTTCACTTGATGGTCAAATCTTGTATTTGATTGTCTGTGTTCCTTGTTGCATTGTGTATGAGGTTGATGCATGACATCAGTTTGACTGACGACGACGTCACTGTCAGACAAGGTTCTATTGTACCGGTCAGAGACACGGGATAACTTACTGTGGTGAGGGTTTTACTTATTGGCTGCTGATTGGACCCCGACTGTTGTATAGGCTGGGGCGCGTGGCCTTGCAGCACGGTACAAAATCAGTGTGGGTTTCACGATTCTCCGCACTGCTGGTGTAGACACAGACACTGGTTTACACGCAGGGGCCGAGGCCCGGGGTAGCTCCTGGCATGGTCGCTGCTGCTGCTGCTGGTTAGAACTAAGGCCCGGTCCTTGGACGGTGGTGGTGCTGCGGCTGGTGAAGCTGGTTGGTGCCTGCAGAGGGCTGCTGGTCTTGGTGGGTCGGAACCACGAGTTGGCGATTCCCAGTGGTACTGGAAGTCCTTGGTGAATTCTCTTGATGATTGGGTGCGGCTCGCCGGTGGTCTTGTGGGGTGGCTGGAAGAGGGAGCTAGGGGGAACTGGGAGGTGAGGCCTCTCCAGTTGGCGGGCNCCCTTCCTCTCTATGCCTTCCACCAAGAACTACTTCTGCTAGCTCCTGCGCCCTGTCCTAGATATGACCTGTGGCAGTGTGGTGGAATGATACAAAATGGGTGGTGGATGTATACCCAAGTCAACTAGCAGTTTATATTGCTGTGACGATTTCTCAGATCACGGGTGCAGGTGCCGTGTGTTCTTTCTGCATGGTGTGTACCTCCCTGCTTCGGAAGCTGTAATGTAAAGTGACATTTGCAGTCTCGCCCTATGGGTGGGGAAGGCGGCTACCACCTGGCAAGGTGCAACTGTGTGACAGTAGTGTATTGTGGAGTGTTGTCCATATAAGCACAGGTACACTTTCTNGAGGGCAGTGGGCACCGGGTTGCAGTTCAATTGGCTAGGCTCAGAGACAGTTGCTGCCCTCTTAGCTCTCCAGTTTCCACCACTTGTATGGGGGAAGAGCATAGAGGAAGGAACTATGGTCTACCATGCTAAGAAAGAGCAGACGACGAGAATCCCTAGCTACGTGGGCAGACAGTCGTTGCTAGGCCACCCAGACTCTTGCTCCAACCAGCGAAAATAACAACGCGGTGGATGGAGAACTGGGCTGATCGGGATGTCTAGTCGCGTCATGGGTATGGTCCAGAAGGGGTCAGACTGCTAGAACCAGTCTTATCTTTCTAACCAGTGAAAATAACAATGCAGTGGATGGAGTGAATTGGCTGGGCTGGATGACTAGTCGCCTTGTGGATTGAGTTTCTGGTGGTTGTGGCTCTACCATACGTGTGCATCAGGTACCTTTGCGTACCTAGTCCACAGTATGGGTGGCCATCTAATGTGTGTGTTTTGCGACGTACGTGCACCCAGTTAAGAGAGCTTGCAGTCCTACTCTAGTTTCGGCAAAGAGGGTTTCAAGACGCGGTCTCCTGCTTTTCCGTAGTAGGTGGACATCCACTTGGGATTAAAGTCACAATCTCCTTAGGAATAAGTACTCGGAGGTTATGTAAGATCACGGGTTTATTCCCAGAGGAGTAGAAACAGTGGCTCGTACTAACTCATAACTATCAATGAAGTGTAACGGAAGTAAACTACGGTAATACCAGGTGAAGGCGACCTGGGTCTGAACTAGACAAGAGCAGATGCGGCTAAGTAGCTATGATACTAACTGACCCTAACTAGCTCTATGCTGTTGTCCAGAAGGGACTCGGGGTGTCACTACAAAAGTGGTAGTGAGTGTAAAGGTGGTTGAAGACTTCTTCAGCGGTCGCTGGGCGAAGGTCTGGAAGATGTTTTGAAGGTAGCAGTGGTCTTTCGTGAGGAAGGCGGTATAAGCAGAGAGCTCCAGCTCACGAGGTGGTGGAGTGAGCTGCTGTGTATCAACTGGCATTCCAGGGGCTGTGCGCTCGCCTATGTGGACAGCTGGCTGCGGGTCCTTGGGCACCCCTCGGCCAGTCGGGTATTTTTGGGCTGGAGCTCCTCCCTTTAGCGGCGAAGGCCACAATCTCTCGAGGGAGACTGGAAGTGTGGTTTTTCTCGTATTTCGATTGTATTGCTCCTGCGAGCATAGGGGCAGCGCTGGGCTGCTTGGCTGGCTTCTATTGCATGCGGGTTGCGTGACGTCTGACACACTGGTGTAGACGGCCTTGACTGACATGTCCTCGGTTGCCCCTTTCCTAGAGGTGTGCTGATTGGCTCTGGTAGCAAGTCGTCCTGGGTTCAAACCCCACCTGGGGTGACGTGACACATTAAGAAGTGGCAAAGTCGTATTCTAGTAAATGTGTCGGTACGTGTCATGCGTCAAGGTAACACATTTCTACACTGGTGGCACACCACTAGCAGTGTAATCACTGTACTTATATTCAGCACTTGTCTTGTAGCCAGTGAATAATGTGCTGCATTATAGACTGTATTGGCAATAACTACTCATGTCAAAGAGGTGTAGGAAATTTCACAAATCAGGCTAGCCAAAAGTAAGACTGGCCAACAATGCATTTCTGCGTACACTACCACATATAGATATCATTAAACTATAATGTGTCCACAATCGTGGACGCTGTGACTGAACGGATTAAGAAACAACTTTCTTCAAAGGCTAGTAGAGTAAAGTTTAAATGAGAAAATAATCTTAGTGCAGCTTTGAGGGAGGCAGTGTAGGGGAGGGCTCTCTCAAACATTCGACATTGGAGGGAGACCACGTGACTGCTGGCGCTATAATACCAAACTGATAATATAGCTTGCGCACTGCACTCTTAAATACGTACTGTTAAAGCAACTTACGTTGTTTGACAAGAAATATGCACTTGCAGAGTAGCTCTCGCCTAACCGTTCTCGGCTGCTGTCACTAACCACACCCGTTCGTACAGCGGCAATGGACTCTCCTGACTCATTTTGGACTTCTACACATTATTTTCTCTTTTGGATTTCACTCCACATCATCAGCATTTACAACCCAGTGTTAATGCAGTCACGTGGTGTTACGGGACAGTTCCTGATGCCAGTGATTTACAGTTTGTCACCAGATGTAACACTGGCCAAATCAGTTAACAAATCAACAAAGTGCACATTCATCATATAATTTCCTTGCAGAGAGTGTTAATTTTATGAAGTGCATGGTTATACTAATGATGTCTCTGTTCTTGGACATACCATCTCATGTCATTTGGAGCTCTTGAAAGAGACATCTGTATTGCAGAGCTGTCTCAGCGACTGCCATTCTTTTTAACCCTTAATTTGATTGAAACAATTTTTGTAAAATCGGGTGATGTGCCTATGCAGACTTCAAAAGTATCATTAGTATCAATGGGATCTCTGTGGCAGTGTTGTTTTTGATACCGAGTGTTTTGGTGTCACCTGAATGGTGTTGACACCAAGCTGACCTGAAACAAACCTGTGTTCGGTTCTCCTGCTGAGGACAGTTAGTGCCACATGTGCGGCCGTTCATTACATCACATGTTGCCATTCATACATGTTATGTTGCATAGCTGCAGTGGTCTNCATGTTGCCATTCATACATGTTATGTTGCATAGCTGCAGTGGTCTCGTATTATATACCTGCTTCGACTGTATCCTTTGCCACCATGTCTCAGTTACGTTTTGTTCCAAGATAATAAACTTCACACCTACTTTTACTGTTGTGCTTCTGCCAGCGTTGCTAATAGTTTGGCACTGTTTGCTAATTTAAGACTCGTTACCTGAAATGAAAACTGTTGATTAAAGCGTGACCTAAAATTGTTTTCAGATGTAGTGGCTTTGTTTTTATAAAGTACAAACTACGTACTTAATATTTATTTTACTCTGCCCGTGTGATTGCATTGCATATACATGTTCTTTGGTTATACAGGTACTCTGAAAAATGAACTTGTAGTATGGCATTACTTTCGTAAATAAGTATGCAGTTTTAATTACTTGATTCATTAAAATTGTTTATATTTAAAATATTTGTAAGTAAACATTTTAAACATTTTATTGAGGTGAGTTTATATATCTGAAGTCACCACAGACTTGTGTACTCTGTTTAACGCTACTGTTCTCCAAGGCATTGTTCTCTTTTACAGATCCAAAAACACGACAAGTAATCCAACGAAAGTATAAGTCATCGATGGTGAGTGTTAGATTTGGCTACGGCATTCCGGTTTGTCTGCTGTTATGGTCACATAGTGCTGTGTGTTATTTTTGTATTAATTTTATGCTTATTCCTTAAGTTTTGCCTTTAAACACTTTAGGAATTGAATGTTGCACATTTTCTTTTGTAAATTTAGATATATTTTTTTTTACGTAAATACACAATATTTTATTTATAATTTATTTTCATGTGTCTATTAATGTTGCAGTAATGTCTTTTGTATAGAAATTGGTTGTAGTAATTTATCAGCTTTATTTTCTCAATGACATATTCTTTCATTTTTGTGCATTATTTGTAATGTGCTGTAATTATTTTGTAATTGTACAATAGAATTTATTTTTGCAGTAACAAGCTAGGCAATATTATTATTTTTGTTTTAAAACTGTATTTTAATTTTTAGTTGCTTGCAATAAAATCTTTGTTATATATTATTTATATTATTTTTGTAGTCATTACAGTGAATGTGAATTTGGTTTTTATTACTTTTGTGTTTTTTTTACTCATTTTAGGCAAATAAGTTGATCCTGTCAATTCACAGAGTCATTTCAATTCAGTATGCACGATACATTTTGATGTGCCAGCGATCCCCAGCCTGATCCGTGGTTGCATGTTGTGCTACGATGCGTGCCTGTCACTGCCTGCTGTTGTAAGCGTTATTTTTATTTTATATTTTTATGTTGGTAATCTGTATTTACCCGAATATAGGAAAATAAGGTCACCAACATATTTATATTTGAGTCCAGATTTTAAAAAGTTCCCTAACAAAAATTTCAACATGTATTTTAGAAGGATTTAATGCAGCACTTGTCAAAATCTTTGCGATAAGCTGCAGATGGCAATAGTGAATGCAGCAGATTTTCATCTCAAACACCTTACAATGTGAAATGATTTCAATGGCAAAAATTAACCAAAATACACTTTTACGAGTGCAGAAACTTTATACTGAAATTGTATCTAATCACCATGTTCTGTGCTCATTAATATTCAATGCAATGACTTGTCTGGAAAATTTTAAAGAGAAAATGCTTGCCAATGGAAGGGATTGTCGCTTTCTTCACTCACTCCTACACTTTTTTTGTTTACTAATTAAAAGGCACATCCCATGTATTTTTCAAATTTTTTTAGGAGCAAGGTGTATGCAGCGACTAGTAACATGCTAATGTGAAAAGAAAATGAAAGCCTCAGAAAAGAATGATGAAAAGAATGAGGCTGGAATAGAAAGAGTGCTAATTCAGAAAAGAAAATAATAATACATATTGTAATGAAACACCCATATCCACATAAGAAATATTAACCAACCCCAACAACTATTTATTCAAAAATATTGAAATCAAATTTTTTTAGATGGCTAAGTTAGACACACTTCAATTTTTTGAAGTAAAAATTACAACAAATGTCTTATATTCGGATAAATACAGTATTATGTATTTTGTAATTTAAAATGATTTGGTGTTCTTGTAGTGCAGAATTTATTAGTGTATTATATTATAATTTTTTATTATTTATTTTTAGTTTTTGTATTTTAATGTGTAAATTTGCAGTAAATCATAGTTCATGTAATACAGTTACCTGTATTATAACCTTCATGCTTTTCTGTAGTAAGCCTAAAGTAACAGTAGAAAACTTCTCAAGATTTTGAACTATTTTTTATTTTTAAGTAAATGCTGTGTCTGTGTACTTAGATGTAGTTTATTATTGCATCATTTTTTTCTGCCCCTTCAGCGAACAGCTAGGAGGCTGAGGGAAAGGCTGTGTTCTCTGTGACAGGGAAAAAGTAGGTTTCTTTCTGTGAAAGACACAGGAGAAATCTACCAGAGTTGCATTTAATTGGGATCCCTAATAAACAATATTAAATGCCCCAAGGTCGCATCAAACCATAAGGAAGCATTGAGACAGCAATGGAAAATAACATTAATAAGCTTCACGCATGTTCTGGTTCCTCAGAATTTGAAGTGTTGACTGTTGGGTTGTAAAATATGAATCTGTTCAGAAAGCATTTTCATTACAGTATAAAACATTGTTTTAAATAAGAATAAATATTGTATGCAAATGGCTACTTACAAAAAAATGTTTGCTGACTCAGAACCAGTACAACTAGGGTCACCCCTTAAGCCCAGAACATCATGGCCAGGAATAGTTGATTGAAAAAGTGTGAAATTTGATTACAGTGGCATGAATACTGCTTCTTCCTTTATTTGATGACAGTGGCATGAATACTGCTTCTTCCTTTATTTGATTACAGTGGCATGAATACTGCTTCTTCCTTTATTTGATGACAGTGGCATGAATACTGCTTCTTCCTTTATTTGATGCTAGTTGTTTAGAAAAGACACATTTTACGCAAAATTTATACGTACATGTATTTCCTGGCATGTTATTCAAGTAAGTTTTTGTTAAATGGTTTGCATACTTTACTCGATTATGTGAAGTTGTGGACACAATACCAAAGTTTGCTGCCGAGTTGATTTTTCTGACATACTTTACCAAAATCGTCACAGGTTAAGTCCGTTGTAGTTGTAGACACTGTGACTTGCCACTCGCCAGTCCTTTACATTGAGCTTCTGGTTACCAACTATAAGGGTCCGGTATTTGGTTGCTTGTCATCATGGCATAATAGTTCTACCAGTAATTGTACGTCCTTGTACTGGCACTGCAGCCATGCCAGAACACGTAGGAAGTAGGAACACGCCCTGTGTGAAATCTCTATCAGCCACCCCTTCCACAAAGTAAGGAGTGTATGAGTTGTTCAGGCAGGGACAAGTTACATCCGAAGGTAATCGATGATGACCAAAGTTTCTCTCCCTCCCACCATCTTCTCTGTACACCACTTCCTCTCATCAGGAGTCTTTCCTCTAAACTTTAAATGTGAAGTTGTGCTGCTCTTTATGGGTGCAGACGAGTTACAGCTGAGCATATGTGAAGATAGCTGAAGGGAGGAACGAAGCCCTTCCTCCCCACATACCGGGCATGCAAGGGGAGAAAGCAAGGTCGTGTCTGACTGTCGAGCAACAGCCAATTTGAAGGAAGGAGAGCTCAATAGATGTCCCACTTGCTGTTAGGCAGTACACACTCCATCATTCGACATTTGCAAACACATGTAATTTAATCTTCTTGTTTATCAAGAAGTGGGTGTCGAGTTACCTTCTGGGAACATAATTTATGTGTCACATTAAATAAAGGTGCTGTTTATATTTCTTTTTGTCAAGCATCTTAACTAGTTATTTACATATTAGTTTCATCCCCAATTTTTAAAACAAAAGATACATGATAATTATTATTAGTGTAACCATGCATCAGTACTTTTGTTTTGTATTATTATGGATTTTTATTAATGCTATTTAATTTTTGAATAAATTAAAGCCTTCACTATTTCTGGCATCCCGTAAGCCATAAGTTTCTCTCATAAATTTTCTGTTACTCAAGTTGTTGACAAATGGTTGGTAGGCATGGCTGGATCCTTGGGTCTCCTAGGGAGGCCTAGAAATTAACTACAACTACATTATTATTAACTTATCTCGGTTCATACATAGAACCTCTTACAAGAGCATTGCTAACTCAGCAACCTAGCTTTTGAAGGGCATATAACTAATTTTAACACATGCAAGGCATAAGTATTAGAGGATTTTAAAAAACTCTCCAGAGTTTTTTTTTAACAATTGTTTTACAGCAGTTAGATTAGAAGCATTTAAAGAAACACCAATACATACACAAGTGTTTACCTTAATAAGAAAAAAAAATTTATTTTTTTAAATATAACAATTTTTTAAATTAAAATTTTTTAAAATTCTTTGAATGTAAAAACATTTGGTAGCAGTGTGAACAAAACTTAATTCTTAATGTTATGTTAATAGGATTTAAAACACATGTCATAAAACAATTGGATATTATTCTCCATAAATTTCATTTTCACTGAAAGGTAATCCCTGTTTTCTGGATAAGCATTCCTAGCTATATTGTGTCAGTCACTGTAATAATGCAAGTTGATTTCATTACAGACATAGCATAACTCCTGACAATCTGACTGCTGAGCCACCAAGCATGTTGTTTACTCATGCAGTACCATGTCATACTTTGGGAGGGTATGGTTTCGTTTCCNCCCCCCCACCAAGTTAAGTGGGTTCCACTCCATTGCAGGCAAATCTTTCTTGACATGTTACTTTCCAATTCCTCCATCAGTAGATTAATAACCTGGCTAGCCTTTATGTATAGAAGGAAATAAATATTACCCGTATTTATCCGCAGAAGAGTCGGCCTTGTGTTAGCGCACCTGTATTTTTTTTAGCCTAAATATCTACTTTCTTTCTTTGTAAGTGTTGCCCTCACATATGGGTGGCACCAGTATTTGATTTGGGAGATCCATATTTCGAACTAACATTCCGGAGTGTCTGTGAGAGGGCCGGCCATATATCAAGGAAAAGGTAGATTGATCTTCAGTTTTCATTTTCTGAGCATGTCACCAACACTGGTGCATGATTTGCCAATTGTACTATTAAAATAAAATTATGTGATCAAACAGTAAAGTGGTAGGTTTTAATTTAGTTTCTAAAAAACCCTGTAACTTTTATTTAAAAATATATGTATTTTTTCATAATTAAATAAATATATATTTTAGTTCATTAAAATCAGTTACAGGAATTGTAATAAACTTTTAAAGTACGTGCATATTTATGCACAGTTGTGTTAAGAGGTCAAGTGGTTTAAATAGGACTATTGACAAAATAAGTGTACAGTAGAATCTAAATACGAAGTACACAAAGGGATTTTAATTTCATACTTAATAATGAAAAGTCTTTACACTGGACAAGTATTTACTTAATATTATCACATTTACCAGGGATGTGGAAAATGTACTTTTTAATGAAAAGTGGTACGTTACTTTAAAGTGAAATATTNTATTATCACATTTACCAGGGATGTGGAAAATGTACTTTTTAATGAAAAGTGGTACGTTACTTTAAAGTGAAATATTAGTAATGAGATTTAACTTTAATGAGTTGATAATTGTACGTATGTCTATAATGTGGGCAGCGTGTTGAGGTGACATGNAGTAATGAGATTTAACTTTAATGAGTTGATAATTGTACGTATGTCTATAATGTGGGCAGCGTGTTGAGGTGACATGATGTGTGCGTGTGGCAGTCGGACCAGATCTGCTACGCGGTGCTGTGCGTGTTCTCGTACATCGCAGCAGGGCAGGAGCAGCGGAGGCTGCAAGGGGAGGCCCAGATGGCGGCAGGCGCCCGGCGGCACTGACCCTCGTAGCTGTCCCCGGAGCTGCTGCTGGGCCCCACGGACGCCTGCACTGCTTCCTGCTTGCCGTGGATCTGACCGCCAGGCGCACCTCTTGCTACTTTGTGCTAGACTTGGGCCGTTACTGATTCAGTTACTCGCCGAACCAGTAATCACCAGATTCACATCCTGTTGCTTATCACTGCTACATATCTAGCAATATTTCTCAGCATCTGTGCACTATAAGATAAAATGCTCACTTGATGAGTAGTTCAGAGTGGCAGTAGTGTACGCCGTGACTTGGCATGACTCGGTTTATAAGTATCAAGCTGGAACCCAGGTAGTTGAGATACCCCCATCAAGGTTGTCTATATTTGGCATAAAACTCTTAGTTTTTGACATAGTTATTGCTATGTTTGTCTTTGCTTCCAGGCTGGAGTGAGCTCTTTGTGGTTACAGTAACAGTGTGGCTCCGGACTGGAAGCCATGATAGACATCCGGACAATGGCCACAAAAGCCTGCAACCTTCTAATGTCGTAACTAGTTGTCAGTTTTTTTTTAAATTTTTCATCTGGCACTGTTTTATTTATCCATGAAATGCATACCACTGACATTTTTTAATGGTATCTGTTCTTTATACGTACATACAATTCATTGTGTTTGTCAGAGCTGCAGTTGAAATTTTTAACACAGTAAGCAGTACAAATATCTGTTTGAGTAACATTTTATTCAATAAAAATTCAGAAACTGCTGATTACAGTCAGTTGGTGTCTGAATCAGTACACCGCTAGCTGCTTTTTGTATTGTTTCCAGTATTATATGACTTAAATATATTTAAACAATGGAATCATTTTGTATTGGTGCATTTAGCTGTGTTTTGTTCTTGTCATTCAGTGTTCTTGAAGAATGCAATTTCATGTGTATATTTTTGTATACAGTTTTGTNAGCTGTGTTTTGTTCTTGTCATTCAGTGTTCTTGAAGAATGCAATTTCATGTGTATATTTTTGTATACAGTTTTGTATAATGGTTGCATGTTAAATTGTGAGCTATAACTGCGTAACATGTTGATGGTTATATTCATTTATATGCATCTTATTTAGAATTATCATTCCATTAAAACTTTGATAGATAATTTTTGTAAGAATCAAACAAAAATAATTAATAATTTAGTTTCAAGATGTTTGCATTTGTGAGAGGAAGACTTGCATCTCCTGAAAAGTTTGTGTGTGGTNAAATTAATAATTTAGTTTCAAGATGTTTGCATTTGTGAGAGGAAGACTTGCATCTCCTGAAAAGTTTGTGTGTGGTTTTCGCTGAATGTATTTTTCTAATGCAAGGGATGAATAATTGAGTGAACGTGTGTGTATGATTGCAATATAATAAAGTCTACTCCACTTATAGTTTTTCCCGCTGAAAACATTAATCAGTAACATGCTCTGTCTGTAGTGTAACAAATGACTTAGTTTGTTGTTGTACAGTAAGTTCTTCTGAAACTTTACTATTCTTTTCTCTAACGAGAGAATTGTTACATCTCGTAATTATTTGCAAGGTCGTGTGGGATACGTATAATTTGCAAAGTAAAAATGGTTTGACGAAAATTTTTTACTGGCTTTGTACAAGTACATTTTTTCTGAAACAGTGTTTCTTCTCCCCCAACAGCGTCATTAGTTTGAAAGAATGGGAGAGAAATATACAAGGACAAACTATTTTTCATAAACACTTCAAAATGAAACTGCACATAAAAAATAAATACATTTTTCCAACTCCCATACATTCTTCTTTGTAATCATTATTAAAAGAGATGAGTACTAATGACAACCAGCTAATTATATCTTAAGATTCAAAATTGCATGCGTGCCGGACGACGCCGTTGGTCAGCGGGGTTTCTCTGGGATCTCCCGTTTTCCCTGCCCNGATTCAAAATTGCATGCGTGCCGGACGACGCCGTTGGTCAGCGGGGTTTCTCTGGGATCTCCCGTTTTCCCTGCCCTTGCATTCCAACACTGCTCCGTATTCACCTCGCTTCACCCTCATTGGCTCTCAAGACCTCGATGTTAAAAGCTGCCCAAATCTCTTCATTCACTCACTCACTCACTCAAAAATGTATGCTTGTTGGTAGATGAAACTATACTTGCACATGTTATTACTTGAAAAAAAACCTAGACGCTAATTGAAGCCAGTGTTATATTTGGGGANAGCTGTGTTTTGTTCTTGTCATTCAGTGTTCTTGAAGAATGCAATTTCATGTGTATATTTTTGTATACAGTTTTGTGTAATGATTGCATGTTAAATTGTGAGCTATAACTGCGTAACATGTTGATGGTTATATTCATTTATATGCATCTTATTTAGAATTATCATTCCATTAAAACTTTGATAGATAATTTTTGTAAGAATCAAACAAAAAAAATTAATAATTTAGTTTCAAGATGTTTGCATTTGTGAGAGGAAGACTTGCATCTCCTGAAAAGTTTGTGTGTGGTTTTCGCTGAATGTATTTTTCTAATGCAAGGGATGAATAATTGAGTGAACGTGTGTGTATGATTGCAATATAATAAAGTCTACTCCACTTATAGTTTTTCCCGCTGAAAACATTAATCAGTAACATGCTCTGTCTGTAGTGTAACAAATGACTTAGTTTGTTGTTGTACAGTAAGTTCTTCTGAAACTTTACTATTCTTTTCTCTAACGAGAGAATTGTTACATCTCGTAATTATTTGCAAGGTCGTGTGGGATACGTATAATTTGCAAAGTAAAAATGGTTTGACGAAAATTTTTTACTGGCTTTGTACAAGTACATTTTTTCTGAAACAGTGTTTCTTCTCCCCCAACAGCGTCATTAGTTTGAAAGAATGGGAGAGAAATATACAAGGACAAACTATTTTTCATAAACACTTCAAAATGAAACTGCACATAAAAAATAAATACATTTTTCCAACTCCCATACATTCTTCTTTGTAATCATTATTAAAAGAGATGAGTACTAATGACAACCAGCTAATTATATCTTAAGATTCAAAATTGCATGCGTGCCGGACGACGCCGTTGGTCAGCGGGGTTTCTCTGGGATCTCCCGTTTTCCCTGCCCATGCATTCCAACACTGCTCCGTATTCACCTCGCTTCACCCTCATTGGCTCTCAAGACCTCGATGTTAAAAGCTGCCCAAATCTCTTCATTCACTCACTCACTCACTCAAAAATGTATGCTTGTTGGTAGCTGAAACTATACTTGCACATGTTATTACTTGAAAAAAAACCTAGACGCTAATTGAAGCCAGTGTTATATTTGGGGANATGAAACTATACTTGCACATGTTATTACTTGAAAAAAAACCTAGACGCTAATTGAAGCCAGTGTTATATTTGGGGATAGTAAAAAAATAAAAGAAAGAAATAAAAATCTTTGGTGCAGGAAAAGTTAAAGCAACACTTACTGTACTTGTTTCTTAGTATTACAAGAATAAATATTTCCAGTCTCCCACATGGAATTACTACAGTAGAAGCTCACTGTAGCAACCCCNTCTTAGTATTACAAGAATAAATATTTCCAGTCTCCCACATGGAATTACTACAGTAGAAGCTCACTGTAGCAACCCCCTTTTATTATAACCATCTCTTTTTTAAATTTCATATTTAAGGAACCGTAAAAATTCTATAAAAAAGTTTGAAATTTGAGGGAAATCATATGAAAAATAAGTTGCTACACATTGTATTTAACACNTCTTAGTATTACAAGAATAAATATTTCCAGTCTCCCACATGGAATTACTACAGTAGAAGCTCACTGTAGCAACCCCTTTTATTATAACCATCTCTCTTTTAAAATTCATATTTAAGGAACCGTAAAAAATTCTATAAAAAAGTTTGAAATTTGAGGGAAATCATATGAAAAATAAGTTGCTACACATTGTATTTAACACTACTCCAAGCAATGCATATCTAAAAGTAGATGCCACCCCCATTTTGATTGATGCATAGGGGTCAGGGTTGATCAAAATATGTCAAATTTTCCAAACTGTATATTTAGACCACCCCTCGCAACAATCCTATTCCTGGAAACCGCGAGGGGTCTTAAGGGTGGGGTGCTACTGTAGTCGGAAACATTTCTTGTTGTTTTTTTAAGATATATGTTTCCGAGTTCATGTTATCGCAATGAACCACTGTTCCCACCTGTTGCGGTGTGTTTGTTTATCAAGCCGTTAGATAGTGCAATACAAGGCTACTGTACCACGAGGTCACTCTGCATGGCTGCCACTGTGAAATTACGACTGTGACTTACCAAATTAAATGTAAACAATTGGTTAGTGATTAGGAATTCTAATAAATAACAATACAATTAAAATAATAACAAAAAAATATTTATTAACTCCTTTTAAAATAAAATGAAGTGAACTTTATTCTGGAACTCTTTTGTAACAAAAAACATGAGTCTGTATGTTCTAAACATTTCTGTTAACATCAAGTGAAAGCTAATACTTTCAGCTAATTTTTATAAACAATAATAATTTATTTGTTAGTTGTTAGTATTAGTGTGTGGACATGAGAATAATTGTGTTTGTGTGAAATATCTTCTCATTTTTTGTTACGCATGGTGTCAACTTANGCTAGTATTAGTGTGTGGACATGAGAATAATTGTGTTTGTGTGAAATATCTTCTCATTTTTTTATACGCATGGTGTCAACTTAATTTACGTAAGTGTTTGTGGTAAGTAGTACTACATATACTGAAGAAATGATAACCCACAGGGTATTTGTGTAAACATAATTAAATTGTGTTGTTTCTATTTATAAATTGAACTTCAGGCAACAAGGTATGACAGTGAGGCATTTTTGGCCTGCTCTTCTTGTTTTACAATTCCCTAGCAATACATCTATCACTTTGTGTGAGTACCTGTGGTGTAGTTTGAGTANCATTTCTGTTAACATCAAGTGAAAGCTAATACTTTCAGCTAATTTTTATAAACAATAATAATTTATTTGTTAGTTGTTAGTATTAGTGTGTGGACATGAGAATAATTGTGTTTGTGTGAAATATCTTCTCATTTTTTGTTACGCATGGTGTCAACTTAATTTACGTAAGTGTTTGTGGTAAGTAGTACTACATATACTGAAGAAATGATAACCCACAGGGTATTTGTGTGAACATAATTAAATTGTGTTTTTTCTATTTATAAATTGAACTTGAGGCAACAAGGTATGACATTGAGGCATTTTTGGGCTGCTCTTCTTGTTTTACAATTCCCTAGCAATACATCTATCACTTTGTGTGAGTACCTGTGGTGTAGTTTGAGTANGCTGCTCTTCTTGTTTTACAATTCCCTAGCAATACATCTATCACTTTGTGTGAGTACCTGTGGTGTAGTTTGAGTAGACAGTTATTCTGTAGCGTCTTCATTACAGTGCTGAATGGCTATGCTGTAATGTCGCGTTTATTTCTTTTGTCACAATTCTCCACAGTCAGTCTGTGTTGGTCAGTTTCTGTCCAGTGTCATACGCACAACTCAGCCAGGCATACGTGACGAGAGGCTGCACACGCATGTTCTTAGTCATCTCCGTATGACCGCTGCAAACTGTGTTGTAGTCAACCAGACGCTATGCACATGTATTCAGGTTGAAGTAGGTAGACTGGTTGTTAGTTACATTTAATTGAAATTAATAATTTGTAATTTACTTTAATGTTATACAGTATAACCCTGTTATAACATTTCTGAAGGAGCCCACAAAATGTATACTTTATATAAGGGAAAACTTATTAACAGGATCGTTTTTTTAACTGAAAAACATGTTTGTGGACTAACAAAGAGTAGCTTATTAACCAGGAAAAGGTTACAACAGGGAATGTTCTATCAGGGTTGTACTGTTTCTTGTATAATAGATTGCTACTTAATGTTTGCACAAAACTGTCTGTGATTTAGGTTCTCATTGGTTGTTCCAGCTAAGGTGTAGTGATATTGAATCACTAGGGTTATCGCATCAGCATAATGTGTGTGCTAATGCATGTATATGCTATGTATATGCATATGGCAATGTTATGCAGCTCCGAGTTGTCCGTGATGCCAGTAGTCTGCTAGTGACAGTGCGCTCTGATACACATCCCATTTAGTAGCATGCGATGATGAGGAAAGAATTTTCCATCACTGTGACCTTGACTACAACACACATTGGTTGCACCCAGCAGGCACATGAAGGCAGAACAAAGTAACTTGTGAGGATGTGTAGTTCGTATCAAATACCGCTTTCCATTCAACATGTTTACACTTTGTTGTTGAAACATACCCACTCAACCTCTGGCATGATTTAGTTTATGAATACCAAATCTGTTATCAAGTGGTTTGAAGTCCATCATAATATTAGAGACATTATAAAACACAATTTTTAAATTTAAAAAACATATAAAGCCATTTTGCGTATGTAAACTTNCATAATATTAGAGACATTATAAAACACAATTTTTAAATTTAAAAAACATATAAAGCCATTTTGCGTATGTAAACTTCTGTACACACTTTGCTGGAATAGCCTTGTAGTCTAAAAGTCAAAAGATTTTTAATTGACTTTAAAATTAACTGTGTCTGTAATTTTTTTTTCCTTTGAATTGGGCTATACATCCATTCTATATTGCCATTGGAAAATGAAAAATGAACATCACTAAAGTGGTGACGTAGAAACACCATATGCACATGGGGCACTGATAGAGGGCAGTACATCATGTAATGATTAACGTTGCTGTGCTGTGGACAGGGTAGGAACCACACACTAGACATAACACCGCTGAGTCCAATACAACTGTAGGTGGCTCTGTGAAAGAGTAGTCTGTTGTTTCAAGCATCGGGCTGTGTGTAGTAAGCGTCGTAGACATGCCACGACGGCATAGACAACCACACTTCGTGCAATTAACGGACTTTGAACGAGATTGTATTGTGGTCCTGAGGGAGGCAGGATGGTCTTTGAAGTATGTGCTGTGCATCATTAGTGGTGCCGGTGGTCCAACGATGGTGCACAAGCCCGTCAACCTGGTCCGGACGATAGCGGCATACGGACTCCCGCCTGGACCGCTGCATCAGACGAGTGACCGTTACTGATCTCATGGCGACCACAGCAGAGATTAGGGCCACTGTTGCACCCAGGGTGTCAGCTAGGACCATCACCAACTGTTTGCTGGACGCTCGGCTACGATCATGGGTGCAGCTCGCCAGGCTTCCTCTCACACCTCATCACCTTGCAGCCAGCCTTGGATGTTGTCATGAACGACGCAACTGGAGGGATGAACGGCGCGAAGTTGTGTTTTGTGATGAGGGAAGATTCTGTCTTGATGCCAGTGACGGTCGTTTTTGAGTGCGGCGTCAACCAGGAGAGCAGCAACAACCAGAGTGTATACGGCAGCGACACACAGGACCAACTCCTGGCATCATTGCCTGGGGGATAATAGCCTACCATGACAGAACGCCTCTGGTGTTTGTTGAGGGAACACTGAATAGTGAACGCTACATCCAGAACATCATCCAGCCCATTTTGTCGCCATTCCTACAACGCCAAAGAGATTGATTTCCTCTTTCGGCACGACAATGTCCATGCTCATACATCTTGTGTTACCCAATGCTCTCTCGAAGGTGTTCATCAACTTCCCTGGCCAGCACGATCACCCGACCTGTCCCCCATTGAACATGTGTGGGACATGATGGGATGGTGTTTGGTGCAGTCTGCAATACCGGCAACAAACATCCACCAATTGCAACAACAGGTAGAATTAGCGTGGAACACTATTTCCCAAGATGACATCTGGCACCTTTATGATCCTCTCTACACACAGCTGTAGGACTGCATCATTGCTAAAGGCGGCTACACAAGATACTGACATTGTTTTTAAGACACTCCGTAGCCTCTGTCCATAGGTGTACGACCCTGTGATCATTACTATATACAGTGTACAACCTGTGTAATTATTCAGTAAAGTCTCCATTTATATGGGACCATTGCATCCGGCTGTTCATTTTCCATTTCCCACCTGTGTATAGGAGGACCACATAAATGTAAATATTTTTGTCAAATTATTATAATTTCTCAAAATATAGCACCAAATAGTTGAAAATTTCAGAATATGGGAGCCCAAGTTTCTATGCTCTTAATTAACATTGCCAAATAAATCACATGTCATGTGAACCATATCATATACACATGTTAATTAAGTATCAAGGATATTTAACAATGGGTACTCTGGTACTGGTATCCTGAATCTCACTTAAAATAGGTATTGATGTTTTTGCCAATACATATTTATTTATCCTAGAGAAACTAATAAATATTAACTTTATTTTCTCTTGGACGAATAAGAATGTGTTGACAAAAACAGTAATACCTATTTTAAAATAGATTCAGGATATTCAGGATGCCAGTACCCGAGTACTGGTTGTTAAATATTTTTTATACTTGATTAATATGTGGTGTACTGTATATGATATAGTTCACATGACGTATAATTTAGTTGGTAAGTTAATTAAGAGCATGCAAACTTAAGCTCCCATATTCAGAAATTTTCGACTTTTTGATACTACGTACATTTTGTAAACTAATTCTTTGACTAGAAATATCTACATTTATTTGGTCCTTATATAAATCTCTTTCAGATAATGAAATAAAAAATTATCATGAATTATGTTCTTAAGTGGAGCTGTTATGATAGTATGACGTAGGTGTGCCATTCATTGCTATCACAGCTTCTATCCTTTTAGGAAGATATTCTACTAAGTTTCGGTAGATGTCTGCAGGTATTTTCTTCTATTTCTCCTGTAACATGGCAAACAATTCTCAAGCTGTTTTGAGATGGTCTTGTCTTGCTGTCAACCTGTGCTATAACTCGCCCATAGATACTCGGTTGGTTTTGTATCAGGGCTTTGGTTCTGCCATCGGATTTCATTCACTCCCATGTCATCAAATCACTCAGTTATGGCCTTCACTTTATGAACGGATGCATTGTCATGTTGAAATAAAAGGGGACAGCTACAAATTGTGGATAGAAGGTGGGCAGCATAGAATTGTCCAATACTGTCTGATAGACTGTGGCAATCATGGTTTGAAGTTCTAAAACCACTAGACCAAAACCATACCATATTGCCTTCATCATATTTCACAGTGGGAACAATGCATCCTGATAAGTAACTCTCTCCTGGCATTCGCCAGGCCTATACACGTCCATCGGAATGCCACAACATGCAACATGATTCGTCACTTCACATGGATGCTCTTCCATTTTTCTAGAATCCACATGCAATGTGTTTTACACCACAGTGATATGCAGCGAAAGGTGTTTGTAGTGATAATTTTTTGGTTTGTGTGCTGCAGCTCGCCCAAGGAATCAAAGTGCAAACACCTCACGACGAACGGTATGAGTACTGGTAAAACTTCCAAATGTCAATTGATATTCAATGCCTTTGGTTTCGAAAGAAGCTTTCTGGTTTGTCTTCACCACCAATTTGAAAGCATTGATGGTCCCTATTTGTCAATTTTTGTGGCTTCCGTATTGGAGATTGTGGTTTTACAGCTTCCTGGTTTTTCCATTTCACCACTACATCATTCACTTTTGAAAATGCTATCTGAAACTTGTCAGAAATCTCACTGATAGTCACATCCCTTTGCACCTCTCTCAGCTCTCGTCGTACGTCCCATTTAGACTGCTGTAGCTAGTAACATTTCCTGCGAATGCTCAGAGCTTTACGTAGACTCGTGGCATGATTGTGTTAAGTATGGGATCAGCCTACTCTCTTTTCAGTTGGTTTTGAATGGCAATTCAGTGCATGTGCAATTATTCAGTTTGCTAGCACCTACATTGTTAGAACTCAGCATTTCTCTACGTGCAGTAAGGCGCCACAGTGGTGTAAGTCAGGTTACTTGCCTCCCACCAAGGTGAACCAGGTTTGATTCTCTGTGGGGTCACCTGGATTTTCGCATGTGGGAAACGTAGTGGTTGTTGCCGCTGGCTGGCATGTTCTCTCGGGGCTTTCGTGTTTCCTCAACCCTTGCGTTCTGCTGCTGCTCCATCTTCACCTCACACAGTACTTCACCCTCTCTACCACTCAAGATCTGGCAGGTAAGGCTCCCGTCTTCCTTGTGCTTGTACTGCGTTACGGAGTGTTAGTAATTCACGTTTCTCTGCAAAACTATTAAACGTGCATCCAATGTGCTGATCTATGGAAAGAACACACACTTCAGGTGACGGCTGTTGAGTGCTTTCAAGACATTGTGCACATTAGAAATACATTTTATGTGTATTCCAAAGTGGCAAAAAACAGCTTTTTAAAGCGTTGTATCTCAAAATATACACATAAGATACATACTAGAGTTGTTACAAATATTCACATTCGCGAATATTTGCATGTTTTTTAATATTCGCATTCGCAAAAAATTATGCGAATATGTTACAAATGTATTTGGCAATGAAAAACTAAAATATTTATGAAATAACAATGCAACTGTTAAGATTTATAATATTTTTATTTAGGTATTTATATTTTAATAAAAAAGTTTTAATTGGGGAACAGTCTTGGTGTTACTCATTACGTACATACAGACGCTTTTAATAATCTTTTATTCTTATTTATCTACGCAAAAATCAAATTTAGGTAGGTATTTACCTAAACTTGCAAACTAAAATATCAATTGTAATGAAAAGAAAAATAAATTTAGAACTTCTTAAAAACACAAAACAATGGAGCTAAATATGTTACCACATTTAAAATTAAACTAATCCACTTTAAATGAGATTTTTCGTTAGAACACAAATGCAACTTGATAGGTATCTAAATAATATTAAATCTACTAGAGATTTCTGTATCTAATCATATTGTACATTAAATCTACTACTTATAAATGAAGTTAACAATATCTTTTTTGAGAAAGGAAACCAAAACATTTCTTCTTTTTAATTAAAACAAAAAATAATCTTCTTCAAATTAACATGTTAATTTTAACTTTGGTTCTAGTTATATTATTTGTAACACAACCATTAAACATTTCTTCTTGAATTCAAAATAATAATAGATGAACTATAAAAAATATAATAGTAATTAAGTTACAATTTAATTACCAAATATACTCAAGTAAGTTATGTAAGTTTCATAAAACACTTAGTAATTAAATTGTAGTAGAGGAATATTAAACTTCAAAAATAAAAGTTTTGATGCCTTTTCTCCTTGCAGCCTATTTCGGAGGGGTGTGTAAAGAAGACCTGCCCCACTAAAAACTCTTTCGCTAGGCACACTAGTGGGTGGTGTTACTAAATATTGCCAGGCTATGGGAGAAAGAATACCATACTTCTTATTATTCACCTTCCGCCATGTAAGTGGGTCTACATCATTTTCCACACGTTTATCTATTAAATATTCATTGATGGTTTTTTTAATCAAAACTTATATAGGGTTTGTACTTTCATTTTCGCCTTCTTCTTCACTTTCACTGGAATCCAACTGCAATTTCATGGTGTCTCTTAAAGATGTGGATTTCCCTGATAACCAGGCACTGGATCCAGAGGTTTCAATCCCATGATTAGTCATTCTGGCACGCTTAGGATTTGAACAAGAAGATTGGCTTGATTCATCGTTTCCAATGGATTCTAAAATAGTTTTCACAACTTGATCTTTGGTTGAAGAATTTTTGAAAAATTTCACTTTGTATCTCGGGTCAATGAAAGTAGCCGTAGCAAACAATACGTCATTTTCCAAATGAGAAAAACTGTGACTTAGTTCTTGTTTTAGAACGAGATTCATGTTCCCGATGCATTCGTCAGTCACATCAAATTCATCAATTACCTTTTCCAAGGTGGCCAATAATGGAATTACTGAAGATGTGGAAATATCGGCTGCACTTAGTTCTTTTGTAACTTCTTCAAAAGGTCTAAGCAAAGTAATTAGTTTTTCCACAATTATCCACTCTTGGGAAGTTAGTTGTGAAATTTGGTTATTTGTGGAAGCGTAAAGTCACAACGAATCTTTGTTTTTCAAAATGGTGCTCCAACATATAAAAGTTGCTATTCCATCTTGTAACACACTCTTGTATAATCTTAAGCTTTGGTTGATTGAGCCTTTCTTGCAGAGCTGCAAGTTCATCTTGAGCAATATTTGAGCGGTGAAAATGAGTTGCCATCTTTATACATTTTGTAATCACTGCAATAACAGAATCTTGTGCCTTAAGCCCCTCATTGTCAACTACTTGAATTTGGTGTGATGAACAATCAATGTCTTTAATGAATAACAAGGAAATACATTTTTTCATGTTCGTATCACCATCCCTAACAATGCATTGCACTTTTTCTTTGGGTATTTCCCATAATGACAACATGGTTTCACGTTTTATAGCTATATTTTCACCAGTATGTCGGCCATTGTTAAATACCTCTGCTTTTAACATAATCATTTTTCTTTTGTTACACCGTGACATGTAAAACTCAGCAACGATACTCCTGAACAAGAATCAGACCAGATATCAGTTGTAAACGCCATTTTTTCAAATTATTTGGTTAATTCCAAAAATTTATCTTTTACCTTGCCGTAGAAATTCTCGCATATAAACAAAGTCAAATGTTGTCGAGTTTTTAAATTATACGACAGACATAGGTGGTTCATCAATCTGACAAATCCAACGCATTCCACAAAACTAAAGGGTAAGTCCTACAAAGCAATCATTTCGCTTATTAAATTGTCAATTTCTACAGACTTGGCGTTGTTATTATCCCACTTTTTAGTTTTTTCGATGCAATCATTCAAAGACATTTGTTTTAGGTCGGTTTTAGTACATTGTCGCGAAGAGGACGCCAAAGTATTTGTTGTAGAAGCATTCTGCTTTTCATTTTTCCGTTTTTTAAATTCATTATACTAATTTTTATGCATAGCTTCCAGGTGATTTCTCGTAGCACTAGTTGATATTCCTTTGCGCGAGTATTGTTTAATACATATTTTTGCAATTCACATTTTCAGCATCACATATTGTAAAATAAGTCCAAACTTCGCTAACATATGACTTACCCATGTTGAAATATCACTAATCACTTTATAACAATTTAACAATGGTTTCTATAGAAATTCAACAAATAAATGTAAGTAACCTCAAAACAAATCTTTACGAAAAAACTATTAGCAGCTAACTTCATTTAATGAGCGAGCAATCATGATTTGTTTACTTCGTGCAGTATCTGCTACTTTCGGTTTAAACATGGCCGGTCCTAAACGCGCGGTCAAAATGTGAGTTCGTGGGCGCATGCTTTGGGCGCCATATTGAAAAAGCCAATATTCGCATTCGCATTCGCATTTGCGAATGTGGGAAATCCAACATTTGTAACAACACTAACACATGCACAACTACTCAAGGGCTCTGCATTGAGCCTACCTTCGTACTTTCCATAAAAAAAAAGAACCGGGTACATGCAGTGTCGTGAGAACACTGCATGTCAGTTCAGAGCCTTGCACTTTGTGGCAATGGCATACTTGATGCACGAGACAGTCTCGCCCTTATCACTCCTGCACTTCTTGGCCTCATGCGGGATCCACTCCACTCCACTCCACTCCACTCCACTCCACTCCACTCCACTCTGTGTAGACTACAGTACATCCATCCATCAACATTTGCAGCATGATGAGTTTGTTCCCGCCACTTTTACCCCCCTACAGTATGATGTATTTCCTTTCCTCCATCAGCCCCAATTTACTCATCTAACTCCGGTAAGTCATCTATCGTCAGGCTGTATGCGTTTACTAAACTGTATTTTATTACCACACAAACAATTATCTGCTACTTAATTTGAAGTGTGTATAACCCATTTCCCTCCATTCACGAAATAATAATGTGAACAAGTAAACAGCAGACTCTTGTTGCTCCGAAGCAATACTAATGCATGACCTCGCAAGCCAGACCAACCATATCTGTGCACACTAGACATTTTACATTTCTTCTTCTTCTACAATTTGCTTCCTCTGTGATAACATGTTAGGCTGCAAGTAGATATGCAGCATGGACTGATGTAGCTTAAGTACAGTTACTTCTTAGGTTGCTGTCTTATTTCAGCATAGTTATTCCCCAGTAGAACCCTGTTATAACATTTTCCTGCATATATCACCATTATTTCATGGTCCCACCATTTCTCCATAAGGCTTAATGGTTTCATTTCCTGCATATGCAATATTCATATTTTTAATTTCCTGTTTATAACATCAGTATTTGTTCAGTTCCTTGCAGCATCTCAAATGTAGTTTTTCTCTTAAGTAAAATTTCAGACATATTAACAATGCAGCAGCCTACAAACAGATACAGAATACAGTTTGTACTTGAATAATTAAGAAGTTTAGAGATGATGGTCCTGAAAATTACTAAGATAACCAATAGTAGATAAATGAGCAAGCCACCAGAATGCATGTAATTGTGCANGTCCTGAAAATTACTAAGATAACCAATAGTAGATAAATGAGCAAGCCACCAGAATGCATGTAATTGTGCATTAATTAATGACGCTATGGTCCAAAGAATTCAGATCACCGATATTTTGGCATCAAATTATGATTTTGAAGAACCTGAGTAGCTATTTATGTACAAAAGTTGTTATATTAGAATTTTGTTTCACTTGCTGTGTTCCTGCAGGTGTAACACTGTTTCCTGCTTATAACACTTTATTGTACCGACCCGTTGGAAAATGTAATAACAGAGTTCTACTGTAGTGTGTTAGTGATAGTTTAGCAAGTATTGTTCTAGGAAATTGACCANTGGAAAATGTAATAACAGAGTTCTACTGTAGTGTGTTAGTGATAGTTTAGCAAGTATTGTTCTAGGAAATTGACCATACCGCTTGTTTAGAAATTGATCAGTTAACTAACTTTTACTTTATAGCATTTAATGTACTATTAAGTCTCAAAATAATCAGTTAAATGTAGCTCACAAGATTTCCTTTATAATAATTATAATTTAATTATTAAATACCTATAAAGGCTATTTAATATCACTGGTATGGCTGTAAAACTTGTAGGCAAAATGTGAGTGGTGCAGTAATTTGGAATAACTGGCTTACTAAATCATTACATGATTTCTGAAGTTTTAAAATTTATTCAGATGGCATATTAGTGATTGTAATTTAATGTGAACTCCGATCCCTCTTTTTTTTTTTTAGTGGAACCCATCAGAATTTTGGGAATCTATCAATTATGCAAGCTTGAGTTTGAAGTTGACAGACTTAACTGTAAATGTATCAGCTTTCCTGGAAAATGAAGTGAGATTGGAATTTGATAATTTGGGGGGTGAAGAATTTAATGAAACCACTGTATTAGGAAACAAAATTTCATTGTAAACGATTCTGAATGCTTAACTTGTCGTAGCAGTGCAGACTTGAAGGTAACTAGAATAACCTCTTTATTTGTGAAGTGGTGGCCATGCCGAGACAACACGCTCAAAGTGGCAACTCACAGCCATCAAACAAATTGTTGCTCTCTCTCCCACAGTTTTATTTTTTTCTGTGCAACTGTTATGTTTGTGTTGCAGTACATAGAATTCTGGTGATGAATATGCGATGATGACTGCAGTGTGTCGTGTAGTAAAGAGAGTGAATGAGAAGAATTAANATAGAATTCTGGTGATGAATATGCGATGATGACTGCAGTGTGTCGTGTAGTAAAGAGAGTGAATGAGAAGAATTAAGTTTAAGAACTTTCTCAATATTTCCTGAAATGTGACCGACAATACTATACCTATTTTGACTATCCACAAATGTTTTTGTTGGACCTGGTGTTTTAGACTATGGTATACTTACGGTGTGCAATATTCTAACTGTTACACTATTAATCTATCTGCTCTCTAATGGTATAGAATGTATATAAATTGGTGTATACAAGATATAGTCCTATTTGCAAGTGCATGAAAGTAGGATGCATCAGTCAGTACATAGGACATGATTAACAAAGTGCAAAATGCTACCAATTTATATTATATGTTTTGTTTCCAAGGATGGACAATCCCTTTATTTAGCTATCATATTTAAGTAACTAATATATTTTCATCATTTATTTAGAGTTTTAGCCCTTGTTAACTAGTGTTGTCCAGACTGAAATATTTTACTATTGTACTGGAAAATTAATAAACTAAACTTNTAGAGTTTTAGCCCTTGTTAACTAGTGTTGTCCAGACTGAAATATTTTACTATTGTACTGGAAAATTAATAAACTAATCTTTATCAAGACCTTGTGATATCCTTGATGCCCATTTGTGTCATGAATGGTGGCACACTAATTGAGATTATTTTTCTCTTCCTTGTTTCTTTTTAACAATCAAATTTTGTTAACTTTCAGTATACAAAATAATGAGTGCTGCTAGGAATGTAACTAGATAATTTGTGGTAATTAATTATATTAAAGAATGGTCCTCATTCACCATCCATTTCTAATTAGCTTTTTTTTGAAACTAAGAAATTGTTCTTAATCATACTGTGATCCTTGCAGTGCAGTTACCGTAATTTTATTTTTTNTCCATTTGTGTCATGAATGGTGGCACACTAATTGAGATTATTTTTCTCATCCTTGTTTCTTTTTAACAATCAAATTTTGTTAACTTTCAGTATACAAAATAATGAGTGCTGCTAGGAATGTAACTAGATAATTTGTGGTAATTAATTATATTAAAGAATGGTCCTCATTCACCATCCATTTCTAAATAGCTNAGGAATGTAACTAGATAATTTGTGGTAATTAATTATATTAAAGAATGGTCCTCATTCACCATCCATTTCTAATTAGCTTTTTTTTGAAACTAAGAAATTGTTCTTAATCATACTGTGATCCTTGCAGTGCAGTTACCGTAATTTTATTTTTTGTTTTAGTTGTGCTCTTTGGGTAAATAGATGTGTAGTTGCATAGAGACATATGAAACTCTCTCTCCTATGGTGCCCATAGAAGGCAATGTCACCGTATGTACCATTTCACTTTACCTTACCTTCTCCTCCAAACATATATGGGAGAGATGAGTGTGACATTACACATATGCTGTTGAGTGGCTTTAAATGTTGGTATTTTTAGACACTATTTATTCTGATATTTAGTTATGTGGTTAAAATTTCTTAATGGGAAAAGAAGATTGGGCATTTTAATTCAGCTATTATTTTGTCAGACAAATAATTATCAAATACATCATCGCTGACTTTCTTGTTTTGTTGCGGCATAACATTTTTATACTTTCTTAATAGTTCATTTTTAATCCCGAGGTGCTATAATAATTTTTAATTACTAGCAATATTTGCTTGCTGTTTACCATTGAAACAATTTCTAAAATATATAATACTCTTTAAAATATGTGTGTGTTTTTTTTATAAGAATGTGTATTCAAGTTTGAGTTTTGATATATATTTGATTGAAGTCTACAAGAATAAGTAAACATTTGCAGTTATGTTATAAATTGAAATGTTTAAAATACAGTAAAATCTCAATTTAAAATTCTTCACGTTGAAGTATTTTCCACTTTAAACTATTTCTCTGTTTTAAGTATAACATTTCAAGTCCCTATGTGTATGGAGTTTGTAATGAGATTCTACTGTAATTGAAATTTTACTAAGTAGTTCTGAATGTTGTATCGGAAAAGGTCTGAAGGAAATTTTACAGCATTTTCTAAGATTGGACGCAGTAAAATTTTTCTCTTTGTCTCCAAATGTGTTACAGCATTTAATTTATATATTCTCTTAATTTGAGCTAAATCATGTTACTTGTACAAGCAAACTTTTTAGTTTCTCACTATAATATTGCTATTTTGAATATTGTAGAAATGTGGGCAAAGTTTACAGTTTACTGCAAAAAATGGGGTTTGTTTACAATTTTGGAACATATTTCACTACAGAAGTTTGCACACAAATATTTGTATACCCATTTTAATTCATCTTTTTGGTACTGTGATTTAAGTTTTATTTCTAGAGTGATGTTTGGATAATGATGTGTAATTGATAAAATGACATTTCAAATTGTTATGTATGTACTACCGTAAAAATTTTTTGACACCAGTGAAATAATTATGCAGTGTCGGTTAAGCCTTTAGTATTTGTTAGTTACAGAAATGTACAATTTTTATCACATACAATTGTTGTATATACAAATGGTACGAAACAAAGTCTTAGTTATGATGTGTAAAATATTCTTAAGAAAGTGTTCCTTAAAAATCCTGTACGTATGTAGTTGTAATGTAAATGCAGCCTTTATACACAAGTAAGAACGTATTTTGATAGAACGTTGTGTTTCTATGGTGGCAAGCGATCATAGAAGTAGTAACATGGAATACCTTTGTACCTACTCCTGTGTACATTANGTTGTGTTTCTATGGTGGCAAGCGATCATAGAAGTAGTAACATGGAATACCTTTGTACCTACTCCTGTGTACATTATTAGGTGGCATTACTTTAGATACATTGCATGATGTATATAAATTTGTAATTTTTGCATCTTGTATACACTTTGTTAATTAATTAGAATATGCTAAGCAATATAAAATGTGTTTGTGATGCCCCATTAAATCTTGTTGTGTGTNCACTTTGTTAATTAATTAGAATATGCTAAGCAATATAAAATGTGTTTGTGATGCCCCATTAAATCTTGTTGTGTGTAGATATACCAAATGTATGTGTTTATTACTATAAAAAAACATGGTACTGACAGTTTTTCTAGTGTATAATNTGTGTGTAGATATACCAAATGTATGTGTTTATTACTATAAAAAAACATGGTACTGACAGTTTTTCTAGTGTATAATATTTTGAGAGTTGTGATAAATCAAATTGTTGCAAACTTGTAAGATATGGTGCAGTACACGTGTTTATTTTTCAAATATTTGTATAATTTTGTGAATGTAAATAATGCAAATGTTTCTCTTTGAATATAGTGTTGTAATATTTATTTTAATAATTAAATTGTTATATTATTTTTGACTTGAAAAGTTATCATTATGATATAGAGATTGATTCTGAAAATTTGATGTGTGTAAACATATCATCAATAAAAAACAATGAACTCAAGTTGTGTACATATTATTTGTAACTTTCACAAAAAATTTTCCTATGAAGAAGGCCCTATATTTATGATACATAAAATGAGCTGATTTCAGTATTTAAATTTAACCATTAATCAAAAAATATTTTCATTTTGTTAAATACATCATATAGCAAAAACTGTAGGTATGTGTTGTCATAACATAAATTTGTTGTTTTGTAACAATTTCAATCAAAATCTAAATGGAGTTTGGAATTTGTTATTCAGTAATTTTAATTTGCACATATGCCAGCATAAACAGTAAAAAATAAATGTGGAAGGAAAACCTGAAGAATGTATGTTACATGACCACTTGGTCATGTAACTTACATTGTCACAGTAACTTTTGTTGTGTAATCAGTCTTGTACTTTGTCAAGACATTTAAAACTGCCCAATAACACACACTAGCATTTGAGGCTTCCGAGATTTTAAACCACTCGTGTACAAAAAGAGAACATGTCGATGACAGAGTTCTTGGTAATCTTTAAGCACTTGGAGACAACATGTAATTTCAGCACATTTTATATGGAAGCTTTNCGATGACAGAGTTCTTGGTAATCTTTAAGCACTTGGAGACAACATGTAATTTCAGCACATTTTATATGGAAGCTTTACAGAATGGTTTTATCATGATGAGTGACACTTCCTATGCATTATTATTGTTGACTCCGCATCATCACGTGCCCCCGAGGAGTCGAACCCCGACTGGACGCCTCCAAGGCCAACACCCACGTAATGCTAGGAAGTAATGTCCTCGGCCCCCGCTGCTTGTAAACCCGCTAAGAAGCAGCCGCAGGCATGCAAGAGTCTGTACATGTCAGTACAGAGAATAATGCTCACGTAGCTCGCTTTAGCACAAGTCGTGCTAAGACGCTCTTCTACACAGCCACAGTCCTCCTGAGGACTCTCCAAGACCTTCCAGTGTTCTACCAGTTCTTCAACCGACGACGTCTTCTCTACCAGTGCAGCAGAAGAGTCATCGCTACCGCCGAAACTTGCCGTCAAGAGTCACCACACCCGACATGTATACCACACGTGGTGCCCCGGGTCCCTTCATGACCACAAGCCACAAATAGGGTTCAGTTGTTTTCACAGCTACTTAATTGTCAGCTCTCTTTCCGCTCTTCAAGCCAGGCTCCTCAAGCCAACAGGCACTATCACATGTCTTGCTCTTTTACAAAGTCCATTGAACACCTAGTGTGTGTAAAGGTAGGAGGTAGTATGGGTCACCGTGTTATATTCTCTAGAGAATAAAATATGTATTCTAACTAACTTGTGACTTTCCTTGCTCTGTAGTGAACGTGGGCCTTTTCCCGAACCTGGTACGCATCACCCTCGAAGGGAACGGCAGGGGACCACGGATTGGCAACAGTTTCCCACGTATAGTAGGACTGCGGACTGAAGACTGCACTTACGTCGCACACATAACAAAGTCGATGGCCACCCATACTTTGAACCAGCTATGTAAAGGTACCTGGTGCGCCTGTACGGTAGAGCCCTAACCACTAGAGAGTATACTGCTTCGTAGCCCCGGTTGATTCAGTCGATTGGGTAACCCTCCAGAGCGTATAAACTCACCGGAGGGGGCGCCAGGCCTGACGAGGCTTGACTCGGGTACTTCTGGAGTACACTCTAGCTAGGGGTTTGTTGCCTGTTGTACTCTACAGGTTGAACAAGAAAGAAGAAGAAAATTTTGGAAAACTTTAAACCCCTCTTAGCTAAATGGCTATCCGAGGCTGTGTCATTATACTGTATATATCAAAATAAAATAAATTTCACACAATAAAGTTTTTTAGAAATAAGGAAGTGTTACATANGTCATTATACTGTATATATCAAAATAAAATAAATTTCACACAATAAAGTTTTTTAGAAATAAGGAAGTGTTACATATTTTACCAATTTTAATTTTAAATTTATGTAACTCATTAAAAATTTTACATATCTATTTAATTATTTAACCACTGACAAGTGAACTACTACATGTTACAAATNATGTAACTCATTAAAAATTTTACATATCTATTTAATTATTTAACCACTGACAAGTGAACTACTACATGTTACAAATTGGTAATTTGGATATAAAAGGTTTACAGAATTTTGGAGTTCTACTTAGGCTTGGGAATCTATGAGGTCCTGCACTCTAGATCTTTGAGTGCGAGAAGGTGGCAGCTTGTCTGGGTACCGGTAAATTTTTCTACTTAAAATTATTTTAGATGTCTCATTCCCCCTTCTAGTGATAGAGAGAGGTGAGCAATATCAAGGTATTCTATACTATTTACCTACACCCAGCCCCCATCTGCCGCCACGGCCCCGCCCAGCCCACCTGCAGACTAGCCTTTTGGCCGGNCATGTAATTTCAGCACATTTTATATGGAAGCTTTGCGGGATGGTTTTATCATGATGAGTGACACTTCCTATGCATTGTTATTGTTGACTCCGCATCATCACGTGCCCCCGAGGAGTCGAACCCCGACTGGACGCCTCCAAGGCCAGCACCCACGTAATGCTATGAAGTAATGTCCTCGGCCCCCGCTGCTTGTAAACCCGCTAAGAAGCAGCCGCAGGCATGCAAGAGTCTGTACATGTCTGTACAGAGAATAATGCTCACGTAGCTCGCTTTAGCACAAGTCGTGCTAAGACGCTCTTCTACACAGCCACAGTCCTCCTGAGGACTCTCCAAGACCTTCCAGTGTTCTACCAGTTCTTCAACCGACGACGTCTTCTCTACCAGTGCAGCAGAAGAGTCATCGCTACCGCCGAAACTTGCCGTCAAGAGTCACCACACCCGACATGTATACCACACGTGGTGCCCCGGGTCCCTTCATGACCACAAGCCACAAATAGGGTTCAGTTGTTTTCACAGCTACTTAATTGTCAGCTCTCTTTCCGCTCTTCAAGCCAGGCTCCTCAAGCCAACAGGCACTATCACATGTCTTGCTCTTTTACAAAGTCCATTGAACACCTAGTGTGTGTAAAGGTAGGAGGTAGTATGGGTCACCATGTTATATTCTCCAGAGAATACAACACATATTCTAACTAACTTGTGACTTTCCTTGCTCTGTAGTGAACGTGGGCCTTTTCCCGAACCTGGTACGCATCACCCTCGAAGGGAACGGCAGGGGACCACAGATTGGCAACAGTTTCCCACGTAGAGTAGGACTGCGGACTGAAGACTGCACTTACGTCGCACACATAACAAAGTCGATGGCCACCCATACTTTGAACCAGCTATGTAAAGGTACCTGGTACGCCTGTACGGTAGAGCCCTAACCACTAGAGACATATGACGAAGCATCGGGGCCAACTAAGTCAGCTAACCCATTCCCTCCAGAGCGTATAAACTCACCGGAGGGGGTGCCCTACCTGACGAGGCTTGACTCGGGTACTTCTGGAGTACACTTTAGTTAGGGGTTTGTTGCCTGTTGTACGCTACAGGTTGAACAAGAAAGAAGAAGAAAATTTTGGAAAACTTTAAACCCCTCTTAGCCAAATGGCCATCCGAGGCTGTGTCATTATACTGTATATATCAAAATAAAATAAATTTCACACAATAAAGTTTTTTAGAAATAAGGAAGTGTTACATATTTTACCAATTTTAATTTTAAATTTATGTAACTCATTAAAAATTTTACATATCTATTTAATTATTTAACCACTGACAAGTGAACTACTACATGTTACAAATCTGTAATTTGGATATAAAAGGTTTACAGAATTTTGGAGTTCTGCTTAGGCTTGGGAATCTATGAGGTCCCGCACTCTAGATCTTTGAGTGCGAGGAGGTGGCAGCTTGTCTGGGTACCAGTAAATTTTTCTACTTAAAATTATTTTAGATGTGTCATTCCCCCTTCTAGTGATAGAGAGAGGTGAGCAATATCAAGGTGTTCTATACTATTTACCTACACCCAGCCTCCATCTGCCGCCGCGACCCCGCCCAGTCCAGCCCACCTGCAGACTAGCCTTTCGGGCGGTCCACCAGGTCCGTCGACGAAGCGGGCCAGCGACACCAGACGTGACAGAGTGCGCTAAGCCCAAATTTTTCCCTGCGTCTGTTTTTCGTTCCAGCACAACAGTCGTCCGGGACAAATCTCCCTTCAGAACTGCCGTACCTTCCCTTCCAGCAGACGCAGGGAACGGAACATTGCTCCATACCGGCACCCAGTCCGCGGGGAACCACGTGGAGGTCGCCGCCCAGCTCCCCAGCCTCTCATTATTATTTTTTATTTTATTTTTATTTTTTAAACAAAAAAACAACATATAATAAAACAAAGTAAAATAAACAATAATAAAAGAACAAAACAACAGAAAACTACTTGGCGTTGCGCTCACGCACACCGCCACAACAAAACACTCTCGTACTCCGTTACCCCGAGATGCTTTCGCACCTCGTTAAAACTAATTTTTCCACTGCACTCACGTACAGTGGTCGTCTCCTGCAAGCTCACGCTTACAGATATAAGCAGACTTAATTTAGATATATAATAAACTAGCAAAATAAAACAAACACCACAAACTCAAAGCAAAAAATACAAACCCAAGTCAAAAGAGCAGAAAATAAAACAAAAAACCAAGCAAACAATAGGGAGACAAAAAAGCATCAAAACATGACAGAACCAAGCAATTCCAGTTACTTACAAAATTAGAAAATTACAAAATTAGCTCCGCTGTATACTATTGCAACTATAAATCCTCATTTCATGTTTTAATAATTTTATATATACTACTTAGATATTCATTTATAAAATCAACTATTTCTGTGTTATAAATTTCTAGTGTTAAAAGTGGTCAAGGTTCTTGTTTACTTCTAAGTTTTAATTCTAGTGATTTCCTTTCATGAACAAACATATTGCAACAATATAACACATGGTAGACATCCTGGGGAGCACTTCGCTCTCTCCATCAGGATCCCCTCCATGTTCGCCTTTAATCCGATTATTTCATGGTTCGGCCTCATTATGATGTCCTGTAGTTCTGTTATATTTCCGATGATTTCCGATTGAGTTCCTTTCTTGGTTTTTATAATGGTTTCCAATTATTTAACGGTTTCAACTGTTTTTTTAATGGTTTCATTTGGGTTTTCTAATTTTCCCTTTTTTCTATTTTCTTTAGTGAGTGAGTCATATTTTTTTTTTTTTTTTNATTTTTTTTTTTTTTTTTTTTTTCGATTTCCTCCTGGAGTATTGAATTTGTAATTTCGTCCATATCTTCGTCTGGATTCTCATTTGCCCTTCCTGGATAGTGATGACCCTGCTCTGTGGTGGTGTTTCGTCAATTTTGCTGGATTTACTAAAAGGTGCCGAACTTTTGATCCTGCTGGATCTGTTGCTGCCTGTCGCCATTACTACTACTAATCTGCTACTATGAGGTAATTTGGAGCCCCCGGTCATTGGCCCTATTCACCTTGCACCTTGCGAGGTTTATTTTCCCCCAATGGAAATCAGGGAAAACAATTTAAAAGTGTACAATAGTTAATAAAAATAAATAAAAATGTTTGTAAACTGTTCTATACTTTCTTCTGATTTCACTGATATCTTGTTTTTAAATTTCTTGCGATTAGAGTCCAAGATATTAAAGTTTTAATTTTTTGCTGACTAATTAATTTTTGATCCGCGACTTTTATTTTTTATAAAATAGTATCCAAGTAGCTGATTCCAAATATACTTTACTTTTTAAATTCTAATGATTAGTTTCAGAAATATTTCAATTTTGATTTTTTGCTGAAATGCTGTTTTTAGTATGTCAATAGGTAGCCAGTATATGCAAATATAGGGTTCAAAAAGGTGGAAAATTTTCACTGTTTTCGCCTAGCATGCACAGTTTAAGAATTATGAACGATTTTATAAAATTAAAATAAAATTTTGAAAATTTTTATAAAATAAACTATGAGTTCTTTGAAGTCTTAAATGTATCTTTGCGAATGTAACTATTTTATGATTTATGAACTGAACTAGATGGTCTTAATTTATGATTTATGATATTTTGGTCATGCTACACAAGTAATCCTGGAACTAATACGCGAAACCCCAGTACTTTTCCATTGAGGGTTCAAAAGAGATCATCGAAAATTTGGCTGGGACTTTAATTTTGTGAGCTGGGGTTTCGCAGGTTACCTCAGGTAGTTCACTTCTGAATGGAGCCCAACCTACTTGTGCATGCTAAACTTCTATAATACGTTTTTCTACTTTCTGACTAACTATTTCTCTAATTTTAATGAAATTTTGTACAGCTAGTTAGATACTTATACAGTTTTATATTTAGTTGTTATTTCTTCTATTTATTTAATATTTCATGAGTTATTAAATTTTTAAAAAAGTTAAATTTTAAATAAAAAGTTTTTCAAGTTTTTATTACAAACATTTATAGGTCCCGAACACGCAGATTTCAAATATAAAACTGTATTTTAGTTAATAGATGTCGTTCACTCACCACTTCTTCTTTATAGTTTTTCATTAACTATGTCTTTAAATTAGGTCCGATTTTTTTTAAATTTCGCGCACTGATAGTTTTCCGTTGGAGGAAACCCGCACAATCACTTTTAGATCTTCATTCCACCTTTTTACCGGTTTTCTGGCCGAGAAACCAGGAGCTCACTGAAACACCTCTTACTCTGTTGACATCCTTGACTTGTAGTCTAACAGTAGCACCTGTCCTGTCCATGACTGTTGTTCGCCGACGAGGNTTACTCTGTTGACATCCTTGACTTGTAGTCTAACAGTAGCACCTGTCCTGTCCATGACTGTTGTTCGCCGACGAGGGAGCAGAAGGAAGGCCCGGAGGACAGCTGCCATCCTTGCATCTCGCCACCCCCTAAGTAAATCACCTACGCTAACACTCAGCTGTATATCCCCACGGGAGAGAGCACAAGCCGCTTCACAATTGGTGGAGCCTCACTCTGCCACCCTCCCCGCCAACCTCTTTGGCCTCTGGGTCAGGGTTCCCGGAGCTGCCCACCCAGCCGCCTCACTACTGCACCAGAGGTACACTCTCGCGTTGGGAGTGGTCCCGTTCGACCCAGAGGACACCAGCACCAGCCGACCACGTGCCAGACAGTCAGCCGGCACCTTGGTCACCTGTAGACGACAGCCGAGCCAGCCTGCCCAGCCGCCCGCGATACTAGTGGCAAGCTAACCCAACCCCATGTGTCCAACATCCGGAGGCATCACCTCACCCTCACATTCACCCGGTGTTACCATTCCCGCATTAATGCCATCACCGGCATTCACCCAGCCAGAGCAAGACGAAGCAGCAATGGCATCGCAGTGCCCACCCCAAAGGGAGCCTCCACACCCTTCACCTCGTCCATTACAGGTGACATCCTGGGAGACCTCTTGCCGCACTGTCGACAGGCAGCAGTGGAGTCGGTGAAGCAACAGCAACAGCAGCAGGAGCAGTGATGGCGGCAGCAAGGCAGTCAGCTCGCCTCCCACCCACTCACCCCCGCTACTCATGAGACAGACGTCCGCTAGCACGGACATACAGCATCCCACACTGCAGCAGGCCGCCCATGTGAAGGCCAGTACCAGCAGCAGGAGCAGTGATGGCGGCAGCAAGGCAGTCAGCTCGCCTCCCACCCTCTCACCCCCCGCTACTATTGAGACAGACGTCCGCTAGTACGAACATACAGCATCCCACACTGCAGCAGGCCTCCCATGTGAAGGCCAGTACCAGCAGCAGGAGCAGTGATGGCGGCAACAAGGCAGTCAGCTCGCCTCCCACCCTCTCACCCCCCGCTACT
>NQII01001148.1:337112-374591 GCA_002778355.1 Clitarchus hookeri | reverse complement strand
CCCCCTCCGCCAACTGTCTGACAACGCTTGACTACGAGGTGCGGCATGACGTCGTTCTGAATGTATCACCACGCATGCAAGGAATTTTGTGCTTCGAGAGTGTTGTAAACCCGTTATTATTTTGTGCAAATAGACCTTTTCTGAAGTGAAGAAATCGGAGATCCAGAGACCAGCGAACAGCCTTTTGTTGAGATGCTCCTCATATTTGAACATCATGGGGAAAAGATAAGCGGAAGGAGACCAATAGTTATGTGCATGTAATTTTTTAACGTATATTGTGTTAACCTATCCAGGTTTTACCTAACCAATATTTTATCATCAGGGTTTTTACCTGGGGTTCATTGTGATATGCAGTATTTTGTAATCATTTTGTGATTTTTCAGAGATAATGCACATGGAATAATGATTTATGTTATGTTTCTTCATCAGGGCCTTGAACTATGCATTAAAGAACTCCTTTGCCCGGTCGGTTTGCAAATAAGTCGGTGCATGTCCTTCATGCAAAACATCTGCCATGGCCTTGGTGACATCGTGTGCATTCTTTGCCTCAACCGGCCTGGCCCAGGCGAATTTGTTATAGGCATCGACGACTGTCAACGTGTATTTGTAGTCCTTATTTGACCGATCTTATGGTATTATCTCGACGAGGTCGGCTTGAAACAGGTCGTTCATTCCTCAAATCATGACCTTGCGACGATGGTAGTTGTGTCTGCGGCCGCATGCAGTTCGTGGGTGATTACTAACCGACTCACTGTATGTAGCCTCCCTCATTTTGTTCTTCGATGATGAATATAGTCTTGTTGGTGTGGAGTAATATCGAACCCTTTGCGAAGCGACCAGTAGTCGTAATCTATCCATCAGTTCGTTCGGGTCGTCCTAAAATATTTACTCGATGTTCTCGTCACTGTCTATCTTCTTCAGACCGGCCCTCCTTTTTAGTGCTAGGCCACTGAAGAGTTCTGCGAATGTAAATTTTTCGTGATATTCGTCCTTATAAGCACTGTTCTCGGGATCTTTATCTTAGTAAAGCGCTTGTGTGAGTTCGAGCAATGTTTTGTATTCCAACAGGTCGGATTTTGTAAACTCCTGGGCTCCTTGTGAAATACAAATTTGTAAACCCCGGGTGTTCCACGGATCTTGTAATCGCCTACTTGGATTGTCCCACCTGGCACAAACTATTTCATTAGCACTGAGGAACTATTTATCATTATGCCTGTATATACCATACGGTCGTATCATTATTACGAGATGTGTACGATCGTAGGTACCGTCGAGCCAGAGCATTGGATTTGAGGGCTTTCTTTTGTACATTTAACTTGTGTGCCAAATCCACATCCGATCCATCATCTGGATCCATTTGTACGTCATCATGTTTCATTTTCTTTGTAGGCTCAGCAGTATCGTCGACTTCGGTTTTCACAAATATGGGAGCTCCATCGCTCTCCCTGAGTATATCGAGGCATCGAGAAATGGGCTGTAAGATTTCTTCATTTATAAGGTCGCGTGAAAGTCTGGCTCTCTTGGCGAGTATATACTTAGAGCGAACTGTCTGTATCGCTCGATGCAGGTCACCAGCAATGTCCGATATCGTACTGAATAAAAATTGTTACTGTTGCTCTCTTTTATAGTTAAAGTAGTAAGTCTCCGACAAACGATTTTCGATCCTTTCCAGGCATTCGTTGCATATCTCCAATATATCCCTGCTATGTTTTTGACATTTGTTTTCATGACGAGATACGAAAAGAAGGAATCGAGGTAGAGGTTTCCCTACCCTCTTCAATTCCTGGTTCGCTGAGCGGACATCGAGAGGTGAACTTGCCAGACTTTCACACGACCTTATAAATGAAGAAATGGCCACTGAAGAGGTCTGCGAGAATGTAGATTTTTTCGTGATGCTAGTACTGCTGAGCTTATGAAGAAAAGGAAACATGATGATGTACAAACAGATCAGGATGATGGATCAAATGTGGCTTTGGCACACAAGAAAAAGGTAGAACAAAGCCCTTAAATCCAATACTATGGCCCGTCAGTACATACGATCGTACACATCTAATAATAATAATAATAATAATACCCATTATGTATATACAGGCTTAATTATAAATGGTTCCTCAGTGCTGATGAAATAGTTCCTACCAGGTTATTTTTTTTTAGTATCGCCTACTTGGATCTTCGTCCTTACAATCATCGGTCTCAGGATTGTTATCTTGGCAAAGAGAGTGTGTGAGTTCGAGCAATGTCTTGTATTCCAGCAGGTCAGATTCTGTTAACTCCTGGGCTCCTTGCGAAATAGAATTTCGTAAAGCCCAGGTGTTCCATGTATCTTGTAATCCAACTAGCAAACTATGTAGTGACCAATACTGGACAAACATGAGTTAAAGTGGCAATTTAGTGGCCAATAGAAATATTCTATTTATTGGTAAGGGTGGAGGGATAATTTTTGTTTCATAAGGCCATTGATTAATATTTCCAGACATCTGTTCTAGATTTTTTTATGATTGTGGGGGGAGGGGTGTAAAGAGGGGGTGAGGTGAGGGTGGTGGAATGAGTGTCAGCGTATTATTATGCGTTCTTCAATATTTAGAATACATTTTAAAATTTTTTACGATTTTTCTCGATTTTTATGATGCAGAAGGTGGGCCAGAAGATGGCGAGGCGAGGGCGGTGGCATGAGTGTGATGTTAATGTTTGTATGTTCTTAGTTTTTTTTAGAATTTGTTTTAGAATTTTTTGCGATCTTTCGCGATTTTTTATGAATGGGTGGTTGTGTTGGTTAGAGTTGGTGGGGTAAGTGAGGGGTAGGGCAACATTGTGTTCCTCGATTTTTAGAATTTTTTTTAGATTTTCTGCAATTTTTGAAGAAAAAAAAATGGGTTCAATGTTATTTAATATCACGAGCACATGGTCCAGGTTAAGGCCCCCAAGATCCAATATGGTGATCGCGTGCCTTCACAACTTGGCTGATCCAGGCCTCTGGTAGCATGCGATGTCATCGCAAGTGAGTGATCCGAAAATCCGATGCATGCTACCTGTCCCAGAAGGAACTTTTTCATACTACTTCCTTGCCAGATGGTCGTCGACACTGGGGGGATCATAACAGTAGTAAGATCAGACATCATGGGGCACTCCCCCAGTGATCGCCCAACGACAACATGGAATTATGCTATTTGACTACAGTAACAGGTGAGAACATACCAGTTAAAGGTAAGAAAAAAGTGATATTTAGGCTTGGTGACCTTAGCATAGAGCACGATGTTTACATAGCAGAAGTACAGGATGAATGTCTTTGGGACTTGGTGTACTACGTATGAAAGGGTGCTGTATCGATACTAGACTTGGTGCACTACGGGTAGGCAGTACAGAGTTGGTGGTGTCAACACTGAACGATTTGTCCTCCCCAATTAGCTGGGCAGTAGTATGTGGTCAACCCACTGTGCTGCCCGCTCATAGTGAAATTGTCATTACAGGCAGATGCCAAGGGAAGTTTGTCAGACGTTTGGGTCTAATTGAGCCAGCAGAGATGATTGGCGTCTTGCCAGGTAAGGTCGCTGTAGCAAGGACTTTGGTTTCTACTAATTCTGATTGTTTTCCAGTAATTATGATACATTTATTGGATAGTGCAATTCGTCTTTATAGGTGTTTTCAAGCAGGTCACACTGGTATTTCCAAATGATCCAGAAGAACCTAGAGTGAAACAAATATAATGTCATTTACTAGAAGTACTGGGGGAACGTCTAGTAAGAACAAAATAAAATCTTAACTGCCAACAGAAGAAGGCTGTTGCTGCATTACTGCAGAGAAATAGGGATGCCTTCTCGTGCGGACCAAATGACCTTGGAAGGACTGATGTGACCTGCTAACACATAGATACAAGTGATGCCAGGCCCATAAAGCAGCCACTAGACTACTGCCACTAGCTTCGCATGAAGCAGTTGAGGGAATTCTGAAGGAAATGAAGGATTTAGATGTGATAGAACCATCAGTTAGTTCATGGTCATCCCCCATAGTTCTTGGTAAAAAGAAAAATGGCTAACTAAGGTTTTGTGCAGATATAGCCAGTTTAATAATGTGACAAGAAATACTCGTATCTACTTCCAAGGACAGATGATACATTAAACAGGGTAGCAGGTTTGCAATAGTTATCTACTTTGGATATGAAGAGTGGGTACTGGCAGTGCGAAGTGGCTTCAGAGGACCAAGAGAAGACTGATTTTTGTGTTCAACGGAAAGAAACCTAGCAATTAAAAGTTTTGCTTTTTTGGCTATGTACCTTCGAACGCCTGATGGAAAAAGTCCTGCCATTAGATATCTGTCAGGTGTACCTAGATGGCATTGTTGCGACAGAAAGGACATTTTAAGAGCACCAATCTCGCCTAGATTCTGTATTCCAGAAAGCGGCCGTAGCTAACTTGAAACTAGTTCCTAAGATGTGCCACCTGTTCCAAAAGAAAATAAATTTCTTGTGATATGCAGTGTCAGCCCATGGAATCGAAAGATCCGAGAAGACCAAAGGAATAAGAAATTGGCCGACCACAAATGAAAAAAAAAATGAAGTGTGAAGTTTTCTGGGATTATGTGCCTATTACCATCGATTGGTACCTGACGATCGCCAAGCCACTACATGAACTGACCGAGGTGAAAATAAGATTTCATTGGACCACTGAGTTTGAAATTGCTTTAAGTAAACTGAATAAAATTATGATATCTCCACCAGTCCTGGGTTTCCCAAAAGGTGAGGGTGTATTCATTTTGGACACTGATGCTAGTGATGTAGGCATTGGAGATGTATTATCTCAGTTTTAAAGATGGGAAGGAAAGATTATTAGAATACTTCAGTAAGGTATTGCATAAGCTTGAGATAGATAAATGAGTGTGTTACACACAGTGAACTTCTGGCCATGGTGAAGGCAATTTCACATTTCCACTCCTACCTTAATAGCAGACATTTTATTCTAAGAACCGACCATGCTTCATTATGCTGGCTACTAAATTTCAAGTACCCCGAAGATCGAATATCCCGGTGGATACAGCATCTTCAAGAATATGACTTTGAAATACATCACAGATCTGAACGCCTTCTTAGCAAAGCAATGTAGATGCACTGTTTAGGAGGTGTTGTGAGCCATTTTGTCGTCATTGCGAACGCCAGGAAGAAAAGAGTGGTGACTCGCCAAAGGTACGGAGGACAAGAATTCAAGGTTCTTTATGTTGTGATGGGTCAGCTACCTGCAGTTATGAGGGTATTAGGAAAGATAAACTGAATGATCCCACTTTGCAGCCATTATTAAAGTTGAAAGAAGCTAAGTGGCTGCCAAAATGGGAAGATGTATATAACCTCAGCGCAGCAGTCAAAGCATACTGGGCACAATGGAATTTCCACGTACTGAGGAATGGTGTACTTTATACAGAAAATTGAAAAGGAATGATGGAAAACACACATGCTTATAGTTGGTCCTTCCAGAATGCAGGGTTTTAGAAGTCGTAAAGGAACTGCATAATGTGGCAGCCAGTGGTCACTTTGGTGTTAATAAGATCCTTGACAGAGTTAGACTGAGATTCTACTGACTTCATTGTCGGGAGGATGTTGACAAGTGGTGCCGAATGTGCAACACCTGCACTGCGAGGTAGGGCCCAAGGACCAGGGGATAAGGTCACCTCCAAAAATACAATGTTAGAGTCCCATTCGAGTGGATGGCAGTGAATATTCCGGGACCCTTGCCTGTCACAGAGAGAGGTAATCGGTATCTCATGGTGGTCCAAGATTACTTCACTAAGTCGCCTGAGGTCATTCTCCTCCCAAACTAAGAAGCACAAACTGTAGTTGAGGCACTCCTATAGCATGCTTTCTTGGTGTTTGGGGTGCCACTAGAACTCCATTCTGATCAGGGAAGAAACTTTTAAGCTGCGGTGTTCCAGAAGGTTACAAAGATTTTGGGGGTGAAAAAAACTAGGACTACAGCCTCACACCATCAGTCGGATGGAATGGTCGAGAGACTTAACCGCACTCTTGAGCAGTACCTGNCGGCCGCATGCAGTTCGTGGGTGATTACTAACCGACTCACTGTATGTAGCCTCCCTCATTTTGTTCTTCGATGATGGATATAGTCTTGTTGGTGTGCGAGTAATATCGAACCCTTTGCGAAGCGACCAGTAGTCGTAATCTATCCACAAGTTCGTTCGGGTCGTCCCAAAATATTTACTCGATGTTCTTGTCACTGTCTATCTTCTTCAGACCGGCCCTCATTTTAGTGCTAGGCCACTGAAGAGTTCTGCGAGAATGTACATTTTTCGTGATATTCGTCCTTATAAGCACTGATCTCGGGATATTTATGTTAGTAAAGCGCTTGTGTGAGTTCGAGCAATTTTTTGTATTCCAACAGGTCGGATTTTGTAAACTCCTGGGCTCCTTGTGAAATACAAATTTGTGAACCCCGGGTGTTCCACGGATCTTGTAATCGCCTACTTGGATTGTCCCACCTGGCACAAACTATTTCACTAGCACTGAGGAACTATTTATAATTATGCCTGTATATACCATACGGTCGTATCATTATTACGAGATGTGTACGATCGTAGGCACCGTCGAGCCAGAGCATTGGATTTGAGGGCTTTCTTTTGTACCTTTTTCTTGTGTGCCAAATCCACATCCGATCCATCATCTGAATCCATTTGTACGTCATCAGGTTTCATTTTCTTTGTAGGCTCAGCAGTATCGCCGACTTCGGTCTTCACAAATATGGGAGCTCCATCGCTCTCCCTGAGTATATCGAGGCATCGAGAAATGGGCTGTAAGATTTCTTCANCTTCACAAATATGGGAGCTCCATCGCTCTCCCTGAGTATATCGAGGCATCGAGAAATGGGCTGTAAGATTTCTTCATTTATAAGGTCGCGTGAAAGTCTGGCTCTCTTGGCGAGTATATACTTAGAGCGAACTGTCTGTATCGCTCGATGCAGGTCGCCAGCAATGTCCGATATCGTACTGAATAAAAATTGTTACTGTTGCTCTCTTTTATAGTTAAAGTAGTAAGTCTCCGACAAACGATTTTCGATCCTTTCCAGGCATTCGTTGCATATCTCCAATGCTATGTTTTTGACATATGTTTTCATGACGAGATACGAAAAGAAGGAATCGAGGTTGAGGTTTCCCTACCCTCTTCAATTCCTGGTTCGCTGAGCGGACATCGAGAGGTGAACTTGCCAGACTTTCACACGACCTTATAAATGAAGAAATGGCCACTGAAGAGGTCTGCGAGAATGTAGATTTTTTCGTGATGCTAGAACTGCTGAGCCTATGAAGAAAAGGAAACATGATGATGTACAAACATATCAGGATGATGGATCAAATGTGGCTTTGGCACACAAGAAAAAGGTAGAACAAAGCCCTTAAATCCAATACTATGGCCCGACAGTACATACGATCGTACACATCTAATAATAATAATAATAATAATACCCATTATTTATATACAGGCTTAATTATAAATGGTTCCTCAGTGCTGATGAAATAGTTCCTACCAGGCTATTTTTTTTTAGTATCGCCTACTTGGATCTTCGTCCTTACAATCATCGGTCTCAGGATTGTTATCGAGGCAAAGAAAGTGTGTGAGTTCGAGCAATGTCTTGTATTCCAGCAGGTCAGATTCTGTTAACTCCTGGGCTCCTTGCGAAATAGAATTTCTTAAAGCCCAGGTGTTCCATGTATCTTGTAATCCAACTAGAAAACTATGTAGTGGCAATTTAGTGGCCAATAGAAATATTCTATTGATTGGTATGGGTGGAGGGATATTTTTTGTTTCATAAGGCCATTGATTAATATTTCCAGACATCTGTTATAGATTTTCTTATGATTGTGGGGGGAGGGGTGTAAAGAGGGGGTGAGATGAGGGTGGTGGAATAAGTGTCAGGGTATTACTATGTGTTCTTCAATATTTAGAATAAATTTTTCAATTTTTTACGATTTTTCTCGATTTTTATGATGCAGAAGGTGGGCCAGAAGATGGTGAGGCGAGGGCGGTGGTATGAGTGTGAGGTTAATGTTTGTATGTTCTTGGTTTTTTTTAGAATTTGTTTTAGAATTTTTAGCGATTTTTCGCGATTTTTTATGAATGGGTGGTTGTGTTGGTTAGAGTTGGTGGGGTAAGTGAGGGGTAGGACAACATTGTGTTCCTCGATTTTTAGAATTTTTTTTAGATTTTCTGCAATTTTTGAAGAAAAAAAATGGGTTCAATGTTATTTAATATCACGAGCACATGGTCCAGGTTAAGGTCCCCAAGATCCAATATGGTGATCGCGTGCCTTCACAACTTGGCTGATCCATAGCATGCGATGTCATCGCAAGTGAGTGATCCGAAAATCCGATGCATGCTACCTGTCCCAGAAGGAACTTTTTCATACTACTTCCGTGCCAGATGGTCGTCGACACTGGGGGGATCATAACAGTAGTAAGATCGGACATCATGGTGCACTCCCCCAGTGATCGCCCAACGACAACATGGAACGATGCTATTTGACTACAGTAACAGGTGAGAACATACCAGTTAAAGGTAAGAAAAAAGTGATATTTAGGCTTGGTGACCTTAGCATAGAGCACGATGTTTACATAGCAGAAGTACAGGATGAATGTCTTTGGGACTTGGTGTACTACGTATGAAAGGGTGCTGTATCGATACTAGACTTGGTGCACTACGGGTAGGCAGTACAGAGTTGGTGGTGTCAACACTGAACGATTTGTCCTCCCCAATTAGCTGGGCAGTAGTATGTGGTCAACTCACCGTGCTGCCAGCTCATAGTGAAATTGTCATTACAGGCAGATGCCAAGGAAAGTTTGTCAGACGTTTGGGTCTAATTGAGCCAGCAGAGATGATTGGCGTCTTGCCAGGCAAGGTCGTTGTAGCAAGGACTTTGGTTTCTACTAATTCTGATTGTTTTCCAGTAATTATGATACATTTGTTGGATAGTGCGATTCGTCTTTATAGGTGTTTTCAAGCAGGTCACACTGGTATTTCCAAATTATCCAGAAGAACCTAGAGTGAAACAAATAGAATGTCATTTACTAGAAGTACTGGGGGAACTTCTAGTAAGAACAAAATAAAATCTTATCTGCCAACAGAAGAAGGCTGTAGCTGCATTACTGCAGATAAATAGGGATGCCTTCTCGTGCGGACCAAATGACCTTGGAAGGACTGATGTGACCTGCTACCACATAGATACAAGTGATGCCAGGCCCATAAAACAGCCACTAGACTACTGCCACTAGCTTCGCATGAAGCAGTTGAGGGAATTCTGAAGGAAATGAAGGATTTAGATGTGATAGAACCATCAGTTAGTTCATGGTCATCCCCCATAGTTCTTGGTAAAAAGAAAAATGGCTAACTAAGGTTTTGTGTACATTAAAGCCAGTTTAATAATGTGACAAGAAATACTCTTATCTACTTCCAAGGATAGATGATACATTAAACAGGGTAGCAGGTTTGCAATAGTTATCTACTTTAAATATGAAGAGTGGGTACTAGCAGTGTGAAGTGGCTTCAGAGGACTAAGAGAAGACTGATTTTTGTGTTCAACGGAAAGAAACCTAGCAATTAAAAGTTTTGCTTTTTTGGCTATGTACCTTCGAACGCCTGATGGAAAAAGTGCTGCCATTAGATATCTGTCAGGTGTACCTAGATGGCATTGTTGCGACAGGAAGGACATTTTAAGAGCACCAATCTGGCTTAGATTCTGTATTCCAGAAGCGGCCATAGCTAACTTGAAACTAGTTCCTAAGATGTGCCACCTGTTCCAAAAGAAAATAAATTTATTGTGATATGCAGTGTCGGCCCATGGAATCGAAAGAGCCGAGAAGACCAAAGGAATAAGAAATTGGCCGACCACAAATGAAAAAAAAAATGAAGTGTGAAGTTTTCTGGGATTATGTGCCTATTACCATCGATTGGTACCTGACGATCGCCAAGCCACTACATGAACTGACCGAGGTGAAAAGAAGATTTCATTGGACCACTGAGTTTGAAAATGCTTTAAGTAAACTGAATAAAATTATGATATCTCCACCAGTCCTGGGTTTCCCGAAAGGTGAGGGTGTATTCATTTTGGACACTGATGCTAGTGATGTAGGCATTGGAGATGTATTATCTCAGTTTTAAGATGGGAAGGAAAGATTATTAGAATACTTAAGTAAGGTATTGCATAAGCTTGAGATAGATAAATAAGTGTGTTACACACAGTGAACTTCTGGCCATGGTGAAGGCAATTTCACATTTCCACCCCTACCTTAATAGCAGACATTTTATTCTAAGAACCGACCATGCTTCATTATGCTGGCTACTAAATCTCAAGTACCCCGAAAATCGAATATCCCGGTGGATACAGCATCTTCAAGAATATGACTTTGAAATACATCACAGATCTGAACGCCTTCATAGCAAAGCAATGTAGATGCACTGTTTAGGAGGTGTTGTGAGGCATTTTGCCGTCATTGCGAACGCCAGGAAGAAAAGAGTGGTGACTCGCCAAAGGTACGGAGGACAAGAATTCAAGGTTCTTTATGTTGTGATGGGTCAGCTACCTGCAGTTATGAGGGTATTAGGAAAGATAAACTGAATGATCCCACTTTGCAGCCATTATTAAAGTTGAAAGAAGCTAGGTGGCTGCCAAAATGGGAAGATGTATATAACCTCAGCGCAGCAGTCAAAGCATACTGGGCACAATGGAATTTCCACGTACTGAGGAATGGTGTACTTTATACAGAAAATTGAAAAGGAATGATGGAAAACGCACGTGCTTATAGTTGGTCCTTCCAGAATGCAGGGTTCTAGAAGTCGTAAAGGAACTGCATAATGTGGCAGCCAGTGGTCACTTTGGTGTTAATAAGACCCTTGACAGAGTTAGACTGAGATTCTACTGACTTCATTGTCGGGAGGATGTTGACAAGTGGTGCCGAATGTGCAACACCTGCACTGCGAGGTAGGGCCCAAGGACCAGGGGATAAGGTCACCTCCAGAAATACAATGTTAGAGTCCCATTCGAGAGGATGGCAGTGAATATTCCGGGACCCTTGCCTGTCACAGGGAGAGGTAATCGGTATCTCATGGTGGTCCAAGATTACTTCACTAAGTCGCCTGAGGTCATTCTCCTCCCAAACCAAGAAGCACAAACTGTAGCTGAGGCACTCATATAGCATGCTTTCTTGGTGTTTGGGGTGCCACTAGAACTCCATTCTGATCAGGGAAGAAACTTTTAAGCTGCGGTGTTCCAGAAGGTTACAAAGATTTTGGGGGTGAAAAAGACTAGGACTACAGCCTCACACCATCAGTCGGATGGAATGGTCGAGAGACTTAACCGCACTCTTGAGCAGTACCTGTCGATCTTTGTGGCAGACAACCAAAATGAATTGGATTCAAATGTATTATTGTTTCTTCTTGCTTACTGCTCAGCAGTTCACAGGTCCACGAGGGTAACACCATCAAGGACGCTGTTTGGAAGAGAGATATGCTTATTTAGTGACCCGCTTTTTGGCCGACCGATAGAAGAGGAAGCTGCAGCCCCTGATTATGCCAGCGATTTCCACAACAGACTTGTTGGGAATTATTGTAGAACATAGGTAGTATAGTAATTTCTATCTCATTTTTCATATGGAATCACCTCACAGCGTTTGTACCTGTAGTTCATGATCATTCTGTGTAGTAACAGGTTCGGATATTTTTCAAAAGTTGATTTCAAAGAGCTATGTTTACCACAAAGAAATTAAAATGTAAAAAAAAAATTTAATAATGTATTTTTAACGACAATTATAATTATATTTATAGCTACATTTTTGATGCCTTCATAGAGTTCAACAAAGAGGCCAATTATGTGGTGTAATGTCACAAAAAAGTCACAATGTCTTAAATTTTTTGTAACANCCCCCCCAATTGTAAATCCGTGAGCAACCAAATGGGCAAAGGAGGTGTCTTGCTCTCTGTAAATTAATATATAACATGCAACGGAACAACTGACAATTTATTTTGGGCGAAACCAAAGGTGCTCTTAACATATGGCGAAATTTAAAGTTCCTGTGTTTTTATAGCTGGAAATGGTTGGCATTTTCGATGAGATATACAATAAGTGTCTACACTTCTTATTATAATTCTTCCCTCTCTTTTTTAAATACTGTCTTGTTTCATGCTGACCCATGGGGCCTCGGCTTATGAGGGCCTAGGTGGGATTTCCAACCTTCCAACCCTAGCCAGTTCGCCCCTGATGAGGAGTGAAATTTCAAGGTGTACCCCCACATAAGGTTCGACATTAAATTCAAAAAGTATTTTACAAGCATTTTTACTTAGAATAGTTGGTTTAAAAGACATTAGTAACATAAGAAAACTCAACCTTATGTAATCACAGTGTTATTTTTATTATAACATTTAGAATAAATAAATATTGGAATGGGTGGCTAGGGGACACAATTTTCAAGCATTTCGTTGCAGGAAGCATAGTTTTAGAGATATTATAAAAATACGAAAATTACCAAATGTGCCACGACATAAGGGTCATAGTTGCATTTATCATTNAGTTTTAGAGATATTATAAAAATACGAAAATTACCAAATGTGCCACGACATAAGGGTCATAGTTGCATTTATCATTAATAGCATTCAAACTACAAAGCTTTTACATAAAATTAATAACCTCAAAAAAAATTCAGCTATTCAGTGTAAAACACAAATTATTTTATTTTTCATAATGTACTTATATATAACTTTTCTAAACTAAGTTTAATAATGCTTAACACATGAACAATTTTATTAAAATATTAGTTTCTTCATAATGTATTGATTAAGTCCATTTTNTCTCTTCATAATGTATTGATTAAGTCCATTTTCCTCACATAGCAGATGAAGAATCGACCTAAGCCTATTACATGCAGTATATCATCGGACATGGCTTTAAGGATAATTCAAATATGACATAGGAAAATTTAAATACTCAGTGTGATTCCTGGTGCTTTATTCACTGAATTTCTANAAGGATAATTCAAATATGACATAGGAAAATTTAAATACTCAGTGTGATTCCTGGTGCTTTATTCACTGAATTTCTATATTTCATTGCACATTTATATATATGCATTAAGTATTTTTTTTTAATCATGCAATTTGTTACCATCTTAGTTCATGCGACCTAGGACTGTACAAGTTAAGGTGAAGCACTGCTAGGAAGGGCTAGTCAGAAAGAGTAAAAGACTAAAAAAAGCTGAGGTCATGCTATTACTTTAATTTACCTTAAATAACTTTACATAGCTCTCGTGAATGGCAATCCGAGGTTCAGAACAAATCCAGCTTTCTCAACAATAATTCTGAATGACTGAAAATGAAGGAAGGTTTTGCAACCAAACTGCTAATGAATCCCATCTCACACACTCGACGAACTCAACACTTACCACTGTATTTTTTTATGCAGACATGTAGATGGTAGTCGATCGAGGGCTCCGCTAGGTACAGTCTCCTAATCTGGCATGGTCTCACGTGGCACGGCAGTAGACTAAGACCTTGCCCCAGTCTCGTGCGTGGCTTATATCCTCGTTGCTCGGTGCGGCAGCTCTGTTTACCCACGTCTCTCAAAACACGCATGCCCCTTCAGCTCAAGCACCTCTCTGCAGTCTCAGTTGTACTCGCAACAATTTAAAGTACTGTATTTGACTCTTCAAGAATGATTCGAACATTAAGTCACAATTGCTGGTTATGCGTATATTTATACATATAAGTTATGTATTAATATAAATATGCTCTATTTATTGTTGGAAGAACTTGTAAATGCAAGTATATTAAGTGACGTAACGTATGCATGTATGCATATTTTTAAGGTGNTTTATTGTTGGAAGAACTTGTAAATGCAAGTATATTAAGTGACGTAACGTATGCATGTATGCATATTTTTAAGGTGAGTGTCAATATGGCAGTGCAACAACGGATTACACATATTTGTTTATTAAATTAAAGTTATGTATTTTATTTATAGTNGGTGTCAATATGGCAGTGCAACAACGGATTACACATATTTGTTTATTAAATTAAAGTTATGTATTTTATTTATAGTTTTAAAAACCTGGAAACATAAGTACTTCGTCCGGTGCATGTGCGGACGCGTATTTGTAAAGGCGAATAGGAATACGACCACGTAATATGCGATAACGTGCCTATGTCCAGTGCCATACTGGATCTTTGTAATNTAAAGGCGAATAGGAATACGACCACGTAATATGCGATAACGTGCCTATGTCCAGTGCCATACTGGATCTTTGTAATTATAGCCGTGCTAGTAAATATAGTAACAATCATATATTTTCGGAGTACTGTTTCCAAATAGAATATTAATGTGATAACATAAACACTGATTATTCGCTCACGTTAGATACCATACTGAATTTCTAAAGGCATGGGTGAGCTATTCTTTTCTAAAAGTAATTATGACCAGTATATGGAACCGGCTCTAGTCTTGAATACAGGTCAGCAGTCTTCTTACCTCAAGTAATGTTATAAGCGCAGTGTGCTCCTGTCAACCACACCAACTTAAGGGAATAGTTGGTCGTCTTTCAGCAACCATTACAGTTAGATGAATGTAACTCATATCAGATCAATTCAAATCCCAGGCAATGTGATATGGTGCATTATGCGTTAAAAACCTTTTTATAGCACAGTACCCCATAATTTACGGGTCGATTAAGAGGGAACCATAAAATTCAAACTATAGCCAACACTAACGACTTTAATCAGACTGCTCTGATTTATTATATCTTAAGCACTTTGTAATCATAATTGCAGCTACTTTCGAAACATTTATGTATTGGGTGTATGTTTTCCGGTCTTATTCGAATATATCATCCAAAATTACATTAGACACCGTATTGAATTTCATAGTAATTACCATACATTGATGTTGCATTAAGATTATGTTACAATTAACTTTAAATGTTACCGCTATCCCGAAGACGATAAAATTAATTAGAACATACACCACATAAAATATTTTAGCACCTATTTTCCTTACTTGTAAAAAAAATCGGACAATTGTTTATTTACTTACATACAGTCCTTAGTGTGGAGTGGAGAGATATGGGCGACTTTTTACAAGTTCTTGAGAGCNGCGACTTTCAACAAGTTCTTGAGAGCCGATGAGGGTGAAGCGAGGCAAAGGGGGAGCAGCGCTGGAATGCAAGGCCAGGGGAAGCGGGAGATCCCCGAGAAAACCCACCAACCAGTGGCATCATCCGGCACTATTTACAGCAAGTAGCATGGAAGTTGTAATTTTATCACTGAACTCACGCACTGAACGAAACAAATGGTGCGAATGCATCACAAAGAAACACGAAAACTTTGTTACAGCTAATACAGTCAGCTTAGTACGAGAAAACTTTTTTCAACCACAGTATAGTGTGAGGGGTTATTAGCAATCTTTACCCCCAGTTCCGTCCTCGAAAGTCACAGACTTAATGAATATACTAAAATAAATAGTTTACAAATTAAAACTACGTACCGACATGAATGAAAAAAAAAATGAGCTCGGGAGAAATATGCACGCCGTAGCACCTCGGCATTCGCTAGACGCAGTCATTATAATATNTTTATTGTTGGAAGAACTTGTAAATGCAAGTATATTAAGTGACGTAACGTATGCATGTATGCATATTTTTAAGGTGTCAATATGGCAGTGCAACAACGGATTACACATATTTGTTTATTAAATTAAAGTTATGTATTTTATTTATAGTTTTAAAAACCTGGAAACATAAGTACTTCGTCCGGTGCATGTGCGGACGCGTATTTGTAAAGGCGAATAGGAATACGACCACGTAATATGCGATAACGTGCCTATGTCCAGTGCCATACTGGATCTTTGTAATCACAGCCGTGCTAGTAAATATAGTAACAATCATATATTTTCGGAGTACTGTTTACAAATATAATATTAATGTGATAACATAAACACTGATTATTCGCTCACGTTAGATACCATACTGAATTTCTAAAGGCATGGGTGAGCTATTCTTTTCTAAAAGTAATTATGACCAGTATATGGAACCGGCTCTAGTCTTGAATACAGGTCAGCAGTCTTCTTACCTCAAGTAATTTTATAAGCGTAGTGTGCTCCTGTCAACCACACCAACTTAAGGGAATAGTTGGTCGTCTTTCAGCAACTATTACAGTTAGATGAATGTAACTCATATCAGATCAATTCAAATCCCAGGCAATGTGATATGGTGCATTATGCGTTAAAAACCTTTTTATAGCACAGTACCCCATAATTTACGGGTCGATTAAGAGGGAACCATAAAATTCAAACTATAGCCAACACTAACGACTTTAATCAGACTGCTCTGATTTATTATATCTTAAGCACTTTGTAATCATAATTGCAGCTACTTTCGAAACATTTATGTATGGGGTGTATGTTTTCCGGTCTTATTAGAATATATCATCCAAAATTACATTAGACACCGTATTGAATTTCATAGTAATTACCATACATTGATGTTGCATTAAGATTATGTTACAATTAACTTTAAATGTTACCGCTATCCCGAAGACGATAAAATTAATTAGAACATACACCACATAAAATATTTTAGCACCTATTTTCCTTACTTGTAAAAAAAATCGGACAATTGTTTATTTACTTACATACAGTCCTTAGTGTGGAGTGGAGAGATATGGGCGACTTTTTACAAGTTCTTGAGAGCCGATGAGGGTGAAGCGTGGCAAAGGGGGAGCAGCGCTGGAATGCAAGGCCAGGGGAAGCGGGAGATCCCCGAGAAAACCCACCAACCAGTGGCATCATCCGGCACTATTTACAGCAAGTAGCATGGAAGTTGTAATTTTATCACTGAACTCACGCACTGAACGAAACAAATGGTGCGAATGCATCACAAAGAAACACGAAAACTTTGTTACAGCTAATACAGTCAGCTTAGTACGAGAAAACTTTTTTCAACCACAGTATAGTGTGAGGGGTTATTAGTAATCTTTACCCCCAGTTCCGTCCTCGAAAGTCACAGACTTAATGAATATACTAAAATAAATAGTTTACAAATTAAAACTACGTACCGACATGAATGAAAAAAAAAAATGAGCTCGGGAGAAATATGCACGCCGTAGCACCTCGGCATTCGCTAGACGCAGTCATTATAATATNGAAAAAAAAAATGAGCTCGGGAGAAATATGCACGCCGTAGCACCTCGGCATTCGCTAGACGCAGTCATTATAATATAGAAACGGCTAATTGAAATAGTAATATAGCCTTCACAGATTATTCAAGCAGCAGTAGGCCAACGTATATTTCATTTATCCCCGGCATGGGCGAAACAACTGGGTGGCTGTAAGGAGGTCACCACCCGCGCGTTATTTATATTCCCAGTGCGATCAAAACACATTCCTCTTTGTCAGTAGCCCCAAGCTACATCAATGCCTGCGTGGTCGGCCAGCCAACCAAGGAGAGCCTTCATGCGTAAGGTCAGTACAGCTTGCAAATATTACCATTATAATTGTTTTAAAGAAAATAAATTATTTTGATTGGTTTCAGTGAGCTCCGCTTTCCATTGATTAGGCATCCAAGCAGAATGCATACAAGTTTTGGATCGTTAGTTTTTATTATTGGAAATATTTTACATACACATTGCGTTATGTTATCGAAAGTCCCCAGCTCAAATCTGTAGCAGATATAATTTCCTTTAAAAATAACCGAACCATACTTGTAGTACAAGTTTCTCATTTCTAACTGCTGCAGGAGGATATATTTTAGTATTACTATTGTATCTAACAGTAAGATTTTTGAAAGTAGTTTTGAGGGCAGGCGCGGAATTTATAGAATCTTTTACAGTATTCAAATTCAACCCCTCTGCAGGCGAACTAAACTCTGCGTTCAGACGACAAAGAAAAAATTATTTGCGTCTTACCAGCAAACCTACGAATAACCAACGTTGCCTATTTATTACAGAGCATTCGCTATCGTACTGCCATATACATTTTCATATGCTTCCCATGCAGATACGGCCCCTGCTGGCCATTTCATAGGCACGACGCACAGACAGGTATTTGTCCTAAAAAGCTGGCCAAAAGTGTTTAAGTGTGTTTAAGTTATTGTTTAGAGTTAATATGTAGTTTAAACATGTATTGATATTATTTATATGCAATTTACGTTGCTACTATACAGTATCATAGTAACTAGATGAAAGGCATTGATGAAATAAAACAAACAAAATGGTTAAATTGGCAAAANCTATACAGTATCATAGTAACTAGATGAAAGGCATTGATGAAATAAAACAAACAAAATGGTTAAATTGGCAAAAAAACATATATAATTCGTATAATCAAATAACATTATTCAGAGACACAATTCTCATTATCTTCATCATCATCATAATCATTGTTTTCACCGCTAATATCAAGGGAATCATTAGAAAAACTGGTATCCACTAGTGAATAACATGAGTATATGCTTTTACTTGCAGCTCTAACAGTATTGTACTGCTTAGAAGTTAGGTCAGCATCCACGAATACAGCTAAAGCTTTTGTTGTTGAAAGCTTTGTATTTTGAAGGGTACTGCCTTTCTCAGCGGATACTATTATTCTTCTGTATTTTGAAGCCCGAGTTGGAGTTAAAGAAGCGTCTTTAATAATTTTAGACAAATCGGTTTTGCCAGCAGCCCGCGTGCTCACATGCGTAGCATACGTCAACATTTCGTGAGATATCTCAGATCTAAGTTGTTCGGTTTTGCCCCTCTTACTCCTTTCACTGCTTTCGTCAAATCCCCTACTCGGCCGACCGGTTCTCGGAATTGTCCAGATAGTCAGCGCTATTGTTTCCTTTAGCCATAAGTCGTTGTTTCATCGAAAATGGCACTCTTTATAGCTAGTCAGTTTAAAGTAATGTTTAAATGATTTTAAACTATTTCGAAGTGACTGCAGTTTATCTTCGGGACATTTAGTTTTTTCCACTGGTTTTTTCTCAAGAAACTCCAGTTTCTCATTAATTTTTCTATGCTCGCATTGCTTTATTATATTGAACATAGCTTCCCTGGCAATCTTCATTGATGGTTCAGCAGTAAAATCTATAAACAAACGACACAAATCTTATTAAATAAATGTTATTTGAAACTAAACGCGATTTTAACTTTATTACTTGGTCACTTATTTTGGCAATTACGGAGAAAGGCCGAAATGGGCGGAATGTTTTGTTGCGGATATTACAACTAGAATGCACGTAGAATGCGTAGAAACAAACAATATAGTTTAACTCACTTTAACTTCTCATTAAAATCATCTCGGAAACTGAAAATTTATCCATAAATAGACTAAAAAATAGTTATGTCTTTAGATATATATTTTTTGATGTATTTAAAAGAGAATTAGTTTAATTAACTATTCAAATCAATGAACATACCTTCATCTGAAGAATACATATCAATTTCTTTCAATATGCAAACAAAACAACACTTTCCCAACACAGCAACGTTTTGAACATTCCAAATACAATGGCGAGAATTCATAGAGCGACACGCACAACAGATGTATTCCGACTATACTGCGAGCGCAGGGTGGCCGTGATTGACTGGTTATTTNTTCCCAACACAGAAACGTTTTGAACATTCCAAATACAATGGCGAGAATTCATAGAGCGACACGCACAACAGATGTATTCCGACTATAGTGCGAGCGCAGGGTGGCCGTGATTGACTGGTTATTGTGTAGAGGGGGTAGTCCCATTGTGTTTGAGTGACAAAAGACAGACTTTACTTAAAATTTGTGATGCGTACTTTTGGCCAGCTTTTTAGGACAAATACCTGTATGTGCGACGGTTGGATTTGAGTTTAAAATACTGTTTAGTAAACAAGTGCTTTGAGATATTTTTATACTTCTGTTCACCAATGTGTTGTGCAGTTTGTTTGAATTCAAACTAGTGACAGTATTTTATTAATATAATAGTGCTTGTCATTTCAACACTAAGATATAAAGAAACACGCTCATCATCGTTGATCATGCGACTTTGACAGTTGTGTTGTTTGGGGTAGGCCAATGTTGGGTACATGCGCAGAAGACGAATAATCGGTCCACCTCTTTATTAGTCTATGGTCCTTTCGCAACCTTTCTTGACTTCCGAGGGTTTTGCGATACATATGTAATCGTATAATTACAAATTAATAACAAAACATGCTTTTCTCTTCGAGATATATCGTAACAAATATTTTCCTCGCAAATTCTCGTGATTTCTTTCCACGTTCCTAGGATGAAGAAAATTTCGCGTAACGCGAAAAAAAACTCCTCCTGAGATACTGGAAAATGAAAAATTGGGTTTTGTACCCCATCGCTTCCTTCCAATTAAGTGGTAATGCGAAAAGAGAAAAAAACATCTTGACAGGTCTGAAAGAAAAATGGCGGGCGTCAGTGGGGGAGGGGACCCGCTGGCTGTGGAGTGCGCAGCGCCGCAATGCGGGCAAAGGGCGAACTACGGTGTCCGCACAAAGAACAAACCGGGGGCGAGGCAACAATTTGATGTCCTCCCCTCTTTGCCGTTGTGATAGGAAAAACTGCGGGGCGAAGGAAGGAGGACGAGGAGCGGGCGACAAGGACGTAGAAGGGGCGTGTTAGCTGAGAGAAGAGCACGATGACGTACACGATCATCGGGGGAGGGGGAGGGGGAGGTTTAGAACGGTCGACGATTAAGGCAAATCTAATTTTGAGTCCCGTTATTAAATTTGAGAAACGAAATTCAATTTTCGCACTCACATCCTGTGATGGTGTACAGAGCTGGCTGGTTAGGCTTAGGGGTTTTCCACCCCCGCCCCCCCNATTTTCGCACTCACATCCTGTGATGGTGTACAGAGCTGGCTGGTTAGGCTTAGGGGTTTTCCACCCCCGCCCCCCCCCGGGGCATGCCTTGGAGGGCTAAATGCTCAGTCAGCCTACAAAACGCTGCACTCAACTAAATTTCGAAGTCATCAAAGGGGTGGGTAAAAAAGGGGAAGGGAAGCTTGCTCGGATTGTTGGCGCAAAATCGCCGCAGAGCGCCTTCTACGCTAGGCCAGGAATAACTGAATATCTAATTTTTACCCGCTTCACGCGTNTGCAAAATCGCCGCAGAGCGCCTTCTACGCTAGGCCAGGAATAACTGAATATCTAATTTTTACCCGCTTCACGCGTAAATATGCACATATTTAATCAGATACGGGGAAGTGGCAGTTAAATGCTATAACTTCCTGAACTCTCTCATTAAGTTACATTTTGTTCTTGCGTCATTTGTCCGTGTTGGGGCGTGTATTACGAAATTCATTACGCAAGGGAGGGTTTGCTTGTAATGCGACAAGCCGCTCGTGTTGTTCGAGTTTACAAAACACGAGCCTCTGTAGTTTAACATTTGTATTTTTATTTTTACATGCAACATCTTCTTTCTACTCCCCTTCCCCGGCCACAAATTTGTAATGTTTCTCGCCTTGTTGTCACCTCCACGGATTACTATCCTACAGAGAATGTCGGTACCAAATACTACAGTACTTGCTGGTACTACGGTCTGCAGATAACTAAGCATGTCTCGAAACGAGGGAGCAGGAAGCGGGGTGAACTTCGCAGAGGGAGAACAGATGCTATCAGCTGTCTCAAAATCATCAGGTACGGCAGTCGAAGAAGGATAATGTACCGTCGTACAGAAAAAGAAACAGCACTGGGCGTAAAATTATAACATCTGTTATTCAAATGTGTGTTGAGGAGGTTAAACCCCTTGTCTAATTAAGCCACTTCAAAATGAAACTGCAAGAGCAGACAAATACGAGGGCTGATTCAGAAGTCATGGCAACTATTGTTTATCTCTCGAAAATGATCCAACTCAGGAAATGTACTATGTACAGTTGAGATTGTACGACGAGTACGTTTTAAAGGTGACACCGCATGGGGTATGGGTGCAGGAATGTCCAGCTAGGAACAAAGACAAACATGGCTTCTTGAAAACACCATTTAATAAATATATTCTCTTACAAACTGTATACACTCATTTGAACGGGCACGTATCGTATGTATACGAGCTGTTTAACATCCGTCAAAGTAGTCTCCGAGGTTGTCCACGGTTCGTCGATGTGTGCTACCCCACGTCGAACTGCTGTCGCCGTCAGATGGGATATGAGTGCATCCGTCCGGCCGTGNGTTCGTCGATGTGTGCTACCCCACGTCGAACTGCTGTCGCCGTCAGATGGGATATGAGTGCATCCGTCCGGCCGTGAGCACGTTCCCTATGTCAGTTGTCGGATGACAGCGGCGAAAATGGACGTAACCAAAGTCGAACAGCGTGAGTACATCAAGATAGCCNTCCGTCCGGCCGTGAGCACGTTCCCTATGTCAGTTGTCGGATGACAGCGGCGAAAATGGACGTAACCAAAGTCGAACAGCGTGAGTACATCAAGATAGCCGTACGTCGCGGCCGCAATGCACGTGAATGTCATGCAGAGCTACGGGAAGACTTGGGTAACCGTGCTATACCCTGTAGTACAGTGGCAAGGTGGGTAGAGGTCTTCAAACAGGGAAGAGAGTCAACAGCCGACCTACCTCGCAGTGGACGTGCTGTGTCAGCTGACCATAACGTACGAGTGGCTGTGGTCGATCAGTGCCTAATGGACGACACTCGCTGGACTGTTATGGAATTAGCCCAGCATACAGGTATCCCTGCGTCGTCATTGCGCCGAATTCTACAGCGAGACTTGGAAGATTTGTGCCAAGTGGGTGCCACATCACTTAACTGAGGTAGAGAAGTGGACCCGATATGAGACATGTCGTANTGGAAGATTTGTGCCAAGTGGGTGCCACATCACTTAACTGAGGTAGAGAAGTGGACCCGATATGAGACATGTCGTAACAGTTTTGAACGCATTCACCGTCAAGGTAACGGCATGCTGAACCGCATCATTGCAATTGATGAAACATGGGCACGAGCATACGAACCCGAATTGAAGCGACATTCCAATGAATGACGTCATCCTGCATTACCACGGAGACACAAGGTATGACAAAACCCACCACCCACAAATCTGATGATCATTTTGGCATATGACAGTCGAGGTGTTTTAATGTGTCATATAGTTCATGAGGGCTGTACTGTAAATGTACAGTACTACCTGTAATTTTTGCAGTATCATATTTGTCGTGCTGTTCGAAAGAAACGTCCTGAATTTTTGGGCAACGCTATAGTCTTACATGACAACCTCATAAAGCAGGTGGTGTTACACATTGTTTACGACTTTGGGTATGGAAGGTGTTGCCACACCCTCCCTATTCACCCAATGTTGGTCCGTGTGACTACGATCTTATTCCCAAAGTGAAGAGGCCATCGCGTTATAAACGCTTTACCAACAAATAAGACATTGGCACAGCATTTCGACGAGAGGTAACGCACATTGACGGATCTCATGCAGCTAATGGTATTTCCCGTCTGCCTCGTCGCTGGCAACGAACCGTGGACAACCTCAGAGACTGCTTTGAAGGATGTTAAACAGCTCGTACACGATACGTACCCGTTCAAATAAGTGTATAAAGGCTGTACGAGAATAAATCAATTAAACAGTGATTTCAAGCAGCGATGTTTGTCTTTGTTCCTTGCCTGACATTCCTGCACCCATACCCCATGCGGTGTCACCTTTAAAACATACTTGTACACTTTCAACTGTACATAGTACATTTCCTGAGTTGGATCAATTTCGGGAGATAAAAAATAGGTACCATGAGTTCTGAATCAGTCCTCGTGTATCGAATTGAAATTCGTATCTGTAGAATGTGCAAAGCCAGCAAGAAGAAGCTAAAATAACCGTAAAAATTCTCCCTGTAAAAGTACGCAGCGTATATGATATCTAAAATATTCATTACTTTTATAATGTTAATGCCAACTAGTGACCGTAAACTAACAAACAGTCTCGGAGAATGTTTTTTCCTAAATTGTATACAAATGCTTTTTTAAAATGTCATCAAATACATAGATTTGTAAACAAATATTAAAATTAACAAAATACGTTTAGATTCCAATAAGTTACCGAACTCGTGTTCTCAGACGTTTAACAGGTACAGAAATCNAAAATTAACAAAATACGTTTAGATTCCAATAAGTTACCGAACTCGTGTTCTCAGACGTTTAACAGGTACAGAAATCTACTGACATTCCTTTGTCTTTTTCGATGAAATTTTCTTGCGAAAGAGTTTCATGGCTTGTCGTCACATAGTTCTAGCAAACTTCTGTATGTCAAGTTCAATTTAATCCTGGTAACAACCGAACTCCTTTGTTACGATTTAGGCCCGTTAATATTCTTAAAAAAATTATATTCCACTTCATTCTGTACTTAAATGTGGTACGTAGAATCGGCCATATTTTTAGTTTCCTTTCTTTCGCAAACGCAGTAAGCTAGAAGACATGCGGTATTTGTTTAAAAAACCAATAATTGCTCAGTAACAAATATTGCTGCGTTCAAAGCACACAAAGTCGCAACAATGCTGAGTAAAGTGTAANGTATTTGTTTAAAAAACCAATAATTGCTCAGTAACAAATATTGCTGCGTTCAAAGCACACAAAGTCGCAACAATGCTGAGTAAAGTGTAATATTTTTTTTCTGATAATTGTTAATTTTTTAGTTGTATGAGACCGGGGAACTTCGAGATTATATTTTCCTGCAATGCGGCAGCCAAANTGATAATTGTTAATTTTTTAGTTGTATGAGACCGGGGAACTTCGAGATTATATTTTCCTGCAATGCGGCAGCCAAAACTAAATTTAATTTTATTTATCGTACCTTCACCGAAGTTTGGTTTGATTACGTATGTGTGCCCGTGTGCAGTTCAGCCACATAAGTTCGGAAATTAAGTGGAATATAGACAGTGCGAGTTTAGCTCAACGAGCGTTCTTCGCGCCTGGCAAGTCACAACTATATACGGGTCGCAGTTCTCTGAACACAGTTTTAATCTACCTACGAAAAATAAAACTGCCTCTGCTGCATACGATTCACAGTGACCGTTGGGGCCGCGGTGGCGCAGTGGCCAGGGCACTCGCCTTTCACCACGGCGATCCGGGCTCGATCCCTGCCGGGTTCACTCCCGCATGTGGAGATCGTGTTGGACGATGGCGCTTGCTGGCGGGTTTTTCTCGGGGTAATCCCACCCCCCACCGCCATTGAACTCCAGCGCCGCTCCATCCCAGGGTCCCATTTCGTGTCATGTACGGGGATGACGGGCACCTACGGGTCCCAGCTTGAAAGCCCGTCTTTAGGAGGGTATCTGGGTGCACTCACCACTTGCCATTTATTTATTTACGGTGACCGTTGACGGTTGGTCTCTAGGATAGGTAGGTGCTAGAACTTAACATATCGTTGGCAGCGAGGTCAGTGTAGGCGCAGTAAATTGCACAGAAAAGTAGGAATGGGAAAGGTATCGGCTATCGCCGTTTGANGCAGCGAGGTCAGTGTAGGCGCAGTAAATTGCACAGAAAAGTAGGAATGGGAAAGGTATCGGCTATCGCCGTTTGAAGGAACCATCGTAGAATTCGCTTAGAATGATTTCAGGAAACCTAAACTAGGATGCCCGGACCGGAATTCGTACCCAGGTCCTCCTGAATGTGGGTTCGAAAACATACCACTGCGCCACATCAGTCGGTGGTCTTGAGTGTGGGTTTCATTCTGTTTTATACACTGTGGAACTTGGGCGTATTTACTTGGAGCAGTCCTCAGTTATTGTCTACTGACCTGTGCGGTGTAAACAAGATCTCGATCAGCCGATGTGGGGCATTTCGGCGGAGTTTAGTCATTTGGTGAATCGTCGTCGTGTAGTGATATGTTCCAAACAGTTTCCTGGTCCATTGCATGGCAGCTGCAGTGTTGTATTGCAACATCGTGGTTGTTTTGTCCCAGCTGTTAGTAGTTCTTTGCGCCAAGTGTGAGTTTACGTACATTGGTTGTCGACATCGCCAGAGGTGTGCCGTGTATGACCGGAGACGCTGGTTTATCGCGCGAAAAGTTGACTTCCCTAAGATACAACGTACTCTAACAATTTCCGTCAGCTGCCTTTCCTTATTGGCTGTCATGCATGTATGAAGCTACTGCCCCATTTCATTGGGCCAACGAGGACTCTGATACTGTAAAGCAAAAGGTTAGTGGTTGATCTGCTAATAACTTAGCCGGGTAAGAAACGTAATCATCCAATAATAAAAGGTTAAAATACCTTGAAAGCTTTAGAAAATATGTTAACATGAAAATTTTTTCTACGGTTTTACAGTGTTTCAATATATAACTCATTTTAAGTGGAATGACTAAAAGCAAAACTTTAATATTTTGCTTTTTATGTATAAACAAGTTGTATAAATGTTTTAATGACTCACTCTAGGTGCTGTGAAGTGAGGGTTTACCATCTACAGATAATAATCGCCACGTACCTCTTCCTTTTCCCACCTTTGATTATGAGTTCCACAACAAACAATGCAAACATCTAACTGTTCTGATATATGATCAAAGGTCTAGAGTAAAAGTATCATTAGTCTACCATACTGAGTTTTCTAATTATTCAATCATGTCTCGTAATTCGGGCATGAATACTAGTTGTTTTATCCATCATGATGTTAATTTTTATGTGTTAGTCGCGTTCTTTTAGTAACGCGGTTGATGGTTGAATGAATAATTTTTTTTAGCATACATCCATTGCGTATCTTGTTAAAGGTCGTATACAAATAATAAACGTGACGCTAAATACAGACGGAAACGCGGAAAACTACTAGGAAGAAATAAAGTCAGTACAACCGAAGGAAACGAGACATTCTTCAGATCGAGTAATCAAACTAACTAGCTTGGACAGTAAAAACACATGTCTGAATACAAATTTGGATGGAACAAAGAACGTAATGTAGAGAAGTGCAGAGGCGAAAACAGATTATGCTTGGGAACTGAACGACTCAACGAAGAAAGCAGGTGAGTTACGATGAGACCAACACGACTCGCTGCTACTGGTCATTTAAGTGAGCCAATATTACTTGTAACTGCAATTAATAACATTTATAATAATTTTTTAAATTCCTGATTACCCATGCAGGTATATAACGGTCATGCTGAATAAAATTCTCTAGTTGCGTCGACTGAAATATTTTTGTGGTGTCTGTGATATTTCCGTATGTTTTTGTAAAAAAAATATTTTATTCTAGTAGCCCTTATCTTCTGCATGAAAGTCAATAATTTAATTTTCAAAATAAATATCTTTTGTAAAGTAACGACTATATTAATCAAAATCTAACAGTGTGATTATGCGCGCCTTGAGGCAAGTATTTACGAAAAAATAACCTATACATATATATATATATATGTGTGTGTATATATATCATTTAGAAAGAAATGGCGAATGGGAGTGAATCTTACGACAGGTAATTCATTACCCACCTCGTGGTGGACATTCAATGTCGGGCCGGTGGACGTCTACCATCGCTGGAAGTGTAACATGAAGTGAGCGCTATTAATGTGGAGCAGCATGCGTTAGTGGCATTACNGGACGTCTACCATCGCTGGAAGTGTAACATGAAGTGAGCGCTATTAATGTGGAGCAGCATGCGTTAGTGGCATTACAACGAGTACCCCAAGGAGACCCACCTGCTTATGGCGTGACATTATCCACCGTTCCTAAGGGCTTCAACCCACCGAGATTCGAACCGAGACCACCTTGGCGGAAGGCGATTTATCTGACCACCGCGGGCAACATTGTCCCATGTGTGAGATTAAAGTCCAAACTTTCCTGTAAGTATGCCGCCGATAGTCATCTGTAACGATTTATACCACGGAAATAATATTACTTTTAGTAGCTAACGCGAACTGCGGTTTGGTTTCCATCCTGCTATTCTGGTTTCAAGGTAACCATGGAATTAGATTACCATTATGTGATCGCCTGTTACTGACGGCCAAAAAATTGCAATAACTTGAACCGATGTTATAAACACAAAGCATCCCTGTCCGTTCGGAATCCAAAATACACATTATATGAAATAAATTAAGTAAGCATTGAGAAATAGAAACATACTCCTCTGATTCGCAGTGCATTAAGTAAGGGTCATTTTCATGCTTGGAGGCATTAAGGCAACCGTATCGAAACGTAAAATTATATAATCTACTTGACTTGCAGACCATTACCCAGGATTACCTGAGGATTCAACCTGCCTCCGGGCTTGAGGGAGCTGGTCGCCGTCACTTTCATTGTGTAATATTTGTACGGAATGCTATTCAACTTGTAGACACTACGGCACGTAATCTTTCCTCGGATAAAGACATTTTAGGTCAAATAGTTTTTGCATTATGGCATGTCAAAATCACAATTTCAGTGTTTTTGGTACATACAAACAAAATAAACTAAACAATTTACAGAAAAAATTAATAAGGTGAACTAAAAGTTAATGTCTTAATTCATTTGATGGTGTTTTTAGTAAAATTTATTTTTCAAAATATTATAGACGGCTATAAATATTTTTTTTTATAGCAAAAATTGCTTTATTTTAAACAATTTAAAAAAATTGCAAAACATTTTACAGCATGATTTAAAATATTTCTTTAAGTAGTTCATGGTATGTTATTTCATTGTAAATTATTTCATTTCGGTAAGTGATTTTAGTTTTTTTATTTGTACGTCCCCAAACACAAAAATTGTGATTTTGACTCGCCGTTATGCAAAAAATATGCAGTCTAAAAGATTTTATGCTAGTAAATAGTACTTGTGTGAAATGTATACAAGTTGAACAGTATTAAGAACATAAATAAAATAATAACATATTTAGTGAGCCCCGCCCTTAAATATCTAACTACTTGTTTGTCATGTTGCTCATAAATGTAATGTTCTCTGAACGTCTCGCATAATGAATTGGAGCCTGGCGACACCTCTAAGGGTCCTGGTTGGCCATGGTCACTAACGAGCCACACTCCTCCGGCAGGGCCTCCAAGTTTGATCCCAGCACACCTCCCCCTCCCTTCCCCAATTCCCATCATGGTATAAAATTTATAAACAGTGAGTCTGTAAACAAGTGGTTTGGAGGCTACTGTAATCTCTAAAGGTCCTATTGAAGCCTAAGTATGCAAAATCAGGTTACAACACCCTACCTTTTGGATGGTAACACCTGAAAATAAATTAAAGTACGAAAACTTAATCTGATTCCAAAATATTGGGATTAAAAATTATGTTTATTTGTATATGTAATTACATTCAAAATATTTTTAATTCATCAGATTGCATGACATTTTTACTTGGATTTTTCTGAATAATCTGTATTGAGTTGCTATATAAAAAATACAAAAGCGTATGGTATTATTTTCAATTTTTACTTCCTACTTACATACGCAAAACAGATAGTGTTGCAGGAATAGAAAACTGGTCATCATTAAAAAGTTATTTCTAATTTCTGAACATAATTTTTTAATTTATAGAGATGAAAATCACTGTAATACGATAGGGTGGTTATAGTTCTATAGCCACGCTATAAATAGTGTGACAGATATCATCAGTTGATTTACTTTATACTGAATAATCATAGCCGTTTCTTCACAAAACGAATTTCAAGTGACAACTCAAGTGTATGTCATTTCAGTTCTACTACTTTGCTTCAAAATCTCTTTTGTTTGATGCCTGTTTCATTATTTCAAAACTCCTATAGTACTTACACATATTTCCTCGAACAAAGATTCAGAATGTGCTAAAAGAAAAATTATCTTTAATGAAATAACATATCATATGTGTAACGGAAATAAAAACAAACAAAAAATATTGAGTTCACTACACCAGAAGCAGAAATGTGGCCATGAGCATACGTTCTCCTCGTCCAGTTGCAATACCCAATGACTGGCAACATAGCGTCGGAAACATCGCACGAGTGACAGGCGTTGTATTAGAGTCAATAGCGTCGGANTACCCAATGACTGGCAACATAGCGTCGGAAACATCGCACGAGTGACAGGCGTTGTATTAGAGTCAATAGCGTCGGATACATCGTCCATAGCGTCGGAAACATCGCGCGAGTGACATGCATTGTACTAGAGTCCATAGCGTCGGAAACATCGCACGAGTGACAGGCGTTGTATTAGAGTCAATAGCGTCGGAAACATCGTCCATAGCATCGGAAACATCGCGCGAGTGACAGGCGTTGTATTAAGAGTCCATAGCGTCGGAAACATCGCACGAGTGACAGGCGTTGTATTAAGAGTCCATTCGGAAACATCGCACAAGTGACAGGCGTTGTATTAGAGTTCATATTGGCGACGGATACAAAGAATAACAATTATTTGCTTACTTTTATTAACCGAGAAACATGCAAGTAGTTTTGTAAGACCAGAAATATGTTTAATAAGTTGTCTGAGTCTGTCAGTACTCAAATTTAATATATGTGTCTTTTTATATTTATTAGGAAAATGAATACATTGAGTGTCTGGATATCTGACATGTTTTTATGTACTAAAAATATGATCCATTTGTGATATTAAAACATACAGAACACTATCAAAATAATTATGTACGTTTATACCAATGACATGTGATGAAATGTTGAAATTACAAAATACTGGAAAATATGCAGCACGTTGGGGGCACACATGTATATGCATATAATATTTATATTTACATGTTACTTACCCGCTATGTCACAGACATCGGGATCTCAAAAATAATATAAAATAACTGCTATCCATAAATGCCTCGCTAATATTTACTCTCATAAAAGTGTGACGTGTGACAAAGCGTGATGGCGCGATGAGCATTAGCATAAATACACAATAAACGATCATGTAGTTTCTCTCTTTAGACATTGTATAAATGGATTTGCACAGACTGATTCGTGTAAGCGCCGTTCACGTCTGTTTATTCGTGTCGTGTATTGTCATGAATATACGCNATTTAAATTTTAATGGCGGTAGCACAGACTGCTTCGTGTAAGCGCCGTTCACGTCTGTTTATTCGTGTCGTGTATTGTCATGAATATACGCGTAAAACTGGGTGTAATNAGACTGATTCGTGTAAGCGCCGTTCACGTCTGTTTATTCGTGTCGTGTATTGTCATGAATATACGCGTAAAACTGGGTGTAATGTAGCATTTCACCTTCACGGTTAAAGTTTANATGTAGCATTTCACCTTCACGGTTAAAGTTTATATTCGCTCAAATGTATTTTTGATATGAAATAAGTGTAGATAAGAGAAGCATCAATACTATTGCCCAGAAAATATAGGCCAATCACAATATAAAAATAATAACAGCTGGTGAGCTTTCTACAATGCCACAAACATAACAAAGTGAGAATGTGTGATTTACTCTGTGTTCTAAAGTTGGCAGTACCCTAAAACCTACTTGGGCTTGCTTCGGCAAACAAATAGAATGGTATAAGGATCTCTCGTTATAACTTTGAGTTACAACTCTCTACTTGTACGCTCCCTGAGCCAATCAGAGCGCTGTGCTGTCGCCGGCGGAGGGCGTCCAGAGCTTTGGACTCGACGCAGACATTGAATTCGTCGCCGTCGGACGACGTCAAAGAAAAGTAAAGAAAGTTTCGTCAACATTGAAGCTACCATATTTTGATGGTACGTGAATAATTATAATCAATAAATAGTATTTTATAAACATTAAAAAGGTACATTTAACTATCAAATAAATCTCATATCATGATGGCTTTCTTTCACGAAATTTAAAAGGTACATCAGTAAACTGACGAGTGCGTTTAATGTGTGTTTCACGCGTGGTTTGTTGGCGATGAAAGCGAACTTGCTTGCACAACACCAGACAACTAGCACAGTCTGCATCCAAAGGAGAATTGCTTCTTTTAGCCACNGAAAGCGAACTTGCTTGCACAACACCAGACAACTAGCACAGTCTGCATCCAAAGGAGAATTGCTTCTTTTAGCCACGAACGACTATACTGCAGTTACCTTGCCAACGACTGTATTGGGCATAACGCTTAAGTTGCTTATACTTCATTTATGCACTTCTTTATGATTGAATGACTGAATTATTGAACTCAGTGGAGTGCTATGTTTTTGGGTTCTAAANGAAAGCGAACTTGCTTGCACAACACCAGACAACTAGCACAGTCTGCATCCAAAGGAGAATTGCTTCTTTTAGCCACCAACGACTATACTGCAGTTACCTTGCCAACGACTGTATTGGGCATAACGCTGAAGTTGCTTATACCNGCATAACGCTTAAGTTGCTTATACCTCATTTATGCACTTCTTTATGATTGAATGACTGAATTATTGAACTCAGTGGAGTGCTATGTTTTTGGGTTCTAAATCCCCTCATTTATCAATAATTTTAACACGTTTCTCTCTTTCAATAATATTTAATAATTTGTGTTGTGAATTTTCTAATAAGTGGATTTTGTTACTTATATTATGCATTCTTGTTAAAATAATTCTAAATAATTATGCATTTAAGGCTAGTGCTTTCAGTTATTTGTCGTTTTAGGTATACGTACGTGTTCCCGTTCTGCAATGTAGATTAAAATTGTTTCGAGTACACAAATGTAGTGGTATCATGTTTTTATGTATTGTGCTACTTTTCAGAATTAAAAGTTTAAGAGGCTTTACTTTTAAAATTAATACGAACAAAACTAAAAAAAAAAAGAAAAAAAAAGGAGGGAGGGCTCACGAATTAACAAATATATTCAAACAAAAGCCAACAATAGGAAAACTATGAAAAACAACAGCTGGAAGTATTTCTTATAATTGTATGCGATAGTAAAATATCTTAAAGATAATTTACATTGCTCTAATTTTTTAACTTGGGCAATAAAGGTGAACGCACGGCAGCAAGTAGAAATTCCTTTGGAAATTTGTTCAAGCGTTTAAACTCCTGTGCTACGTAGCGCTGGTCCATTGTCGTGGTGGCTGCGTGGGAAAGTCGGCAGTCTTGTCACTGTGACAACCACCCTCTCTCACACCCTTACTCCATCTCCGTCACTCCCAGACCAAACTCCACAACAGTAGAACGTGTTCTGAATGTCTGCTATACCTACGAAGCTGGGACAGACAAGATGGCGGACACCCGAGTGATTACCTCAAGTCCGTTTACGAAAAGATTACGGGTTCTGCAAAACGTATGCATGTACAAAATGAAACTTAATTAACGTGTAAGTAACGGGAAACGTCGTAAATGACTAACACGGTCATAATAAAACAATAAACACAACTTTATGAAATACGCGATAAATGTGGAGTCAGGTAATGTATATACATTATCACATGGTTGTTATTTAAATTGTGTGTGTAGCTCAGTGGGTTCGTTCCTGGATATGCGTCACATTATGTTAGGCTTTAGAGTTCAAATCTCTGTTTTGTAACGAAATTTTTATGTGATACCTCATTGCTGTTTATAACTTATGCTATTGTTATAAAACGTTTATTTCCAGAATCACTTTGTTACGGAAGTAACAGAACAGTGAAATCGACTAGCTGTGGTTGTTTGCTAATCAAATCGATTAGTTTCTAAAGTAGATAATTCGAGCTGTGTAGCGCGAGTAATGTTAACAGTTACACATAAAAGTCTTCAGTTTAATAGTGTGATAGTTTTGCCATCTTTTGGCTTTCTAACCGTTGAAGCTTGTTAAATTACGGAAATCACAATATCGATTATTCATTAAAGATTTTTCTTTATCTCTAACTTGTACAGCGTGTGTGCAGTCGGGTCTCCTGTGCCTGTGCCTGTAAAGCTAAACAGGAGTATAATCCAGAGCAACAGCGGTGTGCACAGCGCCCAGCACTACTTGTTATTACAGCCACAAAGCCACGTCAGGCAATATGTCACCACCTCAGATGTGTAAGTAATCCATGCTGTGCTCACCGGCCAGTCCAATAAAGTCTGAACCCAGACAATAATTAGCACCACCGTGCTTTAATTGGCTGCAGTTGAATGCAATCCAATCGCGGTGGGTGGTTGTGGTTACCACCTCACCTGTCAACAGCATAGCACAGGGTTGAATCTGCACGCACCACCTTGATGGGGCCGAGGCCTATCTAACCTCTACGAACGAGCTTCGTGTCCTCTTACTAAGCGGACCAGACCGTCGTCCCTTCATTAGCGAGTGTCAACCCATCAAAAATGGGTTCGGCGACACGCCGCTTTTACTCCCCAAAAATTACTCGAGTGACGAGAGCCCATCACCAAACCTAGCACTGTGTGTCGTGGAGGTCTGGCTACTGAGGCCGCATGGGCCGCCGTTGCAGCTCCCCAGGCAAATACCCGCCTCCAGGCCTCCTCCCAGTGGGANCACTCTGGGGTGCTGAATCTGTACACTCCCTGCACACCGGGATATGCTACGGCTTTCACCAAATGCACTTTCAGCTTCTTCCCGTCGCCTTACATCCATTACAGGTTGGTTGCCCGACCATCAGCCCAGCTCCAACCCGGCCCCTCAGAGCCTCTTTTAAGATACAAATGTAAATACGGTGGCGTAGTATGTAAATACATAGACGAAGTTGGCGGAAGGGTGGGGGGTGTGAAATCGGGACATATACACCCCCCCCCCGGGCCAAAATGAAATTAAAATATTCAAAAATAAAATTTGAAAACAAAATAAAATCTTTTATTTTATTTTAATATAAGAAATGTGTGATCTCTCTTGAATATGAAGGGTGTTTATAGCATTTTGGGGTTCCGTACCTGTATATTAGCCCATTTCAATAATTAATCATGATTCGGTAGAGCCCAACAGTATAAGATGATGTTTATTAACATAAGGATTTTACAATTACTATTTATGTTACTATTGATCGCGGGAGCTTTAAATTGAATACCAAGATTATTATTTAATTACATTATGATTTAATATCTCACGCAATAATATTATTACTGTCTAACTGGAAAGTCATCACCTTGTTAATGTTGCCGGAGGCTGGTTCTACGAGACGGTTAACGACGGCCGGACACACCCATGTACCGTGGTATTCTCTCTGCNAAAGTCATCACCTTGTTAATGTTGCCGGAGGCTGGTTCTACGAGACGGTTAACGACGGCCGGACACACCCATGTACCGTGGTATTCTCTCTGCTCGGGTCGACGACAAAAGACGCTGTCCCAGGTGTTACGCTGGCCTATATCGGCCTCGTTTACTGGCCGGTGGAGGAGANGCTCGGGTCGACGACAAAAGACGCCGCTCCCAGTGTTACGCTGGCCTATATCGGCCTCGTTTACTGGCCGGTGGAGGGGGTTTCTGCAACTGTCTTCTTTCGCAAGGTGTTGTGGCAATAACGCTCGTGTCCTGGTTTAATGTTTGAAGGTGTGATCAGGCAGGCCGTTCAGCTAAGGCCTGATCACACCACATCATAACATCACGTATAAGAATTTTTTCGCTAACGATGCCCTATCATTTCATCTTCCATAATATTGACATTTCTTCCTGGGACATTTTTTATAAGTATACATACATACTGTATATGTGTGTGTGTGCCTTTTTTATACACACATGCATTTGTATTTTGTGCCGAACTTACGAACTTTGGTCAACAATAAAACATAATTTGCTATTTTGCTACACGGAATGAATAATCGAAAACTTGCAGCGCAAATATTTCAGAAATTATATTGTATATTTCTTGAAAAAATTAACATTTTTTAAAAATGGAACAATTAAAATTAGAATGTCATAGGTGTTTTTGCAGGATTTTATTGCAAATAGTTTACTTGCTATCGTAATATGACAGTTTTAAATACCGACAGATATCTGCTCCATTTAACATCTTAGTTACTAGACTATGAGGTTGGTATGTTTACTTTTCTGTTTTTGTGTGTGTGGGTTTCTTCTGAATGTTGAAGAAAATGCAGGGTACATCTTGTACATTTATGTAATTTTACTGTACCATGTATCAGCACTCTCTTAAGAAATACAAAAGTGAGTAAACAAATCCTTTGAATTCTGAAGAAGAAAGAGAAAACTGTCCTTCACAGGTAGTGTTCAAAATGAAGACTGCCAGTTACAACACAAGCNGAATTCTGAAGAAGAAAGAGAAAACTGTCCTTCACAGGTAGTGTTCAAAATGAAGACTGCCAGTTACAACACAAGCCTCCAGTCTGTCATGGAAAGGTTGCTGCACACGTTGTAGCAGATATTTCAGAACAGGCAGCTGTAATACGTTGTTTCATATCTTCTGGTGCAGTCGGTATGTCCTTGTAGACGGTGTCTGTTATCGTTCCCCATAGAAAAAAAAAANTTGTTTCATATCTTCTGGTGCAGTCGGTATGTCCTTGTAGACGGTGTCTGTTATCGTTCCCCATAGAAAAAAAAAAACTCCTAAAGGGGTCAGACCAACTTACATTTAGTCTTCATTTTGAACACAACCTGTGATATTTGGTCNAAAAAAAAAACTCCTAAAGGGGTCAGACCAACTTACATTTAGTCTTCATTTTGAACACAACCTGTGATATTTGGTCGACAATCAAACATAATTTGCAAACCCGAAAAACAAATCTTGTTGACTACAGAGATTCGTAGAATTATGCATCGCGAAAGCCACGTTACAACGACACATGGCGATTTTGTGCATTTAACTTGCTCGCTTACTTGAAACGTGAGGTTTGCTCAAGACTGCAGGCACGTGCGAAGTTTTCCAGGGCGATGCCATCTTGAACGTGCCAGGATCACATGTTGCGACTGAGATGTCGAGAAAGGGGGGAAATGTTCCCACAACATGGGCCGGCGGGTCTCCAGGTGCCAACATAACCCCCCCTCCCCGCCACGGATTTTACAAGTCTTCCATACTGCTTCCACTTTCACCAGAACTGCGGCAGAGGGTGGGTTTCTAAATTATTCCCCTTTTCAAAGATGGCGACGACGATCCAGAATATTTCTCCAAGCTGAGTCGCGCGTCCGACAATTCCTCCATGGTTGCGTCGGAGCGGTCATTCTCGGGCCAGCAATACCGCTGCGCAGTTTTTTTTCCAACAGGGGTAGCCACGCCCTCCTAACCTGGCTACCGTTACCAACCCCCTCGTCAATATTTCCCGCCGAGCCNGTAGCCACGCCCTCCTAACCTGGCTACCGTTACCAACCCCCTCGTCAATATTTCCCGCCGAGCCAGCACGTCGCAGCCTTGTCGCCGTGATTGCTCACCCATCGGGCAAAATGTTTTTTTTTACATAACCTACCCTAATCTAAAGTGAAGGCCCGAGATAGGGAGAGGACGCAATGTGCTCCAGAGCCGTGCCCCATACCTACGAGAAAGGTAAATAATACATACAAGGGAGTGAGTATCGCTGCAGAAAGGATTAAGAGAATTTAAGTGGGAGAGGAACAAATAGAATAACCCCGTTCCCTCTCCTAAAAAAAATATAAGGAGCTAAAATTTGTGAAATTATTTTTTCCCCCAGTAACTTGCACTATTTTTATATATTAATAATTCCACGAACGTTAACAATACATAAAACTTAATATAAAAACGTACAGTTTAATAAAAATATACATGATATTGATTTGTTTCATAAGAACTTTCTTTCTT
>NQII01001148.1:309038-324017 GCA_002778355.1 Clitarchus hookeri | reverse complement strand
GTGTCCAGGACGCTCGCCTACCACCACGGCGATCCGGGTTCGATCCCCGGCGGGTTCACTCCCGGATCTTCGCGTGTGGGAATCGTGCTGGACGATGCCGCTTGCCAGCGGGTTTTCTCGGGGTACTCCCGTTTCCCCCGCCCTTGCATTCCAGCGCCGCTCCATTCTAGGGTCTCATTTCTGTCATGCCCGGGGATGGCGGTCACCTACGGGTCCCAGCTGGAAATACCGTCACTCGGAGGGTGTTGCCTTGCCCTGGGTGCACTCCCCACACGCCATTATTATTATAGTTATCACTCCGATGCCCTGGCGGCGATGTGAGACCTCTTCTTGTGCCGGCCACCACTGCCTGGCACTATGCCCTTCCGTGGATATACCCTACACAGCTCATTCAACACATCAGCAACATGTTACCTTTATAGGCGTTTCACTGTTGCAATCTGTTACTATTCAGTAAAGGCGGACAAGCCTAGTGAACAGCAGCGACGCGTTGGTGTCCAGGCTAGGCGAAGAATACCAAACACATTACAGCAATAATAGTTTATAAACCACGTCAGCGAAGTGCCAGCGGAGCTCCCCCCCCCCAACCCCCGCGGCACGGTATTTGGGACAATTACGCCACCAGAAACTATATAATAGGCAACACTTTGCACGCGCGGTCTGTCAGTCTGTCTGTCTGTGGACCCACGCCGAGATGAAGCCATCACGATGCAGCTTGGCGTGTCGCTCGTCGCCTTCCGACTCACCACTCAGCCTCCGGCGATGGTATAATTCAGGTTAGTCATGTCTTGTAATTGATTAGGACCTCCCTCGGCCAATAGCTTACAATTACTGTAACTCCTTATAAGTGAATTAAATACTTGCTCTGTCTTCATAACTCACTTCAGTTCTTCCCTTATAATAGTATAAACCTTCCATAGTCCCTAGACACAAGTACAAAATATTAGAAACGTAACAAATCGATCGACGTAGGAATTAAGTGACTGAGTCCTTGGCAATGTTAATTTTATGTATTTTAGAAGGATTAAAAAGACGCGTAGAAAAGTATATTCTAAGCAACGCTATCAAAAGTGCTCATCTGACCACGAGCGGCCTATATTATCTCTGTGCCCATCAAGTGAAACAGTGAAATTATTAGAAATATAAATACATTATCATTCCGTTTTGAGTTTTGATAAAACAAAAAGAAACGGGCTTTCATTCACTCTGATTTAATGATCATACTTGTAATAGCACTTTATTGCGACATTTTAGTAACTCCGCTGTCAACGTTATGATAATATGTCAGCTGGAGTTAAAGTTAAAATAACGTTACTCATGTTCTGGGACTTTTTCAAAACGTTGATGGAAGAACTGGCCAACAAAACCACCAATCAGCTAGACATTTACGTCAAGATAAGTAGCATTAAATGCTTTTTTTTGTAAACAGTAATATTTCTCAGAAGATTTTCAGACTGTAACGATACGTTTTTCCTTGTCGAAGGGGTGGATTTTTGAGTAAATTCTTTGATTGAATTTACTTTTTGTCATTAAATTAAATATTGCTCTCAAAACCAGTAAATAATCATAACCTCTTTGGCATTCTTGCATACTTTGTGTTAGTGCATGCTTTAACACAACTGTCAAAAGAAAGGATAAAATACATTGTCCCTATGGACCAATAGTTATACGGCTGTGTATGTCAACTGAAATTGGGCTACTAGTTTTTTGAGTGTAGGGGGTTCATCATCATTACTGAAAGCAATCGGCTAGTTTTACTATATAAGACTGGATTGATCCTTGTGTTTGATGCTTGTTGCAACCTAATACGTAGGCAATACACTAATCTCTGTTTTCTACGCAGCCAATTATTATTGCGGCTGGGTTTCGAGCAGGTCAGAGTGATTTGTAGTATATGTAGTGTATTTTAATTGTTACGTTCGAAACTATCCTCAGATTGTTCACTCACACAGGTTTCCGGTTAAATGAAAAATACTACAGGCACACATCATTGCAGCTTCATTTTGACTTTCAGTACTCAGGGGATGACAAAAAAATACTTATTAGGAACAAACCAAAATAGGCTGTTGTCAGCAGATATCTGATGTAAGTTATTCTCGACAAAGTAAGTAGTTTTCAAATCAATCTTTAAAAGAAATCACTATCCATAACTGCATGTATTTTAAGGGACACAATGATTGGAAAGCACTCCGTACTTTTGGTAACGACAGAGGGAAAATAATTCCACCTCTTAACGTTCAATTAAACGTGTTAGGTACAAATTTGTCAATACTGAAGTGTTTTGCTTTGCTTTCTGTTTTTTAGTTATGCGTAAAATTTTAAGGATCAACATATTTTAAAATATACAATTTTCTAATAATTTCTTAATTTCACGCGATTGAGGCATGAATAAAGTGATCATACACATGGTAATGTTAATTTTACATATGGTGGAAGGATACACAATGTGCATACAAGTATAAATTAAGCAGGGCTTTCAAAAGTGCTCAGTTTATTGTAAACAACCTAAATATGAAAATTGTCTCGCAAGAAATTAAATCAACTACTTTACAAATGTAAGATACAAGAATATGCATTATGAGTAACCAAACTGACGGACAACGAAGATACGTAATATAGTATACAGATATACACAAGAATGTCTTGAGCGACAAAACAAGAATGGACGAAACGAAGCAGAAAGTATTGAATTTCCTTGGAAACCGGTAGCGACGCTTCGGAAACTGACTCATGTTCTTGTCTTCATGCAGAATGAATGCACCTTCTCGTTCCTCAGCCAAAGAGAGTCGAACAATATTTCGATTGGACACGCATCTTAGTTGGTGTTATGGGCCATTGTCAGCATGCAATAGTGGTTATGCAATTTTTTTATGATGTAAGTTTATTTATCTCTTATCCATGTGTTTTTGAATTCAATGCTTTATTGAACGAAAATATTCCTATTAAAATAAATATTTCACCCTTCTAAGTGTCGTTTTTATGCTTTTTGATGTTTTGGAGAGAAGTCAGCCACTTTCTCATTTGTACCCACAGAAGATCAGAAAAAAAAAACACTCCTGGGTTTGCAGTTTGTCTGTTATTGGTTTCACCAAAGTTTTTAAAAAATAACGAATAGATATTTCATTTTAAAAATTTTATATTCTGTTCACGAATATTGACATTGGTAAAAACTGGTATACTCGTACTATTATAAAAATAACTGCATACTCTTACGTTAATATATAAAACTAAATATTTCCAAAATTCTATAATCAGTAATTAATGAAAGAGTTATGGATTTTTCTACAAAATACGCATTTTTAAGTATGGAAAGATTACACAATATAAAATATATTTAAAATTGTAATGTCATGGCTGTTAAACTGATAAATGACAACTGAAAGTTAACTCATCCTACGTTCAGGGAAAATGACTTTAAATATTTTGTCAAGAATTTACTTCAGTCACCTATTAACTTTGCTGTATATAAGCACTACGATATTAGAAAACATAGCGACGAGCAGATTGACTTGTCTAAAAACATCCGGCATTTCCACTTTCAAATAATTCTTCACTTGGCTCCTAACTCCCCGGCAATACGCCGACCGATCTCCACGAGAGCCGTAAACACTAAGCCAAACCAAACAAACACCCCCGAACAACCCCAGTCATCCCCCACAGTGCGGTAAACAACGTCTCGATAATTCACCCCCTCTCGGCTGCGTGCGGGCGTGGGGAGCCCCGAGGAAGGAGGGAAATTGGATGGGAAAAAGGGGGAAGGGGGGTGGTGGAGGAAGCGATGTAAGTGCACCACGGGACGTTGGTGATGATGTCGGCGAGGGTGGAAATGAATGTTGGAATTAACTGTTTGCGTTTCGGGTGCGTCCCCCGACCCCCCTTCTACCACGCCACTCACTCCACCAATTAGTGCCGAGTTCTTGGAGCTACGAAACTGATTAAGGAATTTATCCCCGGCGCCTCCCTCCCCCCGGCCCCCTCGACCTTCTTTGCCCTCCTGTAGTCTGACGAGGTCTTACACAACCACCCTGCTGCTCCACCTGGCCGATCTTCAACGCTCGCGTCGACGAGAGAGAGCGCAAGCGGCCACAAATCGAAAGAGAACGCAGCAGCACGAAGGGTTTGACGGTTTGGAGAAGCCCGCCTTTAACATAATGCACTAGCTTACCCGGCCACGCGTTGCTGTGGCATAACAGATTTTGCTTCTATTCATTTCTGTTAAATTAATTAAAATAAGTTTATGTATTTTCAAAACCTTTTTATTGAATTATTTATTTGTATACAATTTTTTTAGTTTTACCATCTTCCGCACGTATGAACAAGCGAAAGCATGGTAAAAATGAGCTCTTTTTTTGCAGTTTTTATCACCTTTGCAGGTAATACAGATAAAAAAGAAAGGTGTATAAACACTCGTGGTAACGAAATGAAGGTTTATAAAAAAACTGAATGAAAATTGGTATTTTTTTTCGGAAGTTACACGCGTCCGAACAAACGGACACAACATATATATATATATATATATATATATATATATATTAATTTTTAGTTTCAGGTGTTGCAAATAGAGGAAATTTTTATACTGACAAGTACTTTCGAATTGACTGCCGTAACTAACACGATGTATCCTATGAGAAGAGTTTTGGTTTATTGCATAATTAGGCAGAGAAAGGCGCTATCGGGGTTGGTGCTGGCTTCTGGACTTGTAAAACCCTGACCATGATCGTACCTTGTCTGAAACGTGTGGTATGTGAACGAATACGCTCGGGGTTATGCGTGAAAGGGTTAGTTAACCTCTGTCACGCGCTGTTAATTTTTGCCACCAAATATGTTTAACAGACGAGTTGGAAAAGGGATGTTCAACCAAAAAAGGCAATCGAATTTTTATATCAAGAAAAGTTGGTCATATAACCACAAACAGCATTTTTTTGAAGAACAGGTACATTGTGAACGATTCTTATTTCACTTTTAAAACCAGATTTTTTTTAAAAATGTAAATAAAGCAGCATTAGAAGGAAGGGTAAGAAAATTGAGAGTTTTTTGAAGGTTTTTCGATACACACCATGGATGATTACATCACTGCACCTGCATGTCTGAATGATTGATTCCTTCACCAATGATTCTGCTGTTGTGAAGGGTCACCGATTCGNTCGATACACACATCACTGCACCTGCATGTCTGAATGATTGATTCCTTCACCAATGATTCTGCTGTTGTGAAGGGTCACCGATTCGTGGCACTGCAATTATGTGACTTGCATTTACAAAGTTATACTTGGGTGTTTAATTCATCTATGGATTGTTTTTATTCAATTGGTTTTTGTTTGTAGAGTACTAGTTCGAAAATGAAAAAAGTTAATGTTGGTAGCAAAAAGAGAATTAAAATATAAATTATTCTGGAGATCTTTTAAATGAATAGTATTCTTCATCTCATCATTTAAAGAAGGAGAACTGCATAATAATGAGATTTTTATTTATTTTAGTGCATCTGCCGAAAACGGATTATTATAATTATTTTAGACAAATGTTCCGCCAAGTTACCTCACTTAAACTACGTTTGAAGAAATATGATTCTATGTACATCCTTGTTGGAAGTTACGAACCACGTCGTAGAGTTGCACTTTACTGCTATACATGACGTTTATACTCGTTATCACATTAAACCTATGACGTTACACCGTCGACGAGCCATAATCAAGACGACGTATATGATATTAAGTCTAAAATAGTGAACAACACCTACCTGTTTATCAATTACACACCGCACAAAATGTATGCAAGAAACGAACTTTGGAGACCTTCGCAGACAACGATGGTGGACGCAGAAACCGACAGTTTTCGATTCGTATTTCTTGAGATGCTGGGTTCTTGTGCGATTTTAAACTGTTATAATCCCAGTAAAGGCCTTGTATAGTCACTTAACTGTTAACTATGGTTATTATCAGTCTCGCAAAATTTTTTACGTTTAAGTTTGTAATTTTAACTGTTGGAGATTTGTGTATACCCCCAGTATGGTTCGGGCCATGTTAGGTAATTTAGTTTTATCCTTTATGACAAAAATTTTATCGAGTCATATTTTAAATAGTGTTGAGGATCCAACAATATATTTCGAAAGATAAAATCATTTTTAAATATTTAATTGCTTGAAGATGATAGATCTTACCATAACATGCCAAAAGTCGTGGGACGTAATGTAACGGCAATAGTCGGTGTCGCTACCGCACCGGTACATCGTGGAAGTTCTCAGTCCTGCACCAGTTGTGCTCTGACTTTGTTGAACTGCAGCCCTCCATGGCACTTCATGAACTCCGACAATGATGGGATAACCCAGCAGGATAATGCACCGTGTCGTCGGCCCAAGCTCTACAGAATTGGTTAGAGGAGCATTCTGGAGATCGACGATTGTTGCAGCCACCTCGTTTGCTTGATGTGAACAACACAGCGCATTTATGGCCCGTGGCGTGGAGGTCCATTCGCACACGAGATCCTGCACCTACACGTAGCAAGGAGCTGTGGGTAGCTATCCAGACGGAAGGTATTTAGACCACTTGTCGAATCAACGCCGCAATGAGTTGCTGCACTTCGTCGCGCTAGAGGAGAGCCTAAACGTTGCTGAACCCATATCCCATAATTTTTGGCATGTAAGTGTACCACGTGTTTCTAAAACATGGGGACAAACTTTAGCAGACGATTCCTTACGAAAATATAAGACGAACATATATGTACAACTTATAACCTGAAGTGATTATTAAGGGAGCTACGTGCCCCCAAAATTTGAGTTTTAAAATACGTTTAATTGAAAAACTCAGAAACCACTTGTGATTAAGAAACAAATCGGTGAATGGTATTTTGTATAAAGGACATCTTACACCTCTAAGAACGCGGTCAGTAATATCATCCCTTTTTATTTAGAAAATGGCTGTTGGCATCCTGTGTTTGCATCAAGCTTTGTAGCACTACATTATAAGAAATTATATTTTTAAAGACAACCTTTGCGAATCAGCACGTTTAAATTAACGAAATAGGTCGTCTTGTCGGAAAACTCTCAGGCGACCCGTTTGTGAGATAATTCACGTGGAACATTCAAAACAGGACGTGTGTTGCACTCCATGTAGGCAAACCGCAAAACAGAGTAAGGCAATTTAAATTAGGATTTTTCAGGGGCGCACAGCTCCCTTAATAATCAGTCGCCGGTAAAGATGGTACTTATATTTTATTCTTATATTTTCGTCAGGAACACACTGCCGAAGTTTATCTCCATGTTTTAGAAACACGTATATTCTGTTACACGTGAAACAAGATTTGATTAGGATAAAGCAAACTCGGCACTCCACTGGCTCACAGTCGGCCAATCAAGGGCGCCGCCTACTTAGCTTTTTAGCGCGTTTGAGGCAGGTAAGCGCGGGAGCGGTAAGGACGACATTGACGCGCGCGCCTCGTGCCCCAGCGCCCCTACGCACAAGGCGTTGAACTGGTGTGCAGTGTTTCCGCCGTGCTGCGTGTACCTACGAGACTCTAAGCGGTATATATCATTTTCATTGGTGGAAGGTCTGTAGTAAAGTTCAGTGCAGGTCCCTATAATATTTTCGCATGTTTCCAACCAGTGCGTTACGAGATACAGCCGTGTGAAAAAGCCGGTTTTTTGGCTTTATTGTAGGGCTCGGGAATAGCACTTATAACATGCGTGATGTTTTGAGAGTATTATACGTACCTCATCTGAGGTGTGCTTTCTTTTCGAACATTGATCTCATCGATAGAGACCTGAAAAATTCTCGAGTTCAATGACCTGTAGGCTATACTCTATTTTCTTATGCAAAATCATGCAGATATCATTGCTTGTTGTATTAGCGGAAGACGGTTATTCGGTCTGCATTTTACTGTGTATTTATTATAGGCTCAGAGTTGTTCAGGAGGTGTAATTTAACAGGTAGACCAATAGCATTAGCAATAAAAACGTACAGGGTTTTGAATTCTAGCTTGTCCAGAAATAAAAACGCGAATTTTTCAGGTCTCTACTAATGGGGAATAGTTTAATGGTTTCGTAAAGAAACGCGGACCTCAAATACACTGCAACGCTGTTCAAGCACCAGGTAGGCGACGCTCTTATTGAACGTGGTACAGTACAGCGAAGCGTTTCCTGTGTTTCCAGCCGGTGGTAAGAATAAACACATACCGAGAATAGTGCGTCCGGAGTGGCGGATACAGCTACAGAATAGACAAGAACACAGACATGCCATAGCGTCGTGGTTCCTTTGATACGGACGCACCCACGCACTGATTGGCTGCGCGGCGCTCTGGACTGGGTCCTGGGTCCTGTTGTTTACTGCGTGTCGCGCTATTGGCTGGGCTACCAGCGAGTAAGCTACCCAGCGCTGATTGGCGAACGGCGGTTTGCCGCGTTGCTGGCGAGTGACGCAACATTTGCGGGCGAGTGTAGCTGGAAACCCCGGCGCGAGCTACTCTTCCACTTCCTTGCTCTTAAGTATGCTGTCACGCAGGTGTGCCACTTTTGGTTTATCTTAAACGCCGGTAACAGCATATACGTCAGAAACTTGACGTTTAAACTGCTCACGCAGGAAGAGATTCGGAAATTTCGTGAATTAATTTGAGGACAAATTTAAACTTCAACCTCATGTTCTTCATCTGCTAAACCACAATTCGTTAGACACGCCGTAGATGACTTTAAAACAATAACAGACCTGCAAGGGAAACCGGGACTCAATCCCGTGACACCTGGTCTGGGGTTGAACTGGAACAACAGCTGATGAGCATGATTACTTACAACTTTTTTGAAGCCCTGCTGAAGTTATACTTTCAGGCTATTTCTCCGCCTTGTGCAAACAAAGCTCTACAAGGGGACACCGTAGCCCATTCGTACGCACCCTGTTTAAGAAGATTTTTCACGAGGACTAATACTTACTAGATATTACCTACACACATTTATTCACTCTGTTTGTATTCATATTAATTACAAACTTAATATTATAGATTTAAGATAAAATATAAATAAAAGTTCAGTTCAACCAAAACATAAGATAAATTGATGTTAACAGAACTAACAAAAAAAAAAAATAAAAACTCGTGATACATGCTGTATTTAGGAAACAACCAAAAACTTCATATATGGGGTGATTTTTCAAACGTTTACTCCAGTATACTCCAATATACTCCAATATACAAAGGACTGTGGAGTCTAGTTTATTGCGGAATGAATCCGCAAAATTTCTGGGTCTGTACTGNAAAAAAAACCTCGTGATACATGCTGTATTTAGGAAACAACCAAAAACTTCATATATGGGGTGATTTTTCAAACGTTTACTCCAGTATACTCCAGTATACTCCAATATACAAAGGACTGTGGAGTCTAGTTTATTGCGGAATGAATCCGCAAAATTTCTGGGTCTGTACTGGTAGCAATAAAGTCATATGCAGCCCTCGCCTCTTCCAAATCGCTCACACCTTTTTTTTTTTTTTCTCTAGAGTACTTTTTAATAATGTGCGCTGGGTGCAGCTGCGCGTGATTGCGAAATGATCTGCCGGAGCGAGTTAACTGCGGCAAATGAAACTTGATTGACATGCGTGGAAGGGGCTCGCAGGAGGCGGTGATAGTCAAGGGGGGAGGGGGCGAGCATGCGCACTGCCGCTCCCTGTGGCCTTGGGAGCGGGCCTGGATCCGCTAGGCGACTTGCCACGCTGGGAGGTTCCGTAACGAGATCATAACTGCCCAGCGGCGCAGGAAAGGGGGAGTCCAAGGCCAAGGGAGAAAATTTATTTCGCAAGCATTTCTCTCGTACCCCACCCTACACCCCTGCGACCCCAACCCCTCCCGGCTACGCTGCAAGGCTGAGTACGCCCCTGTACAGGAAATTGCGACAAGGGCGGAAAAGGGGGATTGAAAGGGGGTGGACTGTGGCACAAAAGAAATCGATATCGGCTGCCACCACCCCATATATACATTTTTTTGGGGGCAGGAGTTAGGGTTGGAGCTGGTTGGAAAACAAGTCAAAGGATTGCTGCGTCCTTCGAGAGATTCTTACGTCCTGAAATAAAAAAAAAAGAAGACCTGCATTCATTTCTGGGATGATGCTAGGGGATGAAAACGCTCAGATGGATTTCACTTTAGAGAAGTCCTTCTGATTATGCACGTACTTTCAGCAATGTCAATATTACAGTTTCCAGTGGGTGTTATGTGCCGTTGCGTAGCTACACGATATCCCAGTATTCTACTGTTGCTGTTTCCCGAGTAAAGAAANCAGTGGGTGTTATGTGCCGTTGCGTAGCTACACGATATCCCAGTATTCTACTGTTGCTGTTTCCCGAGTAAAGAAATATAACAGATATAGGGCTTTTATTACGTCATGTGGTTATGGCAAATAATTTTACATCACAATACTGGACACTCCGTTTATTTAGCATGGGATAACTTGGAAACAAGTTTCACAAACGGGTTATGGCGTGATCTGTGCGGAAATATGGATGGGATTTTGATTCCTTACTCTTCTTTATTGGGACCGCGGTTGTGNGGTTATGGCGTGATCTGTGCGGAAATATGGATGGGATTTTGATTCCTTACTCTTCTTTATTGGGACCGCGGTTGTGTAGTGGCTAGACTACTCGCCTCCCACCTAGGCTTAATGAGTTCCATTCCGGACGGGGTTGCTCCTGGATTTTCGCATGTGGAAATCGTGCTGGACGATGCCGCGGGTTTTCTTGGAGATATCCCGTTTGCCCCGACCTTGCATTCCGGCGCTGCTCCATATTCTCTTCACCCTTAACGGCTTTCAAGACCTCGATGTAAGAGCTGTTCAAATCTCTCTACTTCACTCTCCACTACTCTTCTATAGTGTACGGTGACCAACAGTTTAGTTGGTCTGCGGCGAGAGACCTAAGTGCCTTTACTTCTGCACAATAACAGTAATATTTCAAGCTATATTGACTGTTGAACCTGGGATTGAAGTTTCAATTTACGGGTGTACTAATTGATTGTGCTGTTGCTCGAATTCTTGGAACGTTACTCTCCTCTCAACAGCTGCCTTCTTCCAACTAATGTGGCGGGTGCTTACATTCACCTGTTCCTTTTTTATTAGCCGACTTTCCGAAGGAAAGAGAGGCTTATATAATCACCTGATAGTCTATCTGGAATATATATCTTCCTATAATAACCTTTAAACCCGCTAGCCAAATTTCACCAAGATAGAACCACATATAGTATTTAGTTAATATATCAGACTTTTATAGTTTTCGGTTACTCCGGGTACGTATTTTCAAAATGGCGAAGATTATGATATTTAGCACCCAGAGTTATATCATATATCCGATTTGAAGCAAATATANGCACCCAGAGTTATATCATATATCCGATTTGAAGCAAATATAAGTTGAAAGTTAATAAAATGAGCAGTGAAATTAGAGAGCAATAATGTTGTTAGTCAGCCATTTTGTAAGATAGTGAGAATTTCTAAAATACATCTTTTTCATTATAACTCGGGAACCATTTTACAGATATAAGCCACATTTGGTATTTTGACATTGTATGATGTAAGTATTAAATTTAGAAAGTAACCAAGTTATTAACCAACCATTTTAGAAAAATGTGAAAAATAAAGCATTTTCGTTTTATCTCGGTAACCACACAACCGATTCCTGCCAAATTTTCCATATAAGTAAATACTGTTGTAGGCCATGTTCATATATGTAATTTAAGGGCACAGCGCACTTATTTTAAAAATTGTGGGAATATAAATATTTGAAGTTAATTTTCAAAATCTACCGTACGGTTTGACCAATTTAGGCCAAACTTATATGCTAAAAGTATCTTTACAAGAACCAAAATTTACAATATATATTCTCCCTTTTTTCCGCCATGTTGTACGTATTAATGTCATATTTCGGGAAACAATCAACAATTTACTTCCAAATTTGGCACTCAAGCAATACTACGGTAAGTCATCTAAAGTGAAATTTTTTTTAGTCGGTCAGATAATTATTTTCATGATTGTGTCCATATAAACGTTCTAGAATACTATGTATGACGTATCTATGAAATAAAGAAGTGCCACTTAAATCACGCAAGTTAACATGGCCTACCGCAACATTACTTGTGTGCAGAATTTGGTGGAAATAGTTTGACTGGTCCTGAGATATGTCATAAAAGATTCGTTTCTCATGTGCCGCTGTCATACAAAAAGAAAAAAAACGAAAAAAAAGGGCACTATGTGCATATCTCATGCTTCAAATATATACTCTATGCATAAAAAGTTTGGTAGAAACTTGTCAAATTATTTAATACAGAGGATAAAAATACTGCACCATTTTGAAAATAAAATGCATGAACTACTTAAATTTACATACATTTATCCTTTGTATTAAATAATTTGACAAATTTCAACCAAACTATTATGCTTACAGTTTCTACTTGAGTCACGAGATATATATACACATAGCCTGTTTTTGACCTGTTTGTACGATAGCGACAAATGAGAAACGTATAATTATGACATGTCTTGGGAATAGCTAGACAATTTCCACCAAATTCTGCACACAGGCAGTGATACGGCAGGCCATGTTAACTCACGTGATTTAATTGACTGAGACACTTTTTTTTAAAACAATGTCTTTGTAAATATTTGAAGTCGCTAAACCCATTCTACCAAGACTTTACACTGGTAACGACCGTAGTTGATGTTCCGTAACGCTCCACCGTAATGTAGTTAGTTGCACGCAAGATTACAGTACAAGGTTTTGTGTGTTCGAGTCTCCGGTAGGGCAAGTTAATTGTCTCACTCATTTTATATTTGTTCTGGTTGCATCTCTAATGATATCGATATCAACGAGATGTCAAGACCTGCTGAAAACATCTAACCTCCTAATAACTTAATCAAAATTATTATAATCCACGTAGAGGGAAGTAGGCTCATTAGTTATCCCGATAACTCATTGTTTTAATTATGTTATAAAAATATTGCGGAAATTTCTTCGTTGCTTAACAATGAAAGGAAATGCTCAACACAGATTAAGTTTCACACCAGCGCAAAAAATTATCGCTAATACAAAGTGGTTTCTAATATATCTACCGAATCGCCTGCATTGTGTTTTATAATGTAATTGGTTATGTTAAGGTTAGTTCTACGCAGGTTAGATACAAAACAGCAAAAATACAACTGTGTTTGGCATTGAGTGTTTGTAAGCAAGATTATTTAAATGGAAATACGTTACGAAATTAATTGCGAAATAAATGTAGTTATCATCAAATAAATTTTGCAATTTTTCTACTTCACATTAAGGAAGCTGCGCAAGAAAGTCCTAAAAATTATATTTTTAATAATTTAAATTATGTTTATGCTACTTTCCGGCGGAGGATAAAAAGGCAAATGAGATCACTTCCGTATGTGTGTCTGTTTATGTGTGTGTGTGTGTGTCTGTTAGAGTGTGTGTCCCCCTTTCAACTTTTGAACGCGTAAACAGAAATTTACCAACCTCGGTACAAGTATAGAAAAAAGTAACCACAACCACACCTTTATAGTTTTAGACCACGCTGAGCACTTATTTTTGAAACGGCGACCATTAAGACATTTAGGGTCATATTTCATATCTCGGAAACCCTTCGACCGATTTGAACCAAATTTTGTATGCTAACAGCGCATGTTATAAACATTAAATTAAGAGGTGGATATTGTTATTCGTACACCATTTTGGAAGATAGCGCTACATGAAAAAATCAAGCTTTTACGCTTTATCTCGTAAACTTCTCAACCTATTTTCGCCTAATTTGGCACGTAAGTAATACTATGCTTGGCCAGGTAAATCTCAGTAATTGAACTTAATCTGACACTTAATTTCAAAATGGTGGCCATACAAATATTTAAGTTTTTTTTGGTATTACTATCATACCGTTTGACCAATTTCAACCAAATTTTGTACGCTGACAGTATCTACTATAAACATCGCATAGGTAAAAAAAAAAAAAAAAACGAAAAAAAAAATTGTCCACCATTTTGGATGATAGCATTACATGAAAAAATAAAACTTTTATGTTATGCCTTAAAAACTACTCAACCAATTTTCTTCCAATTTGGCAAGTAAATAATACCATGATAGGCCAAATAAATATAGTTAAATTAACTTTATTAGGCACTTATTTTCCAAATGGCGGCCATAAAAATATTTTAGGTTGATTTTGTATAACTACCGTACCATATTGCCATTTTAAACCAAACGCTTGGGTAGTGTCAGTCTTGCCTGGTTTCAGTGGTTTCAGTTTTGGGCAGAGTCAGTCTTGGGTGGAGTCAGTCGTTGGCTAATATGGTTGGTCGGTATGATCCTTTGTTATGACCGGCTAGTAATGGTCATTCATATGGTCTAAGTCAATCACGAGGGGTGATGAGGCATGGTTGGGAGCCGACGAAATAGTCAATAAAATATAGCGGTGTTGTGGAAAGGGCGAACTATAGTGAGTAAATAGAGCTGGCTGAATTTACTACAGTGTGAGGAAGGGGAGGGGACGTGGCGTGGTAGTAGTTGGGGAGGGGAGTCAAACTTTAGCGAGTAATCAGATGAGGTATAGCAACAGATTGGCAAGAGTACATGGAACCGACTAATCGTTCGAACTACAGTGAGTGGAAAGAGCGGCGGAAACTATCTGGAGTGAGAGGAAGGGGTCGTGTGTCGGCGGGGGTGAGGAGGTGTTGGGGTTCAGATAGTGAGGGGAGTGGAGTGGAGTGTGGTTGGTTGATGGTGTGGCTTGTGAGGGGCGAGCTATGGTGAGTAAATGGCAAGGGAAGTGGTGCGTCGAGTGGTGTGATTGGGTTGTGCGGAGGGGAAGGGGATAGGGTATGGGTGTTAAGTAAAGTCAATAACTCGCTTTAGGGATCTGCAGATTGATTGGCTATAGAGCAAATTAAATATAGAGGTGGGGGTTCATTGGTATTAAACTAACACCCAGAACCGCCCGCACCCCAGACTGGCGATGTACCAACCGCTGCGCCA
>NQII01001148.1:279748-305687 GCA_002778355.1 Clitarchus hookeri | reverse complement strand
ACTAGAGGCAGACGGAAGAATGTAAACCATTCCCTGAATGCGTCACTGCTCTTGGGAACATAGTTTTATATCCCTCTCCACTTAGGCCCAGAACGACAAGGCTTATAGTTGAAAGAACTGGTTTCATTCGGCATGCCAAGCCATCCTGCCTAAAATAACGCACTGATACTTATTTGGAGATCTACCTCCTTCCACGCTGCCTTAATTTATAAGTTTGCGGTTGAAACTCATCTCGCAATTTCGTTTTTGTATGGATAAGTAGTTTTACTCCTCTATGCCGCTTCCGGACTGTTTCATTCAGTAAAATATTAGCAAGGGCATTATTCTTTCTAGAATGTAGGCTAGCATAACACACTATTCCTTGTAGTCATTTATCTATTATTATGAAAACATTTAGTCTGGAATGCTATCAATATTATTGAACGGATGTGTGCCAAATTCACAACAAAAATAGTTTTAGATAATTTGTTACAGTGTGTTATTATAATACCAAAATATGTTTTAAGTAGAGACACCGGAAAATCGCAAACATCTATTCAGCAAACATAACTTCGATAACACTTTAGTTAGTTAATTTTTTTATAATAGGATGATCAAATTTTTTACTCAGCTAAGTTTTTTGGAGACCAATCACAAACGTATTGTTTAGAATCCTCATTGACCCAACGACATGAGATAGCAAGTTCATAAATGTGTGGCAGCCAATAACAGAAGGAAACTGGAAACTGCCCATTTTTTCCGCAATAAACAATCTTCTCTAACTACGAGTAGTAGAAAAGACATTTTATTTAATATGAATTCAATATAAAAACGTTATGAATTTAGACTTTTTTAAAAATACATTATGATTTTACAGCTGCACGTTCCGTGGCCTGCGTAAATGTTTAACAATTTATTGTTTACAACTACGTTGATGATACACATTCGTGTTTTCATTTGTTTGCTTATATTTCAATCTCTGCTATAGTCGTGACTAAGTCAAGGCGTGTCCATTACGCCACAAGAAAGATAGGAAACAAATAAGCCTTAATTGTGATTTGCAACACTAAAACTGCCGTACACAAAATGTATTTTTCCTCGCGAAAAAATGTCGTATCACATTGCGATTGGTAAAGAAATGACATGGGCATCTTTATTTGCAAACATTTCAGAAAGTTCGGTAACCCCCCCCCTCCCCCCGCAACACAGTTGTAAGTAAGCCACGAAAGAGTTTGTCAGTGTGTTCACATTTTGTTCTTCTTATAAAGCGATTTTGCGAAGTTGGATGATGACTGCATGATATAGTTCACGTGGAAGTGTATATGAATGACGATTCGTACAGCTTTTGTACGCGAGGCAAAAAAATATAAGGCCGGATCCGCCCGGTAAATCAAAAGTTGACGTTAACGGCTTTGCAGCGGAACTTAGAAATGACCCAGCCACACGGAATGTCCCAGAAAGGTCTCCCACTCAGGAAGAGAGAGAGAGAGAAGAAAGAGAAGAGAGAGAAGTGAGAGGGAAGAGAAAGAGAGAGTGAGAGAAAGAGAGAAACTCTGCCACACAAGTTTAAAATTCACACGTTACTCTGGATCTGGTTCATGAGCAATTCAAAATGTCTCACGGTGTCATGTGAAACATGAAAGGAGGCAGAATCTTCTTTGCTGTGACCAGTGAGCGACGCGTAAATGGCTGTAATGTCAGTTAAGATCTTCATACAACGTTGCAACGCGCTAAGACAAATTGTCTCGTCAGGGAACTCATACACTTGACACTAAATATCTCATACTGCTATTAATCCAGTCTATATTCTGTTATGGAATAATATGCAAATAAAATGTGTGTAACACAAAATAAGGCTACTAGAATAATATCAAAGATGAAAGCACCAACTAGTTGTAATATTCTCTTTAAGAAACATCAGATATTAACATTAATATTAATTTAAATTTTTCAGTTGTTAAAATATATACATACAAATAAAAATGGCTACCCTCTAAACTCAGACTTTCGTCATTATTCAACTAGAAATTGAACCAAATGCAGAGTTTACTAACACAGATCTAAACTGTATGAGAAACGTATCCAACACAAAGGCGCTTACGTATACAATGAACTTCCAGACTCAGTTAAAACTCTCAGTGAAAGGGTCTTTATAAATGACACGAAGAAACTTATTTTGAAGACTTTAATGTACACCGTAGATGAATGTTATCAACTTTAGCATGAAACAACTGCTTGAAGCTAAATTGCAAACAAAATTACTCATGTTATCTGGATGAAAACAATTATTGAACTACACCTTAAGCCCTATATTTTTCAATAACTTTATAGGCCACTTTTAAAGAATATGTAAAGGAACTACATACTGCACATACGAAATGATTCAAAATAACTGATCTCAATGTATATTGCAAATGCAGTTTAATGTTATTCATGCTAGTTATTTATTATGTTAAAGTTATGCTTACCTTTTCTTAATAATGCTATGTTATTCATGTAATTTTCAAATATTGTAAACTATGACGTGTCCTTTACGAGTGTGTCATATGCATAATTGCTTGGTATTATAGGGCAAATAAACAAACAAGAACTATAGAAAATCAAAGATAATCATATCGTGCTGCGATTTAAAGATAAGTCGTTTACACATCAAATAAAACGTGATGCAACATTTTATTTCGAAACAAACTTTCTAGTGGCAAGTGTTGCAGTAGCAGACTTAGACTCTAGACAGAGGTAAAATATCACCTACGCAGAAAGAGGATTCGGGTTCGAATCCCGGAAAATACAAGGATGCATGTTTCGTATAGAGATAAGTTGATGTTAGTTTAGCTTGAAACGAGCTTCCCCTCTCCCAGCTATAACTCTCGGAAAAATATGGAACATTAGTAATATCAACAAATTGAAATATAAATATTTCATTTGGTGTGTGAATTCTAAAGTTGCCGGAATTAAGAGCTATGTTGTAAGAAGACAAGTCAAAGGGCAACTAAAATTCATAAACTAACTAGTCAAAAAATTTTGTAGGCAAAATATTTACTCAGTTTTCAGATGTCCGTACGTATAGAGTATTTTACGCACGAGGGCACACATTGACTCAAGTTCAAATGAACTATGCAAACGGGATTAACATATTAGAGATACAGTAAAATGGCAAAAATATTTGGCATCAACTTATTCTCCAATAAACGACCTCAGTGTTTTGCGTCTTTTGTGATTGGATTACACATTTATGACGCGCCCTATTTGTCTGCAGAAAAATCATAACAGTATCTTCTAGTTGGCTTAATGCAATGGGCACACACAAACGAAAGAAATATGTTGGCCATGTACACAATACATTGCAACTTAGGCAACAGTTTGATTTCTGGCGTGATAAAGCGCTGCCCCCACCTGGGATAAGAGGAAGGGGAGAAGTAGATTCGGCCAGACCTCAAAGAACGTCTGCAGTCGATGTTGATTTTCCGTTGTTCTCCTGCGGGTTTGAGTTTGTCGTGTGCGCTACGGCGCTTCGTTCGCGCGGCGAAGACGCCCGAACGTCGACGGCTTCGAGCACTTACCTTCCGTCACTCTGTTATTCCCGAGACGTCACCGTGTGGTTCGGAGACGACTATGACTCGAAGGTCCCACCGTCTTCAGACTCTCTGCAGGTTGTTGGAATACTAGCGCGGGGTGGCATTTCCGCGCGACCTCCAAACCACAAGCGAAATTATTTATAAGTCCCAAATCAAGCTGTGAATCTAGACTCGGACACTTTATACGAGTCAAAAGTTCACTTCTGAAGGAGTGAAGTATAATTCTAATAAAACACATTCCTGATAAACTTCTAAAACATGCAGGCAACATATTACGCAATATAGTGTGAAGTGTGAGATATATGATGAACCAGAGGTGATCGGAGTATACAGCGGTAGCTATGAGGAATAATCTAGCTCCGCCACTGTTCGTGCGGTGTCTCCTACAATTTCTGAAATGTGGGAAGACGAAAATTCTGATTTTGTATATCCAGGCCACTTTCGCCCGTATTTGGAGGAAGTAAATAGCTTAACGAAGTCAAACGTAAATTTTTGTTAATTGCTTTGTAAACGTAATATTGTAAATAACTTTTATTCATTGTTATATGGTTGTGCATTTAAGATCTGGAGCGTATTATAGTCATATTTATATATACTGTGTACTTAACTATTAACAATTACGTTACGTGATTCGTGCCCTAGCTAATGGAATGGATTTACTTACGGCAATCACCACACTATGAATTTTGTTTGTGCTCATTTTATATTAAATTGAATTTTTATAACGATAAATACACAGCACAAAAATTGACATCTTGGCTTACTGAAATGTAATTTTTTTATTATTGTCATTTTAAGTACCAGGGAAATTAATTTTGGAACAGTTTGTAGCGGGTTTTTATAAAAGTTGATATTTATATTTAAAAAAATTAAAGTACGCCTTATTTCACTTTTAAAATAAACGCTACTTCAGAACAATCCTAATATTTCGGATTTGTGATGAGCCAGAAATAACACATATTTTCTCTTTGCGGAGAATCGAGTCAATAAACACACATTCTTATTTCGTGAGTAAGTTTCTTCCTTGAGAACGCTGCAGAGAATTCGGAGCTCATTATTAGCTAAAAAAACGACACACAGCAAGACCAACAAGTAAATGTTAAAATTGCTGGAATCCTTTTCTTACTACTACTATGCGTAGAGAAGTGCTTACTGCAATGCGCGGTTTAAGGTTGTCGTATTCAAAATGATGCTGTATAACTTATGTATATGTTTGTAAACGGTTTCGTCATTTGAGTGCGGGGCCCATTAGTTGATATTTTGTTGTTTATAAAAGTAGAGTTATACACTGAAGTGCCAAAAAAAATTGGTACACCTGCCTAATATCGTGTTGGGCCCCGCAAGCACGCACAAGTGCCGCAAGATGACGTGGCATGGATTCGATTAATGTCTGAAGGTATGCAGGAGGCAATTCACACCATGAATCCTGCAGGGCAGTCCACAAATCCATAGGAGTGCGAGGTGGTGGAGATCTCTTCTGAACAGCACGTTGCAAGGCATCCCAGATATGCTCAATGATGTTCATGTCTGGTGTTTTAGGTGGACAATGGAAGTGTTTAAGTCAGAAGAGTGTTCCTGGAGTCACTCGGTAGCAACTCTCGACGTGTGGGGTGTCGCATTGTCCAGCTGGAATTTTCCACGTCCGTTGGAATGCACAATGTACACGAATCTGTCACCTGTCAGAGTTNGGAGATCTCTTCTGAACAGCACGTTGCAAGGCATCCCAGATATGCTCAATGATGTTCATGTCTGGTGTTTTAGGTGGCCAATGGAAGTGTTTAAGTCAGAAGAGTGTTCCTGGAGCCACTCGGTAGCAACTCTCGACGTGTGGGGTGTTGCATTGTCCAGCTGGAATTTTCCACGTCCGTCGGAATGCACAATGGACATGAAAGGGTGCAGGTTATCGGAGAGGATGCTTACGTATCTGTCACCTGTCAGAGTCGTATCTAGACGTATCAGGGGTCCCATTTCACACCAACTGCACACGCCCCATACCATTACAGAGCCTCCACCAGCTTGAACAGTCCGCTGTAGACATGTAGGGTCCATGGATTCATGAGGATGTCTCCATACCCATACACGTCCATCCACCCGATACAATTGGAAACGAGACTCGTCAGACCAGGCAACGTGTTTCCAATCATAAACAGTCCAATGGTGGTGTTGGCGGGCCCAGGCGAGGCGTAAAGCTTTGTGTCATGTAGTCAACAACGGTATACGAGTGGGCCTTTGACTCCGAAAGCCCATATCAATGATGGTCCGTTGAATAGTTCGCACGCTGGCACTTGTTGATGCCTCAGCATTGAAATCTGCGCCATCTGCGAAATTTGAGAAACGGTTGCATGTGTGTCACTTTTAATGATTTTCGTCAGTCGCCGTTTGTCCCGTTCGTTCACGATCTTTTTCCGGCCGCAGCGATGTCGAAGATTTGATGTTTTATCTGATTTTCGATATTCACGGTACACTCGTGAAATGGTAGTACGCGAAAATCCACATTTTATAGCTACCTCGGAGATGTTTTGTCTTATATAGGCGCTGCCGACCGCATCGCTTTACTCTGATTGGTTTCATACCTCGGTTATTTGCATACGCACGCCTATACCAGTTTTTTTATTTTGGCTCTCCAGTGCATGAAGTTTGTGGTCCACCTGATTTCCCCCACTGAACTGTGTGTAAAGCCTCTGAACAGATGTCACTGTTTGAAAAAAATTCGATTTTAGACTTACAAGAAGACTCAATGTACCGTGCAAAAGTGTCTATATTTCTATTTTGCGGAGTCGATACTCCACGCAAGTGTGTTAAAGTAAACTGCTGAGAATAACGGATAAATGTGAAACCCAAACACCCAAAGAGTGGGCGCAGTGGTTACAAACACACAGGACTCGCTATACGGAAGGCCCAGGCACGGTCCCCGGCCAGCCATCTTGAGCTCGATTTTCCGGTCAAATGCCAGGATGTTTTCTCGACACTGGCCGCGAGAGATCCTTTTCGCCGTGAAACTTGTTCCCCCCTAGTGTCCTACGCATGGGACTTACATTGCATAGTCCATTCACGGTTACTTCCAACTTTCCTGAAACCCTGCGTAAGTTATACTTCCAGAATATTTCTCCACCTCATACAAATGAAGCTTAACCGAGTGTAGACAATTACACTAAACGGACAACGGACCGCATTCGTGCACATTCATTGTATTATTATTTTGAATAAGAACAACCCTGAAGAGCCAAAAAAAAAAAAAAAACTGGTATAGGCGTGCTTATGCAAATAACAGAGGTATGGAACCAATCAGAGTAACGCGATGTGGTCGGCAGCTAGATCGGTTACTGATGCTACAATGGCAGGTTATCAAGATTTAAGTGAGTTTGAACGTGGTGTTATAGTCGGCGCACGAGAGATGGGACATAGCATCTCCGAGGTACCGATAACATTTGGATGTTCGCGTACGACCATTTCACGAGTGTACCGTGAATATCGGGAATCCGGTAAAACATCACATGTTCGAAATCGCCGCGGCAGGAAAAAGATCGTGAAAGAACGGGACAAACGACGACTGACGAGAATCATTAAACGTCGCAGACGTGCAACCCTTTCTTAAATTGGCGCAGATTGGATTTGTAAACAACTGCTCTGCAGGATTCATGGTGTGAATTGACTCCTACATGCCTTCAGATATTAGTCGAGTCCATGCCACGTCGTCTTGCGGCACTTCTGCGAGAGGGTTGAGCGTTGGCGGGGCGTGGAGGGGGGTGGGGGGGAGCTACACGATAGTAGGCAGGTGTACCAATTTATTTGGCTCTTCAGTGTATTTATTACTAGGGATCCCAACACAGCCATCCTATCTCCACTTTTTTCCATATTAATTAAAATGAAATATTATAATTTATTAAAAGTTATATGTAAAAGTTGAAGTTAACCAAATATAAGGTACTCTTGTTAAAAAACGCTAATAATAAATTTTTTATATTAAGGAAACTACCAAAGACGTCGTAAATGGGGTGATTTTTCCAAGGCTCGATTCAAAAAGTGTGAGGAAATTGCGGATGGACTATACAGAGCCGGAAACACCGCTCAATAAAACGCGAATAAATAGGAGCGCCCAGTAGACTGCAACACTGTATATACACCTCAGCTGTTGTCATACCTCCATTGGCTGCTGGTGCCGTTTCCGCATTTGACCGAGCCGCTCATTACTCCGTACCTCCGACACTGTACCTTCGTGATTCGTGTGCAAACAGTTAACACGGCCCAGAACATGCTTCAGCGAATCAAAAAAGCTAGACGATTCTACAGCACTTTGAACTTCATCTGGTCCCGAAATCTTTTCGCAAAATATCACTGCCCCTAGCAATCAGTAAAGGTTTTTACTTGTGGCAGGCGTTATTCGTCACTGAGATTATATTTCCCATTCTCATAAACAGCTTCTAGCCAAATAGCATCAAGAAGAAACACGCCTTTATTGGTCCCTGCATATGAGAGTGACCACACAGTACTTAACAATACAGAGGCGAAATAGAAGCTTGTTACGCGAAATCCAGCAGCACGAACTGAGGAAAAGATTTCATTGAAACAAACAATGTTTGTTTGGTGCTAACAAATGATTTGTTTGTATTGGGGCAATAAAATAATTTGTTCTTGAAACCAAATTATTTTGTCGTTTTTATTTGGATGTCACAAACTGTAAAATTGAGTTCGTGCAACTAAATATTTTGGCTCTACGTACATTTAACAGTTTCAGTTATTATAGAACAAAAGTGAAAGCCCTGCAGATATTTGAACTTAGATCGTTTGTGCCCAAGCGCTAGCTAGCTCTATAGTAACTTCAACTAAACTGACTACTGACGAAATGCGAATGTTTTCAAATATATACAATTCAATTACTGGACAATGCGCGTAAATAAATGTTTCAAGTTTGGCAACTATACATTTAAGTTTTCATTTGAACTTGTTTTATTAGGATTTTATACCATTTTCAAGCATCAATAAATGTAGTAACAAACATCGTTACTATACTAACTGTCACAAAAATTACAAACAAACTTTCGAGTTGCATTATATTCGAACAAAGGAGTTCAAATGAGTTGTCAAAAAAATATACACTATTGATTCAACAAAAAATTCTGTTGAAAGTCTAATTTTTTTTTTTGGCTCAATACAGAGATTTTATATATTCAGCGTGCATTTTGTCAGTTTATCAAAATTAGCTTGGTTCCTTTTGAAGTTTTGTTTCCACGACTAAACATGTTTTCGGTCCTACACAAACAAATATTTCGCTGTCTGGAACATACCTTTCTCTCAGTACGCACCACCAAAATGGCGTCGCTAGCTAGCGATATCTCGGAACGCCTTTTGCCAACCAGTGACTATTAACCTACTTACCGGCCAGTAGCCCAGCCCAGCAGGGAATGTTTCTCAGCACGCAGTAGCCAATCAGACACGAGGCCCAATATAGTCCGTTCACGGTTACTTGACACTTCTCTGAAGCCCTGCTAAAGTTCTATTTCCTAGATATTCCTCCGCCCCACGCTAACAAAGCTGAACCGAGTCAAGACATCTACACCAAAGGGGCAGCGCACCGCATTCGTGCGCACTCAGTGTAATAATATATTGCGAAAGAACTATTTCTTACTAGGCATTACCAACACACATGTTTTCTCACTGTACATTTTATTGATATAAATTATGAATGAAATATTAGAATTTGTAGAACAAAAATAAGAAAAATTAGTAATTAACCAAAAATAAGGTAATTTTATATCAACATAAGTATAAAACGATTGTGATACGTGGAATATTTAGGAAATAACCAAACACGTCATAAATGGGGTGATTTTTTTAAATGTTGAATTCAAAAGAAACCGCGAATCGACTATAGAAGCGCTTCGCGCAGCCAAACACAAGACGGGTGCAAAAAACTGGCCACGCCATTTCGTCTCTTATTACACTCTGTCGTGGTTGTTGCTGATACTGGTACAGTTTCGAACAAACAATTTGCTAGTTGCAACGCCTGAAATTATATATTAGTTTTAACAGAAAATATTGTTTTAGGAAGCAAATCTCTCTGCACACAGTAAATCTTGACTGTTAACATAGGGACAGCAATCGGATTGCTTGTTGGTGCCATCTAATATTGTTAACGTAGGTAGTAATATACAAAGAACAGTCTGCCGTGTTCCTATCTGTGATTGTATCTGCAGCTATGAATCCTACAGCCAAGCATTCTGTTATTTCCACAGAACAGTGTGTTTCGTCAACACGACGTCTTCACCAAAACTTGGTTTGTTTCCGCAACAAATATAACTGCATATAGTTAAGGCTCCCGTCTACCTTGCGCTTGAACTGCGTTACAGTGGGTTGGTAATTCACGTCTTTATGCGAGACTATTAAACGTGCGTCCAATGCGCTTGCTGATCTACGAAAAGAACACACACTTCAGACGAGGACTGTTGAGTGCTTTCAAGACGCCACGCACAGTAGGAAGGCCATTTTTGAATACTCAAAGATGGCTATAAAGCGCTAGTTCACAGCGCTGCATCTCAAAATTTACGCGTCGGATACATACAAAACTACTTAAGGGCCCTACACTGAACCTGCCTACAGACGTTCCAAGGGTCACCGCTGAAAGTACCATAGGTAAACGCAGTGCAACGAGAACACTGCACGTCAGTTCAGAGCCTTGCGCGTAGCGGCGATGGCATACTTCATGCGCGTGGCAATGTCGCCCTTATCGCCCTCGCGCTTCTCGGTCTCAGACGCGTGAAAAGCGCTAGGCAGGCGGGAGGCATTCTGATGCTGGCACCAAAGAATTGCTTGCCGTTACCCTGAAACTGGATTGGAAAACTGCACTGTTGTCACTCCTCCGCTGAATGGGCCGCTGCAACGCAGATGTTAGAGCGCTCGCCTCACACACTCTAAAATTCTAATAAGCTGATATTTACTGATTTACGGAGATCTCTCGTTTCCCCCGCCCTTGCATTTCGGCGCTGCTCCTTACTCACCTCATTTCACCCTCATCGGCCCTCAAGACCTCTTGAATACACTCCACTCGTCTGCTGATTTCTTTTTCTGTGCATGAGTAAATATAAACCCAAACATTGACTCTCGGCCCTGGCCAGCGCTCTCATCCTGGTTAGTCAGACTGTCGCCAAGATGGCCGGCGCACCAGACTGTATGTTGATATCGGAAAAAAAAATGTTATTTCTATTGGTTATTTATAAAATTATCGTTTCACGAAATAATATATCGCAAGAAAATATAGATTTTCGGTACATCGGAATCCGATATTTTATATATTAAAGGACTTCAAATTTAATGTAACATTGTTTGGACTATTACATATTGAGGACTTGAAGCGTTGCATAAAGTTGCAGCCCTTTTTTTGTGTGTATGTTGCTAAAGTAAACATAGTTATTTTTCATTTAATTTATTTGATTCAAAACAGTGACTATTAAAAGAGCATTACAAAATTTTTTCCGATCCTTGGAAAAATACATTGATTTCGATAAAATATCTTTCAAATATATCGACGATTTATATCGATATATCGTTGAAATAATATCGTCACTTTGATATATCGATTTTATTCCAAAATCCCTAAGCTGTTAGGGGTGGCGTCGCAGCGCATCGCGGGGCCGTTGACGCCCAGCCACGTGCGTCGCTGTAGGTCGACGACGACCACCCCTCTACACCACCTCCCTGAGGGGAAGGTAGGGGAGCAGGAGGGGCTGCAAATATCGACCCGTGTTTCGGNCGAATGTCGGACGCCCGCCGCTGGGTGAGGAGGGTCGAAGGGCGGAGGAAATGTGGGACAGACACCGCTGCATCTCCTGCTCTCCCGCCCTTAATCCCTCGCAGTCTGGGGCACTGGGCGGCCACTACACTCGTGGAGAGAAAGAGGGAGATAGAGAGAGAGAGAGAGATAGAGAGATAGAAATAGTGACAGAGAGAAAAGGGACCGACAGATAATAACCGTCGCAGTAGCTGGACCGCCGACAATATCTGCGATTGGAACCACCTCACCCTGCTCCTTCCTCCACAAGCGAAGCCAAAACATAATCATTTCCTCTTCTGATGGTCCTCGGAGGTCTTACTCACTGAGCGGCGATAGCCCACACCCGCCCCCTTAGAAAGTCTCAGGCCTTGTTCCAATTGGCTCGGGTCTCTTTTTTTTGTGTTATTTTGTGTTTTGTAAAATTTCTGTTGGAGCAGCCATCTGCTTTCAACTGTTCAGCACGCATTCATGATGCCTCTTTTACAATAGGACTTCGCATAGACTAAATTTTAAATTAAAATCGAAATTATTATATATATATATATATATATGTTCGGAGTGCTGTCGTTAATTATAAATCTCCAAAATAAAATAACAACGACGTAAATTGTTAATAAAAATATTCATTTAATATAAATACGTCAGAAAATCGTCTGCATGAAGTTGGCATACTTATTTCCACTACCACAGCTATCTGAGTGTTAATATTTTCCAGTTGGAAAAACGAACATGGCGTAGACTTGGTACTTTTTATTTGGAAATCTGTCAGTTTTGTTACAGTCGCAGCTTGCAATCACCGATTCGTTTGCCCGGAGCCAATTGTTAGCATACAGGTGCCATATCCCACTGGTTTTCATGCTTGATATTTTCATAATATTCTAATCCATCTCCACTTAAATATTAGCTACATACTGACCTAAACTGAAACATAGTAAAATCAGTAAATCAATAAATATAAAAAAATGACATGTATACATAAAGAGTAAGTAATCAAAGAAATACTAAATATTTTTATCTTTATTCTTCTCACTCACTGAATAACTTATTAATAATAACTTGATGGAACAAATGATGTTACTGTTTCACCTGTTCTTATCCAAGATCTTCGCGACCACCAATTTTAAAATTATGCTTTTTAACAAGACTTTAACTGTAGAACAATCTCCCATTATTCGTTACCATCACTTTTGAGAGATTTAGGCGGAGTTCAGGTGGAGTTGGAGCAGTTACGAAAGGCAACGGTTGGGGAAACGGGAGTACTCAGAGGAAACCCACAGCACTACGGCAACGTACATCATGTCTCCACCATGCGAAAATGCAGGAGTGGCCTTACCAGAAATCGAAGCAGGTTCCCTGTGGTGGGTGGCTAGTGGCTCTGGTTCATGTCGAAATATATCGTGTTAAGGGTGAACAATCATTTTAAAGCCTGATTTCAGAAATTATTAATTTGCCATTAAGTAGCCAAATTGCACCACGCAGTTACGATTCACTTGAACTTTCTAGTATGGCTGATATTTCAATGAACATGAACTCAAGATCAACGAAGAGAGCTCGTGGTTTTCATTTTGCTGCGTGATGCCAATCCTTGGGGGCGCGTCGTTTTGCCTAAAGTAGTTTTGCCTAAAAGTGTTTTTTTACCTTCATTTTGCCTAAAAGTCATTTTGCCTAAAGTTGTGTTGCCTAGTCGTTTTGTCTAAAATTATAGTCCCTCGCTTAGTTTTACAAACAATCGTTTTTCCTAAAGTCATTTTCACTAAAAGTAATTTCGCCTAAAGTGGTTATTACTAAAGTCGTTTCGGCTAAAGTAATTTAGCCTAAAATCGTTTTGCCTAAAGTAGGTTTGCCTAAAATTCCAACATAGTTTCTTAATGGAAATGTTACATAATTTAAATTGTGAAATATAAGATTAAGCATGTGCTGCCCCTATTAGAAGATTTTGGAACTATTCTCGATACCGTGTAAGTATTGCTACATTCTGCCATAAGAGTGCAGGACGTGTTCAGTATTGCCTGCAACTTTCAGAGAGGAAGCGTAGTCCATTTCCGAGGAAAGGAATGGCGTATACGTCGCAATTATTGAACTTCGTGCTAGATTTGGAAGATATGTTGAAGTACTGTTTTCCATATTATGCATTCGTCTGCAATATTGTGTTATTAAGTGAATGTGTTATTAAAGGCATATTCTGGTGTTCACTGTTTAGTCGTTTTCTTAATAAATTGTGCTGTCGTTAACAGAAAAAGGTACTTACTGAGAAGATATTAACAGTTCGGGACACCTTTGATGAAATCAAAATTCAAAAAATCCGTATTTAACTTTAATCCTTGTAAAATATATTTTATATATTTTACATTCATATTTTAAAATTGAATATGTTCATTTATATTACTTCGTTTTTGTGATAGTTTTATCTAATGACTCATAAATGTTGCAATTTTTAATGCAGCTACGAGAAATTTAGAAGAATTAAAAATAATTCTTAAAAATTGTTATAACAGAATTTTACTTGATTAATTTTTGTTCAAAATTATTTATTAAGCTAAATTGCAATATATGCCATATCAATTGAGGTAAATTCGAAGTTGTGCTTCAAATACTAAATTATTATATATATCTCGTTAAATATTTAAAAATTCACTCAAATACCTTAATATCATGAAAATTCGAGTATATTGTTTTATAGTTTTTAAAACAGTTATTAATAGTAGAAACTGTTAACAGAGGGTGAGTAAGATCTACATTGCAGGAGAAGATTATACATTAACATCAATCGGATTGTAACTCACCTGAAAATACCTATCAAGAATAATTACTTGCAGACCCCAGTTTTCACACACACACACACACACACACACACACACACACACACACACACACACCAACTCACATATAACTATATGAGGTTAAGGAATTTTGAGAGGCCTTTAGCCTCTCAGATGTCTTGCGAGTACTCCAAGAAGGAATGTTAATAAGTGATACATCGTTTAGAAGGGGCATTTTTTCTATACTGTAGATTCCAAAATCTAGTACTCAAAGAGGACCTAGGGTGTTGTATGTATGTACATATTTCTTCCTTCTAACCGTATTTTTACACACACTTGACGACGAAGCGTCTTTGTTGGGACTAAGTTTAAAAGTACACATTATTAACCACCGTCATTAGAATTTGTTTATTTCTTAATCTCTGGTGGGTTAACTGGCTCCTTGTTACCGTCGCCATACACTCACTTATGCATTTAGTCTTCAATGTAAATCTTGGGATCACAGAGATGGTATGTTCCAAAAATGTTCACTATCGCACCACATATAATGATTTATTGAAAAGAACAATACTCTGTGACTGCGTCACATCATTATAGTGCAAAATAGTAGGTATTAAATAAATGTATAAAATTTGTAAAATAAACTTTACTTTCTCGTGATATATCAGATCATTTCGATGACTAGGCCATGTCCAACTTCAGTTATATAATGGCGTACTTGCATCCTTGCATACCTTACTTACCTTGATAAATGGCTTTAAAAACTACTATAAGTCTGCTAATCTCTTTTTAATGAACGTGTATTTGAGCGATGAATACTTGATAAATGCCGAAAGTTTAATTTATATTTTAAATTGACTTATACACAGAGATTACAAAAGTCATGGGATAGCAATATGCAAATATACAGATGGCAGTAGTATGGCGTACAAAATGTATAAATGGGTAGTGCATTGGTTGGGCTTTCATTTGTGGTCAGGTGGTTCATGTGAAAATGTTTCTGACGTGATTATGGCCGCACGACGGGAATTAACAGTCTTTGAACGCGGAATGGTACTTGGAGCTAGACGCATGGGACATTTCATTTCGGAAATGGTTAAGGAATTCAACATTCCGAGATCCACAGTGCCAAGAGTGTGCCGAGAATACCTAATTTCAGGTATACCTCCCACCATGGACAACGCAGTGGCCAACCGCCTGCACTTAATGACCGAGACCAACAACGTGTGCGCAGAATGGCCAGTGTTAACATACAAGCAACACGGCGTGAAATAACCGCAGGAATCAATGTGGGACGTACGATGGACGTGTCCGTTAGGACAGTGCGGCGAACTTTGGCTGTACTGGGTTATGCCGGCAGAAGACCGACTCGAGTGCCTTTACTAACAGCACGACATCACCTGCAGCGTCTCTCCTGGGCTCATGACCATATCGGTTGGACCCTAGACGACTGGAAAACCGTGGCTTGGTCAGATGAGTCCCGATTTCAGTTGGTAAGAGCTGATGGTAGGGTTCGAGTGTGGCGCAGACCCCACGAATCCATGGACCCAAGTTGTCAACAAGGAACTGTGCAAGCTGGTGGTGGCTCCATAATGGTGTTGGCTGTTTTTACATGGAATGGACTGGGTCCTCTGGATGGATGACAATGTGCCATGTCACCGGGCCACAACTGTTCGCGATTGGTTTGAAGAACATTCTGGACAATTGCAGCGAATGATTTGGCCACCAAGATCGCCCGACATGAATCCCATTGAACATTTATGGGACATAATCGAGAAATCAGTTCGTGCACAAACTCCTGCACCGGCAACACTTTCTCAATTATGGACGTCTATACAGGCAGCATGGCTCAATATTTCTGCCGGGGACTTCCAACGACTTGTTGAGTCCATGCTACGTTGAGTTGCTGCACTTCACCAGGCAAAAGGAGGTCCGACACGATATTAGGAGGTATCCCATGACTTTTGTTGCCTCAGTGTATAAACTACATTGATTGAAATGCCCATTGTGGGTTAGTTTCAATTTCGATTGCCTTTTTTTAACTTAGGTTATGTAGGTTATGAACAGATGGGTAAAATACGAAATTTTTGTTTAAAACTTCCGATAATTATTAACTTTGTTCAAACTTCTACGAAGTAGTGATGTTGCTCTATTTGAATTAATATAAATAATAATGTCGGGCAGCACTTACGATGTCACTACTAAGCACGAGTACTTATTTAAGGCAAATTTTAACACGGACTTAGCTTGACACTGGCCTACGTTGTAGGTAACAGGATCCAACCAGAGTTGGTTAACTGCAATAAATGTTTTACGTGCAATATTTTCCAGTGTATGGAGTATATATTTGCTGTTCAGTAACAGGAACATAATTTACTACCTACAGTTATAATCCGTTAAGCTCTGTACGTGTATTTATATATTAGATACTACAAAGTATTCCCACTTATTAAGCAGGGAGACTTCTTAGCAGGAATTGTTTAAATATGTGTACCTGTTATTCATTATTTATGAAGCTATTTTACAAGGTATTACTTATCTCCTTCAACTCCCAACTACTGATGTACTCGGACTGTTACCAAGACGTTTTATAAACCACGTTAAAGGGATTGAAAATCTAGCGCCTGTTTGTGAGACCTTGCTTAGGTTGAGATGATCCAAATTCTAGCTGGTTCAGGGTTGATTTAAATGTTATTAGATTTGTAGCAATGCTAAGTAATAGTACGATATGAGATAGTACGAGATCTTAAGTAGAAGAAAAATTATTCTTTGGATGATCGTTAAAAGAAACTGCGAAACAGGACCTTAGTTTGTAGATAATTACAAATCCATGGGCAGATTTTTCTGCCATTGCCACCCTTCCTGAAACTTTAAACTAATAAATGCAGTATATGTATATTTACACATATTTAATTACTATTTAAAATGTTATTTGTTATAGATCATTTTTCCGCTTTGTTTGTGATTATGTCAACGATCGCTGGAACGGAAAAGACATTAATTAATAGTTGGCATATAAATTAAAAGAGAAAATGAAAAACTTTAAATACATATGATTAATAATTTAACTTTGATAATTGAATTTGTTGAAATTTTTTTTCCTTCTTTATTGCAAATATCTTTTACTCTGTGTGGGTGTTAACAAACATGTTGAGGAGATATTAGTTCTGTGATCCAACAGGATGCACAAACTTTAACCTACTTAAATATGTTAGATTTCTTTTGTCTGCAAGGAACCTTATGAAAATACTTATTTATGAACAAAACATCTCTGAATCATTATAATTCGGATTTACCATGAAAATAGTTACATTTGACATGTAATAACATATCGAAAAATAAAACATCAGTTTTACGATAGAGAAATTATAGTTTCCGAGGAAATTCGAAGTATGCTCTAGTTAACTTTATAACCAATTTAGAAAAAAAAAATTATATCCAAATTTTTTTTTTACTAAATAAGATACTTTAAAAATAAATTTAAAATCAATGCAATATCTGAAGCCTTAATATTTGTGGTGGTGTTGTTTAATTGATGAGTTTATATTTACTAGTTACTGTACATCATGAACAAGCCACTGTATACTGTATAAGTGACCGATGTTTTATTGAACTCTTTTACATAATTTTCATTTGTACCTTAATACCGTAAATACGTATTTTTAATTGACGTAATAGTCGTAAGTGCTCCTGATTGTATCCACGCTGTAGCAGGGAAGAAAATATTGCAGTTCAGATGATCGGCTGCTTTTTTCTCAGACTGTACACTGTGGCGGAATGATATCTAGAGAACCTATCACCCATTTTTATAATTCCTTAGCAAAGTAGACTGCATAAAAGAACATGCTAGTTTCATGCGTGACATTGGAGCTCAACTCATGCGACACGCCCTGCAGGACTCACAACCAATAGCAAACATTCCGCACACTTTTAGTTTCAGTCCTAGTGGCTGGGTGGAACAGGAGAATGAGATCTGTCTGTGGTGGCAGCCAATAAACAACTGAACAAGTGACCTCTGCTCGAGCGTGTAGAGTACTGTGCAGTCTAGCTCGGTGCTGTTTTATAGCGCGCATTGGTGAGGTCTCTAAAGATATCCTGTAAACCTTGGCCAACTTTTTTCTCAGTTCCAATAAACTGTGACACCACTATTATGGGNCGTCTCTAAAGATATCCTGTAAACCTTGGCCAACTTTTTTCTCAGTTCCAATAAACTGTGACACCACTATTATGGGATGATATGACACCTATACTTCATTAAAACTATCGTACCAACTTTAAATTCTCACTCACAAATAATGATCAAATGGGAAGTGTACGTGTAAGCCGGGATCACTCAGAGTCACGAAAGGGGTGAAATCACTGCTACTAAACCAGCCGGTCGTGATCACTACCTTGTATGAACCAGACGTTGTGGTAGCAGGGTTCGTAAACATGCTCGAAAGTGGGGTCGTGATTACTCCGGTAGGCTGGAGTGTACGCGATCGCTTCATTCGTAACGGTTATACCGATGGTAAAATGTGAGTCTACCAAACGAATAGCGCCTAAATAACAAAATTCGGTGAATTTTACCGCGGTGTGGAATGTTTGTTGAGAATAAATCTCGAAGTGTACAATGATTGAAATGCATTGAACAAAACTTTAATAAATACATATATAAATATATATACATATACAAAATGTAAGATCGGCCTGTTATCATGCCATACTGAAACCGCTGCTGATAACATTTTTCGGCCTAGGGTCCCATAATTCCCAATTGTGCATTCGCCTCAAAAAAATCTCAAAATTAATAAAACCGAATCCAATCTTACAATAAGTGATTCACAGGTTCAAAGCGGTACAACTTCAATGCGACCGCAAGAAGAAAACAGCTGTCACCCGGATGACACTCCCGAAATAAATTCGGCTAGCCAAAAGGAGAAAGACGAGACCTTTAAAGTTCCTTCAAGGTCACATCAGGCCACCTCATTAAAAAAAACGTCTTCAGGATTGGCGTGCTGCTCCGTCGTATATTGGGGAAGAAATTGAAAAGTTGGACCATATTAAAAAAAAAAAATTTCGTCGGAGACAGAGTTTTATGTTTGGTGCCGGAATTTTGGACAAACGTCTAAAAAAAAACCTGGAGACTTGGACAGCTGTAAGACTCGCAATGTCAATACAGTCTCATTTTCAATGAATTAATCGCTCTTGAAAAGTATAAATTATCATTTTCATGTGGAAACGTTCCTCCAGCTTGTGCCACCTACCAACCTCCAGGTTGGCATTACAACGGCCATCAACAGTCACCGCCTTCAGCCTTCGGCCAGGAAGCCACCCAACAGCATATTTAAACGAGTTTCCACCGATCATCAGGGACAAAAAGTAGTTCATCTCCAGCTGAACATAATCCTGAAGAAGACTGCTTGGATTCTGTGATACCATCAATGAGTTCTTCCTATTCGGATTCCCTTTAAAATTAAATTTTTTTTTACGTATTATTGTGTTTGTGTGAATCCTATCTTTGTGTTTGTGATATGAAACCTGATGACCATGAACCGAGGACTAAGAACATTTTTACAGGGGTGGAGCGAAGGCAATGGACACTACATGTAAGTCTTTAAGGAATGATTTATATAATAAAAAGAAAAATTCAAAATTCTTAAAAATTATGAAGTATTTTTCCAATTTTTCCAGTAATTTTTACGGTTTTGTTTCGATTTTCTCGGGTTTAATTTTTCAAGGTAACGGATATCCAAGATGTTGGTCGGGGTCAATTACGTAATTTTTTTCTTGAATTTGTACTTTTTTTATGTGAGTTGTTTAGATGGGCCCGAGTTCGCCCGGGGTTCAGATCAAGGATTTTAGTAAGGCTCATGCTCAAGATATATCTACTGGGCATTTTACGTAGTGCTGCGTATATTTAAATTTCATCCCTTTTGAAACAGCTACTCCTACTACTCTACGTTTGACACAATATTACGGTAAAGATGCCAATGACGACGATAACAACAACAAGAGTAACAATAGACTCGCGCCACCGCAGATTTGTTATGTCTTCGGAGGCGACGCTGTCGACGAGCCTAGAACCCTCATTCTCGTAACTTACTTGCTCACATGGTGTTTGTCAAATACAGACGCACTCCAAAACACTTGTTCGGGTGACACTTAACAAACACCAGAAACACTCACCACCACGCGTTTATTCACTAGCACGCCCTACAAAATAATCTCCCAAATCATGTAATGCAGGATTATTTTTTATTTCTGATGAGTGCAACGTCTCGTGTTTATCTCGTGAGATGGTATTTCTTGCCCGGCTAACACTGCAGACTGACGAGTGGAAATGAGGCCCAGAATGTAAGCGACCACCAATAAGAACTTACCACCTTTCAGCTTTTCAGTTTATTCACCCTGACATATATCTACTAAGGCCCTGCTCAGCAATGTATAAGTTTATAGACTGAAAACAAAACACAGAGTAGCTAGCTACTGATAGGTTACTAGAAATGAAAACAGTGGCAGCTCAGAGTCCCTCAAATATTTAAATAAAACGAATGGAAGAAGGTTTAGGAATAATAGAGTGATCACACGCATTTTCAGGGCTAAGTATTATTCTCAAAGGGATTTTCTTGGAAATTCAATAAATTATAAATATGATTGATGCCGATATTAATTAGCAAATATTACTTCAAATCAAGGCAAATTAAGTTTCCTCGTTAAAATAATTGGATTAAAAATAAATCAAAAAATTAAATTTTACAAATTTTACTCAGTTTCAAGCATTAAGATCTGAATATCACTCAGGGAGTTCGTGTTATCTTTGTGCCACTGGTATAAAGATTTAATCATTAAGTGGTGCAGAAAAAAACGTACATTTAAATGAGCTGCACGCTGTAGAAATAGCTCAAACTTAGCTGGAACTATCATATCCGCTGCTGTAGTGGTCTCTCTTCTGTTCTTGATATGTACAACATTATTTTGCTTCACAAAAAGTTCACGGGCTTATATTTGCACACCACAACTCTAGCGATAAATCAACATGGCCAGCTCTTCTTTTAAGAGTTTAAAAACATTCGCCGAGAAATTAAAATTTTTTTAACAATCTTGTTTTAAATCTGGTTTCCTTATATGGTAGCTAGTATCCCCTCGCAAAGTTACAAAAACAATTTCAAGCAAAAGAAAATGTTTGCAACTTTCTCTCTTTACAAATGACTATAAGCACCAAATTACTATCACGTGTAAATAAACTGAATTGATATTTATGATAGCAGATAATATCTTAACTTACAATAAAATAAATAAATAATTCATAATGCATACACACGTGGTTTTTAGTTATATACACAAAACTACGATCTCAAATGATGAAAATAATAATTTAAAATATGTATAGATTTATCAAGTGCTACAAGCACGATTAAGATTTATTTTCATTTCATGGCAGAAAACTTTCTTTAACGATTTATCGCACATTGTGACACGCAATTAATTTTATGCATAATGCTGCATTTGCTGCATGTTTATTATTATTTAAGAATACTTTTCTTTATTCACAATTGATTAATTTTTGGAGTTTGTTTATTTGGTAATTTTATTAATGAGGTCAGTTTGTTGGCCCATAACTCTTATTATATAACTGCTAACTATAACCGCCACACATATAAATCTCAATTTGTTGTTAATATTACGTTATGCCGCTATGAAATAGTTTCTACGGTCAGTTGGTCATCACTACATTTATTTTTGTCAACTTATCTAGGATTTGTATTCCTCACTATCGCAGGCGATCTCGATTTAACATTTTCAGCCAATAATAAATGAGTGGAAAACATGCGGAAATAAAGCAGATGAACAAAATCCTAAGTGAATATGGTTTTAAAATCCTTCTTGCTTATGCGTATGAGACTTACACATCGGTCGCAGTTCAGCTTTCTACTACGCTGTATCCCTTGTAATACGTAGCCGAATTACAAACCATCGAAAGAGGCAACTCCTATGAGCTGGGAGAGTGAACCTCTTTTATGACTATATATTATTATTTTCTGATCTGCCAATACACCTCTCCTAATATACCGAAAAGGGGGTTAATGAGGGATTTACGTGATTCACCGGGTTTTAATATTACGTCGGCTGAAGTGGAGGCAAACGCCGGCAAACATACGCTGAACATACGCAGAGCCTCGCTAGCAAAGTGGATTACGACGTCGATACAGCTCTACCACGAATTTGTAAAATGAAGCGAAAAAACTGCTAAGCCAGTGGCACGCCCTCAGGCGGCCAGAGAAGTTTAAGCCCCGGTGCACCCGAAATCGGGACTTCTCGAGTAAGATCCTGCCTTCACCTGAGGCAGTGCTTTCCTATATAACCCAAAGGGGTCTGGCTGGACGAGGGGTTGACGTCGTTTACCGTCTCCCTTCCGCCTGTCTCGGCAGTTGGTCCGACCGCAGGCCGCCAGAAAATTTTGAGCTGCGGTGGCCTAAACGATTACGAACCATGGAGTGGTCAGTGTTAAAATCTGTCAACGTCATTAAGTACGTATTGCCCTCAGCTGAAGATTATTTTTTGTCTGCGCCTAAGTATGTCCGTTGCTGGGGAGACGCGGCCTTGCGGACGACAATTGTCGTTTAAGAAACGCACTTAGGTGCGTCACGACGTTAAATCGTTATGAATATTTCACATTTGACATTTGGATTGTTTCCACGACAATCTGTATCGTAACAACATAATAGAATGTTCTGTTACTGGCGCCCCTCCAACCCGACCACGGGACTGCTCGTACCAGCAGCGGGATGCTTTCTTTACTACGATACGGATTGCTGTGGGAGAAATCCAGACTTAAAGTGTAATAAGATTTTAATATAGATAACATAATATTCATTTTATATTATAATAGTAAATTAATAATTATAAATTAATATGTTAAATATTGTAGTATAAATTATTTATATAATAATATATGGATATTTAATAACACTTACATAAGATAGGATAAATAAATTAAACATGAATTATTATATACAGTTAATCCCTTACTTTTTTCATTTAAATGTGAAAAAAAAAATGAAAAAGTAAGGGTAATATACATAACTAATACCTATTACACAAAAATATTTTCTTATAATTTAATATTTCTTACCGGTAATTATCTATATTATATTAAATTCTTATTGTATACCATGATATATCTGATTAATATAATATCAGCTCTCATAAAGGGGGTAAGTTGTACAATGTTCTGCAGTAGGAAAGCAGCGCTCTGCCGCGGCGACCATAGGCACAGCAGCAACTACAATCACATACAGTTCGGTCGGCATTACCGTATCTGCTGACAATAATAGACGGCACCTGCAACCCACCTGTTTGTCCGCCGCTATTCTGACAGTCTAGATGGTTCCTACAACCACACTTCTCGGTGAATTCATTCGGTGACGCTACCACGTGATATTTACTTGTCATGTAGTATTTCGAGACTCGACAGAAAGAAAATTCGGTTGTTGGTCATGTCGAAGGTAGGTCACGAGATAATGTTTTTAGTAAACATAATGTATTAAGTTTTGTTCTGGACAATTTTTCCACAAGCTTTGGCAATAACTGAGTGGGCATCCAAATTTTTTGAAGTTCACAGAATTCATTTCCCATTATACGCTGTCGTAACTTTGTCCGCAGGAAAAATTAGAACATCGTTTCCGATGAATCCTTTACAGAACTTGCACGAACATTTAACAGAGAGTTTGGATAACTATAGGTAATGCGTTCGTACACCAGGTTGGCTATCGCTTTGCCAACATTTGTTAAGTGCGACGATGTAACAGACCTATTTATCATTAATTAAAATTATTGGACACCCTCCATTCTGTAACGAATAATAGATTTTTGATATTTGCACAGCCATTGGACAATGTGCCGTCCTGTAGTGCTTTTCAATAATTGCTACAGTCTTTTAAAACATTTAAAACTCACTTTCTTCACTCTCTCCCTCAAGAGTATGTATCCCCCTCCCCTCCCACGAGGAAATCCAACTTTCTCCCCTTAGAGCAACGAGAAGCTTAGGGGATGTTGATACTTGTTTCCGTACTAAAGCAAATGTACAATAAAATCTGACTACTCATCTATACGAATCCCAATGCGTGTTTATTTCATGTGGGCGTTTTCGGTTTTTTTTTTCCTGGCGTAGCAAGCGAGCTATTTCCGGACTCAGTAGCTTCCTTCCGGATTCCGGTAACACATCTGTCAACATTTCCAATTCAACATGAAACACGTAAATTGGGTTGAAACAACATATATTTTTAACTGTCCAACAGTTTCTCCGTCACATTCGTGTGCCACGCTTGTAATTACTTCCCTTGCCTCGCCGTGTGCAGTTTTCCTTTTCCTTTAGACGTGTCGTACTGTACTGCACCGACACGCGACCGAATCCGTCTCGCAGCTGATGGCAGTGTTCTGTTGCTTCCGTTATGACTAGAGACCTGAAAAATCCGTGAGTTCAACGACCTGTAGGCTATACTCTATTTTCGTATGCAAAATCATACAGATATCACTGTTCACTGGTTGCTTGTTGTATTAGCGGAAAACGGTGATTCGGTCTGCATTTTACTGTGTATTTATTATAGGCTCAGAGTTATCCAGGATATGTAATTTAACGGGTACACCGATAGCATTATCAATACGAACGTACGGGGTTTTGAATTCTAGCTTGTCCCGAAACGAAAACGCGAATTTTTCAGGTCTCTAGTTATGACTAGTGACACCCAAATTTCACGAAAATATTTCAGCACACACTAGATTTCAACACCCTATTGACCGTATAGTAGTTTTCTTTCGCTTATTGGTGGCGTATATTTGTGAGAAGACATCTATCCCACTTGACTGACCAATCAGAATCAGGCAACTCCAGTGCTGTACGTCCGTGATTGGCGTGCAGAAACATAGCACGCGTTATCATAGTGATATGATTGGTCCCGTTCAAACTTCCTAACCAAGCAAAACCTAAGAAAAGGCGCCACAGAGTTCACTAACGCCAGGCCAGAACGATTGCAGACACGACATAATAATGGCGCGAAGAAGCCACAAAACTGCTTGAGTATCGAAACATCAGATTAAGAATGATTGCAGCAAGTCGACGGGGCATTCACACAAGGCGCCCGGCAACAGCGAAGATGCTGATATAAGACTATTTCAGGGAAGCAACACAAAAACCGAAACAGCCCGCCTCCAAAGCACTAAGGGAACCAATCGGAGCAAAGTTCGTCAACGGTCACGTGGTGGGGCGAGAAGTGTGAAATAGACGTCAACGACCAGGACGGGCGTCGTCTCCTACANGAGCAAAGTTCGTCAACGGTCACGTGGTGGGGCGAGAAGTGTGAAATAGACGTCAACGACCAGGACCGGCGTCGTCTCCTACGAACATCAGACCAGACAGCGGCTGTTCCTTGGGTGGCTTCCGTCAGAGGGTCCGGGTGCGAGGCTGGGGTAAGTTCCCTTCCTTTATATGTGATCCTCCTTCTTAACTAACAACCTTCCTTAAGTCCATCCCTTTCACTTCCGTTTGACTTAACTTTAATTGAATACCATTGTATACTCTTCCAACTTTGGAGCAAGTAAAGTAATTTTTAATCATTTCAAATAATCCTTTTAATTATCTGAGCTTATCCTGTTTTCCTTGAACTTAACCTTTCCTAAGAGTGATATATGAGCCACCGAGGCTCATAACAACAGGAAACCATCCAATCACGAACGTGGATCTGAGCTAAAGTGTCATGAAATACGACTGGCCGTGAATTATTTTGGCGAAAATCAGGTGTCCCTAGGGATGACTAGTAGCGAGGGTAAGTACACAGTTACTCCCTGAGCGCGCGTAAGTCACGAGGGAGAGGAGGGGG
>NQII01001148.1:261719-279738 GCA_002778355.1 Clitarchus hookeri | reverse complement strand
GGGGGGGGGGGGTTGTGAGGCCCTACCCACCACTCCTCTCTTCCCAGTCTAGCCATCTCCCCACTACAGCTTGTTTTTAAAATGACATAAAACACACTACAATGTAACTCACACGTCAGGAAGGCAGGTGCACTATTCGCACATACGAGGTGTGTTCAAAAAATAAGGTGACTTGTTTTTTGTGACTTTGTCTCGATAAATATTTATGTATTCAACAATATCTATTTTGTCCCCTTCAAAGTAATCCCCCTCGGATATAATACACTTGTGCCAGCGCTTTTTGCCAATCCTCGAAGCACTTATGATATGCGCATTTTGGTATGGCATTGAAGTATCCCAGGTCTTTATCTCCTCCATCGTGTAAACCTCCGTCCTTTCATGGGTCTCTTCAGTTTTAGGAACAGGAACAAGTTGCAGGGGGCCACATCTGGTAAATACGGTGGTTGAAGCATGATTACGGTGTTGTTAATACAGATTCTTTGATCCATTGTTTGCAATAGCAAAAAATGGCCAAGCACACCAAAACACGTCTAACCTTTATATCTGTGACAAACAAACTAACAATGCAAAATGGCTGATAATGTCAACATATGTTGGGGACATGTGTACCAACATAATAATACAAACAATCGATAATCGAATGTACGTAGCCCTCAAAATTTGCAAAGTCACCTTATTTTTTGAACACACCTCGTAGAGCAGGTGTAGCACCTCCTACCTACTATATCAGTTTTTAAAACTATGACTTTGTCAAATCAAAACCAATGCGACAGTTGGAGACTGCCGACGTCCAAAAGTAGCAATAGTTCAACTTTGACGACAGTGTGGAACAACTTCAAGGTTTCATGGAAGACATTTTTTTAAAGGGGGGAGGGGGTGTATCCAGAATATTTTGCGTGGGTTTATGAAAACAAAAGCACACGTCACTGTTTTTGCTTGTTAACAATGTCCACTGAAATATCGAATTGCGAAAATTATTGGACATTAACAGTAACGGTCGTAAAAAGTAAAATAAATATCATACTTTGTGACGAAGATGGAATTAAAAGACGTGTTTTATTACTGAAATTAATTCAGAACATTTTATATTCCTTTTATAAGTATAGTTATTTAAAACAATACGAAAATGTATACCGATTAAAAGTATAACATCTAGATATGATAAATATGTATTTAACAGCGTCATAGTATTCAAAGAAAATAAAATCTAAAGTGTGGTGTGGTATTTCATAATTTCGAAGATAAAAGATAAATAAATCAGATCCAATAATAATAATGACATAATGGCATAGCCTTTAAGTAATTCTGAATGGTTCGAATCACACTGGATTCTAGCCGACATTGAAGCCATAACTTCGTTATAAGTTCATATGCCTACGATTTCATCAGCCGTAAACGAACGTTACAGATATAATTATGCTTGACAACTTGAGTAAAGTACGACGAGTTCTGTAACTTGGCTTGTCACAACGGAAATATATTTACGCTGACGTTGGCGAGAGCAATACTCGTGACATTACGTCCATGACAACGTTATCTCTTATACTTACGTAAAGTGCAAATTAAAATTATCAGAGTGGTGCAGACATTCATTTTAAAAATTACAATTTTATATATTTATTGTTAGTATACATACATACCCTATCTACCAAAACGTTAGAGTGATTACAACCGAAGGTGATGCTCCGAAGCTTACCTCTAAGCTGCAGTTGGTTGCATGCCGGCTAACGGTAGACGTGCTTCTTCGCCTGAGTCCCACGTTAGGCGTGTGCATGTATTTGCACTTGCCTCACTAGTGTTATGTTAAGTATGCTTCTGGAACAAGCTATAATTACATTGTTTTCAACGAAATGGTAAGTTCTACCTTTCATCTAAGATTCAAAGAAATTCATCAAAATTACTTGCAACTATGTAGAGGAAAGTAGACTCGTTAGTTATATTGGTAATTTATTATTCATTTCTCTCAAGACCTCACTGTTACGAGCCACCCAAATCTCTTCTCTCTTTAATATCTTGTTATTAATTTCACCAAATTCCTACCTTTGGAAGAGTACAATTTTGTTATTAGCAATTATTTAAATGCGTCAGTTATTTGTAAATGCTAATTTTTATACTTTCATAAAAATTTGTGTTAAACCAGAATCGTTATGAAGGCACATTCACAAAAAATTGCTTTGCCATAAGGTAGAGTTTTTATAAAAATATTTCCTGAAAACATGCAAGACGTTGAAATAGTTGTCTTTAATTTTATACATTTTAAATATACGCCTGTCTGTAAATTTGACTCAGACAAAAAAGAGTTGACGATTTCCTTAGCTTAAGCTATTAAAATATGTTTACAAAGTTACATTTTGACATATCTGTGTGCTACAAGTGAGATATATTATTTTATACAAATGAAAAAAGAATGGATATTGGTTGCAACGCAATTTTGCACACATTTCATAAAATGTCTTTGTATATACCAAGGAAAATTGAGACTGCGTATCTCAGACTTCATTTATAGAACAGGATTAAATCAAACAGTATACTTGGCGGATTTTCTTTGCACGCACAGTCATCGCTACGCAGTGTGTGTGTGTGTATGAGGTTTTGTGCGATGACAAATATACACCTTGATGATGTGGTGAACCATCTCAACCTCCCTCACTTGTTTTTGTCCTCGCTAACAAGAAGCAAGCCTCGGGGATTATCTGATGAAATGTTGGACGCATCAAAATAGTCTCGCAAAACAGGCTGACTGCATGTTTAATCTTCGCACATCTGAACTTCATAAATTTAACTGAATATATCCATGTATTTAAAATGAAGACAAGGCTAAACATAATTATTTTCAGCGTGTAGGCCCTAATCATAATTAAACTTGTACGAATTTTATTACAGAAATCAAAATTTCAACGTAAGAATTGTATGGTAGGTAAAAATGAGCTATTCCTCAAACCGAAATAAAACTTTAATAAGCCGACAGAGTTTTCCTTTGAATGTCCAACGTTACATCCTTTATCTAGCCCCACATGAACTGTAATATCACTTAACACTTAATGAACCGTATAATATTACGTTCGTAATCTTTCTGCGGAGTATTCCCGCAGCGGATCCATCTTTAAGGAAGAACGAATTCACGAAAATGTTCACCGCCTTAGCACGTGTCTTAAGAGGGCTACGAAGTTGCGCGTTCAAGGTCAAGAAGCGAAGGAGCTATAAGGGTGACATTAACACGCACCCCTAGCGCCTCATCGCCCTTACGGGCACGGCCTGCAGTATTTTCGTCAAGCAGTGGTACTGTGCAAATTATGCGTGTAACAGTGGCGCTTTATTACACGCAATGGAAGCCCACTACGGCCTTGAAACCGTACTTTACTCTTACCTGTTAAGGAAAATGCGTAGGGAAGCTGTAAAAATGTGACATTTAACCATTTACACGGTTTTTTTTCTCCACGAATACACTTAATATGATAAAAGTAAAAGAATCAAGACGTAGATCATTGTTTTTTTTTTTACCTTTCCTGGCAAAAAGTCGTATTTCCAGAATGATTTCGCAGAAAATGTTTTAGCACATGGTCCTCTAAACATTTGAGTTTTATAGATAACTATTTTATATATTTCTGTCCGTAGGAGAGAACGTGGCGAACTCGAGTCGGAATACCGCCGTACCTCAGGCAGAGCTGCCGTGTTTCAGAGCTTGTAGTGAAGAGCTTCCGTGGTTTGGCTGTAAGTAAGATAACTTCCGCTGTAACATTTTGCGGAACACAAGTATCAAAAACTGGCTGCATATATGATAAACGATCGCGGCATTCAAACGGAAGGTATAAATCTGCTTGAGCGAAAAATACGCGTGTTCTCATGCGCATGTTTACTAGCAAAGTTCCACGATGCTTCCTCTGCTTCCTACAGTCAATTGAATTCGACAGCAGGAAGCCATTGCAATGGTCGTTTGTATATCGAGTTCATGTAATAGCAGCTGATATATTTCTCTGGGATGTAGAGACACAGTTGCAGACGTACATTTTAGAAGAGAATTAGTCTCCTTATGGGACAAGATTTTCAGGATTCTCTCATTCTACAATCATTCGTACATATTAGACTTTTCCAAACCCCCTTCCAGCATGTATAAAATGCCATTCTCAAGAGATTTTCGTATATCGTTTCCCCTTGCCTTGCTACTTCTACATTATTTTCCTTCCTCTAAGCGAACCAGAAATAATGATTTCATCAATTTTTTTACATGTTTAATGGTGCCTCGATTTGCAATCCTCTTCTTCTTCGAAACGATGTTTCGGTTTTCATGTTTTTATTTAATTACAGAGATATTATAAAACAAGCAGCAATCATACTAGAAGCACTTAAATGAGTTATTTTATATATCACGAAGAGTGATAAGATTTTAATATGAAATTTACCCACATTCATTACAATGCTGTAAGTATTCTGCTTGAGCAGCTTGGGTTTTGATAATCTGCAGTGAATTGTCCTTAAGTTTGGCATTATTTAACTTCTTGAAACTTGGAACTTTCGACCTTGGAACTACCGCGACCACCACCACCCTCAACTCTCCACACGCTTCTCACAACCAAAGAGAATTGGAAACCAAATAATTTGTTTTTATCGAAACTAAAGACGAACTAAAGAATTAATTTATGCACGAAATCTACTCATTTTTTAAAACTAGATTATTGCTCAAATATTTATAACAGAGAAAATTAAATCCATACAAAAGTTAAACACAGAACTTGGCTTTAGTATTAAGAAAATAATTTTGTATAGCTTTTTTAATAACATTTACAACATTTTGAAGCTTAAATATGTCAAATATCTCCAGACATAGCGAAATAAAATCAATGTTTCATAACATTACACTTGCAATAATTACAGATATGAAAAGTTTTACATTCCTTTTACAATTTATGTTTACCACCTCACAATATCGCCACTCTCTTGATTGAATATCAACCTAATACTCGATATCTCTTTACTGGGGGGAAGAAATAAGAGTATTTTTGATTTTACCTTTAATAATACATTCAATTAAGTCCGTGGTGGTAAAAGCTGTTCCTCATCGCAGAACGTCACCTAACCACGTATGCAAATAACAGAGGTTTGGAACCAATCATAGTAACGCGATGCGGTCGGCAGCTAGATCGGTTACTGCTGCTGCAATGGCAGGCTCTGTATACATTCAGTTGCTCACACATCATACAGTCTCTCGCTGGTCCTTACAGTTAGTCCATTTCGTATTGACATTCGGATACTCTCCACTGTTACCATACAAAGCATGAATCATGTCTCTCCCGGGAACGTGTATCATTCTATTGAAATATAACGTCACTCCTAGGTTCGAGCCCCGGTGAACACACTTTTCGATTAGCTATAGTTTTGTTATATTATTTTATATACATTTACACACATATTTGCGACCTATCCTAGAACTTTTTTGTTTCTCGTAGGATATATCCTGGTCTATGCCACCTACCACGTACCTGAATTGATATATTAGTATATATTTGTATATATTTACATAAACATATACTACTGCAATGGATTCGTCACAGTCTAGTTATATGTTAAAACTGCAAGGTAATTAAAGTAATATTATTTCGTTTAATATTCACGTAACGTTAACCTTCATAGGATTGTGTAATGACTTTAGATTAAAGTACTATACTGGTACACCAGTTAATTCTGGTACATCAGTTAATTTTTTTACGTTTACCATCTCACAAGTCTTTGTCCTTTTACTAAAGCTTGTGAGTGGGTGTACTATGCTTTTAATATACTAGCACGTTTTGGCATGGGGAACAGACTGGCTATACTCTAGCCACTACCTGCTGATACTGTTCTGGCATGTTCACATACAACAACCAAAAGGTGCATTACCATGATCATTTTACCGGCAGTTTTATCGGGGCATCATGTAATAACTGCAACAAACTTCGTCGTCGCCCCCAGATACTGCCGATACTCTTCCATAACTTGACAAGTGATGCCCATTTTATAATTAAGCAGCTTGGCTACGATTCCTAGAACATATTTATTATTCCGCATAGCGAGGAGAAACTCATGACCTTCAGTAAGAGTTTGGGCGACAAGTTCACAATACAGTTCATCGATACGTATAGATTCATGTCTGCTCTCGCCAAGAGCCCATTGCCACTGCGGCTGGCAAGAGGGAAAGAGCAACTCGAATGGGTTTGTGGAGGTTGAAAGCGCGTTGAGGGGCGTAATGAAAACATACGTCGCCGAGAATACCTCGAGGGAAGGAATATATATTTGTGACTACCTCGAGGCAATGAAAGCGAATATCATTGGCCAACTCGAGCAGGAAATCGAGACACAGGGGGCGGTCAAATTTAATACATTTCTAGAGTGCGTATATGGTAAACCGGACCACACGAGGACGAGGAGGATCGCCGTGCCTTTGAGATGAAAAACGTGCCTCTCTTTAACATGGCCGACATAGAGGCGGCTGCGTCGGCTGCCATTGCCAATATCTGTCAGGAGGAGACTGATTACACGGGGAAGGGTAGCGGCTGGACTCTCACTGACTGCTGTGAAACGAGTTCAGTTACGCGTAAACAAGCTCGACCCCCCGGAAATTCTCGAAGGTGTCCCACAGAATCAGCAAGTCTGCCTTCAGGTAAAGCTCTGAATAGCCCCGGAGGGTATGGAAGCCGAACACTTCCCAGGCGGTTTGTGCGTGCTGGTAGTCCTCGGCACTGACGTCCCCCCCCATAAGCCTATTATAGAGTGACTCTACAGCAGGTATCCGTGGCTCGACGAGCTTCTCCCACGAGCTAACATAATCGTAGGGGAAGAGGCCTTTCCGGGTAACCAGCTCTAGCTCGCTCTCTACCGTGAAGAAGCGAGATGTAGTGTGGAATTCACCGGATGGCAGATTCTCAGCGAGCGGAGACATTCAGTATAAAACATAGTGTAGTTCGTCTTACATTGTCCAGCTATAAAATAACTTGACGTATAGTTAATACATAATGGTATGTGTGTTCACACGCACCGCTTCCTAGCAGTCGTTAATTGTTTATTTCACCTATGGCTTCTCTGTATGTGTCGGCGACAGGCCTGCCTATAGGTATTTTACAACTTGTGCCATTTCTAACGTGTAGGAGGCCTTGAACTGCACGTTGTGTGCTGTATAGCAGGTTATACATATTTAAGTGCGTTTGAACAGGTGTTATAGTCGGCGCACGAGAGATGGAGAATAGCATCTCCGAGGGAGCGAAAACATGCGACACCCACACGTCGAGAGTGCAAGACGACATGGAATGGACTCGACTAATGTCTGAAGGTATGCAGGAGGCAATTCACACCATGAATCCTTCAGAGCGGCCCACAAATCCATTCCAGCAGCCTGCCCCACATCTCTGCGATAGGTGCGGTCGCCCCTTCAACTGCACAGACAAGCTTGCCGAACATAGTGCAAGATGTACACAACTGATCAGGAACACCGCTTCGCTCAACTGTGCGTTCTGTAATGGGGACTTCCGACACTCTTGTCATGCCCGATGCCATGAACGCATTTGTTGGGCGAACCCTGCTGCTCCATCAAGGGCATGTGGGAACTGCGGCAGACAGTTTACCAGGGCCGATAGGCTTCGTGCGCATAGCGCAAAGTGTTCTGGTGCTGCCACGACAACCTCCTGGCCAGCGAAGTGAGCGAGAGTGGCAAGCCCGCAGCCAGAGCCGACCCATTCGTTCCGGCTCTTGAGAGTGAGGGCTCTGTCTACGCACATACAGTCTCAACTGTGTGCGCTATGTTAGTGCTCCTGGGATCTCGTTTGACGCAATGTTGTGCAAGACGCAGGTGGAATTAGACTTGCTTAGCGACTATGATATCTATCTGTTTATTGAGGCTGGTATCCGGGGAGGGGTGGCTCAATGTATTAAGCGTCACGTGGTTGTCAACAATAGGCATATACCAGACATTCACGATGCCGGCAAGCCATATACCTACCTGCAGTATGTACATGCCAATAACTTATACGGGTGGGCAATGTCCCTGCCGCTGCCTTACGCCGGTTTCGAATGGACTGGCATGAACATCGATGTGATGAGCTTGCTGGACGACGGATATGTCGGCTACATACCTAGCACTCTTCACAAAGAGCATATGGATCTTCCATTCTTGCCAGTGAAGGAGTGTCCCCCGGGGTCCAAACAAACGAAACTCATGACGGCCCTGGAAAGCAAACTTCATTATATCGTACATTGCGTTATTTTGAAGCAAGCATTGGGTCATGGGTTACGGCTGAAAGCTGTTCACCGGGTCCTTCAATTCCTGCAGGAGCCGTGGCTGAAGCCTTATACAGATTTGAATACGGCGAAACATCAGGCGGCCACGAACGCCTTCGAGAAGGACTTTTACAAGTTAATGAATAACACAACATACTGCAAACGTATGGATAATAAGCGCAAACGACAGCATATGGAACTCTTGTGTAGAGGTTGGGGCGAATAATCTCATCGCAAAGCCCGCGTTTAAATGCAGGCCTATTTACGATGAGACATTGTCCCTGGTCAAATTATGCCAAGAGAGTATTATGTTTGACAAGCCCATATACGCTGGGTTTGCCGTACTCGACCTGTCAAAAACACTCATGTATCGATTTTACTACGATGTAATGCGAGCATGGTATTGGGGCAGTGTGAACCTCCTTTAAATGGATACTGATAGCCTAGTAATGGAGATCGCCTGCCCTGACTTTTACAGTGAACTCGCCTCAGACCCGGCGCTCNATAGCCTAGTAATGGAGATCGCCTGCCCTGACTTTTACAGTGAACTCGCCTCAGACCCGGCGCTCATGTCAGAGTTCGACACCAGCAGCTACCCGACCACTAATCCTTGTTACTCACCTACCAATTCTAAGGTAATTGGGAAGTTTAAGGATGAGTGTGCGGGTAACGATATGGTCGAGTTTGTCGGGTTGAGGGCGAAACTGTATGCGTACTGCTGCCTGGATACAGTAGTGAAACACGCAAAAGGGGTACAGAGGTGCGTAGTTGAAAAGACGATAACGTTTGAAGATTATCGGCGCATCCTTTTGGCCCAGCGCTGCATGACAGTGCAGGTCGCTAGTATTAGGTCGCACCACCACGAAGTTTACACCGAGCAAACAAACAAATTGGCTCTTTCGTGGGTTGACGACCAAAGAAAAGTCCTGGATGATTTGATACATACAGTCCCATATGGTTATCACACCTAATAAGAAAACAGCTCTGGTTCAGGCCTACATAGTTATGTATGTCGCCGGAGCGAGTGCTTTTCTTCTGGAATGTACTGGAGCACGTACANTCTGGTTCAGGCCTACATAGTTATGTATGTCGCCGGAGCGAGTGCTTTTCTTCTGGAATGTACTGGAGCACGTACAGGCGTTGTCGTATTCCGCTTGTCAGGTACATTGATGAGGGTTTGGTAACCATATTTGTATCTTGATAAGCATGCTGTAGCACATGCAAGTGTGTTGCAGGCTTGTCTATGCTGGCTGATAGTATACTGTAGCTTGTTCAAGAGGCAAGTTCCTAACATTGTCAAATAAATTATCAGTTTTTTTAGTTTTGAGCCCTTGTAAGACCGGATGGCTTACCAGGTATACCAATATTAACCCNGAAATAAATTATCAGTTTTTTTAGTTTTGAGCCCTTGTAAGACCGGATGGCTTACCAGGTATACCAATATTAACCCACACAGTCTGATTCTTGCTCATGCGAGAGTTGCAATCTTCCCCTTGCCAGGTATACTGGGTGGTAACATGCTGAAGCGCATGCAAGCGACCATTTTACTTTTCAGGCATGTTACCGGCATGTGCTGTACATGTTTTTTCTCGGAGGTATACTGGAGCACATGCAAGTAGTAGTAGTAGTCTTGACAGGCATACCAATCATGCGTTCCTTTTTTCCCACATATATTTCATGCTAATGTTACGTATGGGTGCACGTTTTCAGCTCGATGTGCATTTGCAAGTATTCTGTAGCTCACGTTACTGTCTTTTATGTATCTGTTTTGTGTGTGTTTCAATCATACACACTCACTGTCCCTATCTGTTTATTCAGCTTTATGTCACACATGTGTGTGTAGAGTCATCGTCGGCATCTGCTTGTCAAGCGTTGTCCGTCCTTTCTCTATCATATGTTAGATTATAGCATTCTACTTTATATTATTTATCATGTGTGGTTTCCAACCATACTACAGCATATCGACGTACGTGTTTGTTAACCCACCATCGCACTGTGTGTTTGCATCACACACCGCGTCGTTGGTATCAAACTGTAGTATCCGTCCGAATTTTTTATATTCTGTTTTCCCATTGCTGAAGCATTCACTTCATTAGTCGTCCCCCTGCTGCTTCACAACCCACCGGTTCAATATACCTAAGACGTTACCAATATATACATATATATTTATATATATGTATTGATAGTGTTGTAGGAATAGTGTACTGCCGGTTCCAAGTCCGGGGTCCGTCTGCATGGTTATGTCATGCAGATGGTAAGCGGGAGGACGAAGCAGCAACTGGTGAGTGTGTATTAAATGTATTGATTATGTAAAGGTTTTTAATAATAATCATTTTTTCCATGATTCAATATGTAAAGTTGAGAAAAATATTTTACGTTGGAAGATACAGAGTATTGAATCAAAATGTATTGATACTTCCAATTGTCAGCCTGATGCCGTAGCGAACTCGGGACGTGTACAGAAAACACGCAGAGCATGGTCAGCGCGCATGGCAGGTAATATAGTTGAAATCGTGAAGGACCCCTGGACATGTAGCAAGGCACGAAGAGCTCAGAGGTCCATATACGATTGAACATTTATAAATATAGGAGAGGTATACATACTCTTTCCCCAAAGGAGCGTAATATTAGGACGGCATAACAAGGGCTGTCTAGTTCACCGGCATTGTGTCCATCCTTAGCAGCATTGCTTAANAGCGTAATATTAGGACGGCATAACAAGGGCTGTCTAGTTCACCGGCATTGTGTCCATCCTTAGCAGCATTGCTTAATGCCCCCTACCATCCTCATTATACGTAGACCTGCACTACAGTGTGGTTTTTGCGACCGGGTGTTTACGGTCCACCGGAATGGATTGCATCACGAGCGCAATTGCTCTCTAAATTCATAGGAGTTTGAGGCGGTGGAGATCTCTTCTGAACAGCACATTGCACGGCATCCAAGATATGCTCAATAATGTTCATGTCTGGTGATTTAGGTGGCCAATGGAAGTGTCTAAAGTCAGAAGAGTGTTCCTGGAGCCACTCGGTAGCAACAGGACACTGGTCGTTCTCGAGAAACGTAATCTGTAGCCGTCAGTGACAAAAAAACATATTTTTAGGAGATGGGTTCTTGCATTTGTACGATTGTCGTTTCAGCTCCAGCAGCGATGGCGATGACAGGAATTGGTTGGTACCAAGTGAAGTATCCACGAGTTATCAGCCGTAAGTTGTTTTTTGCACCTACTGTAACGCAAGCCAACAGAGACCAATTGCATATTCATTTATCATGTAAAACTTTGATAAGTTGCAAAAAGAATTCACTAATACGTATATTTTTGATCATGAAAACATTAATATGCTGAAAAAAAAGAAACACTTTTATCTTTAACCCATTCGATAATACACAAAGGCACACTCACAGGAGGGTCCAGGTTCGACACTTGGGAAAAATATACACATTGTCATACTGATAGAAGGGAAAAAAAACAGGCAGAACGCACTGGAGGATGAAAAATAAATCACTCGTCACATACATCCGTAACACCTTTATTTCTTATAAAACATCAATTTTTTAATACAAAATGAATGCCAGTGCACACGGAAAATATGTTGTATAAAAATCTCTGCACCTTACATTCATAATCTGCTACATGCTAGCTTACAATGGCTTGGGATATTTCACGCATGAACAACTAAAGCGTCCATAATGACTGTAGGAGAGAGACTGGCTAAATTCAAAACACATCTCTCTTCCCCAGCCCAGGTACAATTCAAATATTAATACATGGAATTTTACCTACTTATTTACACATGAACAACTAAAGCGTACTTGTGCTGTATACTCCATCAAAGTTATGTGTTAAACCTGTAACGTAATTAAAGTAACATATTTTCTTTTAATATTCAAGTAACGGTACCCTCCAATATATATTACCATATGGAATCTTACCAGTGCGCTCTAGTGGGGAGATACTAAAAACAAATGGACAGTAGATATGGCATGGTATGGAAGGGGTCCAGCGAACTCGAGTAATCGACCGATTAAATAACCAATAGTAAAATTAACGAGGGTTGGTTGTGTTGGGACCTATCGAAATGTGCATTTTTTAAATAATAATTTTGAATAATTTTTTAAGATAAATTTTTGACTTTTTTATATACTTTTGAAAGTTTTATATATATTTTTTGGGAATTTTTGGGTTTCAAGGTTACCGGTGTCAAGGTCTAATGTCAAGGTCACCGACACCTAACATGGCTGACGAGATGGTCATGTCGGGAGCTTAGTCGATCCACCTGTCATCGAACCCCGGACCTCTTACATGTACATCTTTAAATAATTTTTTTAAAATAATTTAATTATATTTTTTGGGGATTTGTAATTTTTCTGCAATTTTTTTGGTTGCAAGGTTTCTTAAGGTTACGGGCATGAGATTAAGGTCATGGGTCAAGGTCAAAGGTCACCGGGGTACAGCATGGCGGTTAGGTGACGTCACAACATGGCGGCTGGCGTCAGCGCCGGTGTAGGTGCCAGTGTGCCCGACTCCTCTATATTATTCTACTAATATTCCCGCTCTTTTGAAACAGCAAATAGGCATTTCTAAAGTTGATTGAGGTGACAATGTTCTGGCAGAGCTTGCACACAGAATGTTTCTACTTATATTTTATGTCTAACGAAATTCAGTATTTGTACAATATACCACAAATCCTGCAAATTATGACAAACAGAAAGGATACCATCATCTATTTGACACTGCATACATTTGTACACCAATACCAGCGGCGTAGCCTGAGAGGGGATATGGGTGTTGCAACTTCCCCGTCCGCTTTTTTACCACACGGTTGTCAACTATTAGAACTAAACTTATTAATAAGCATTTCATTTTGATAAAACTATAATTACTGTAAACTATGACGTATGTTATTATACTGTGAAGTAACTTTTGTTGTAAAGATTCAGGGTGTCCACCCTCAGGGAAAACAGGGAAAAGTCAGGGAATTTAATGTTACGGGGAAAAGTCAGGGAATTGTCAGGGAATTTTCACCTGGTTACAGCAAAATTTAAATAATTGCTACTCCGAAAATGCTGTAGTTTTGTGAATACAGGATAATGTAATTATGAGCACATGCGTTTTAATATTTAATGTTTTTTTAGTTTGTGAACTAGCAATAATACATCTTTGCCAAGTTCCATAGGGCCTATACGTACAAAATATAGTATTTGCGTTTTTGTAATGATCACTCCAGTGAAATCAATTGCGTGTATCGCGAGAAATGTTGATGGGCTGAATAAAATGTTGGCACTACTGGATTGGCCTGTTGCAGTATAATTTAATTAAACTTCACTAATAGCATTTTTTTTCCTGTCAGCGGTGGAAAAATATGGCATTTAAGGGTTTCGGTTCTGAAAACAGGCCAGGGAAAATGGCAATATTCTGTCCGAAAAACACGGAAATTTCGGGGAATTCCAAAATGGAATTTCAGTGGACACCGTGGACACATACGCGTCAGCACCGCTAATGCCAGTATAACCTCCCTTCCTTCCTTCAATCAGTGTAACCCCTCTCTTGAGGAATTTCTGTCTACGCCACTGATTCAATACTATTCAAAACAGCCTTCACATAGAATGAATTACGAAATGTATTTTAAGAATATTATAATTTAAGTGCACATTAGTGTTTTCGAGACTACTTTAAAACCGGAAATAATATCCAAGTGGACTTTAAATCACGAATGTGAGTCTTGATCGGAACCTAGAAGGATACATAACACATTGTTGATACTCAGATGTGTAAATAACTCTTCAGACGGATATATTATTTATGTAATGTGGTGAAATATTATAAATTAAATATTTGCATACACTCAACTTTCACAAAGCGTGAAAGGAAAACTATCAATTAATGTTTGATCGTATGTATGTACAGTATACTGCTTCATAAATGTTTAATCGGCCCAATGGCTGTATTCATTAATTAGTGCAGACGCCAGGTTTCGCAAAAAAATATCGCGATTTGCTGTATTTTCGAAANGATGTGTAAATAACTCTTCAGACGGATATATTATTTATGTAATGTGGTGAAATATTATAAATTAAATATTTGCATACCCTCAACTTTCACAAAGCGTGAAAGGAAAACTATCAATTAATGTTTGATCGTATGTATGTACAGTATACTGCTTCATAAATGTTTAATCGGCTCAAAGGCTTTATTCACTTATTAGCGGAGACACCAGCTTTTCGAAAAAAAAATATTCTGATTTGCTGTGTTTCCAAAGCATTTAAACTTAGATTCTCCATAATTACTGGATGATTTTAACTGGTACTGATTTTCAGCTTCTGCCAGCGAATTATAGATGTTTACTCCTAGAGTAACCTAAATGTGATTGGCTTGGTCTAGTAACAAATGTTTTCTTATCAAGACAGACACCTTATAAACAAAGCAAAGCTGAAGATGCACACATGCGATATTTAACTGTATTTTGCGTGGAATTATTTTCACAAAAATCAGCTGACCCTACTCATTGGGCATTGAAAGCATGCGTAAGACATCCTTAAATAGGTTCGCGTTTTCAGAACATGTCTATATTGTTTGACACATTGCACATTTGTAGGCCAGATATTTTGACAGACTCTTGACATAATTAAGTAATCGTTAGGCATGTAAATGTAAATACTGCGTATATTAAAGTAAATATAAATGCCGTATTCGAACCAGACATCGCAAGTTGCGACATCACTTTGCGAGAATCATTATATTACTTTGTTGTAGTGTATAAAGTGCAAGTAAATTATCGCTGGATTAATAGTCAATACAAATAAGAATTACTGCTATAACTAATGAGCTTACTTCTCGTCTCGATGAAAGCAATATCATTAGAGATGAAACCAAAAACATATGCAACAGTGGTGGGAATTACAAATACACACGTGGTGCTATAAGTTAGAGTGGATTCAAATGCATCACGAAAGTCAGATTCGAGCATAAACTTCGAATTTAATTAGTCTAATGTTTCGAATGACAAGGTTCAGTAACCTAATATATTTACAGGGCCATCATTTTGAAAATATATGACTGAGCCACTTAAAACACCTTAGTTTACATGGAATATCATAGCGCTACTTGTGTGATGAATTTGGTAAACATAGGTTGATAAGTCTTTGAGATATGACATAAAACCACCATATTTTTCATGTGACGATCTTCACAAATGGAGGACAAAAATGTAATGTATTAGCACATTCGATGACTATATAAAATACATATAGTTATTTATCCTACCACAATACTAATTCTTCGCCAAATTTTGGTACGAATCGGTTGATTGTTTTCCGAGATATGACAAAAACTTAATTTGTATTGTGGGGCTAACTTACATAATGGCAGAGAACTGAAGTTCTGTATAGACAAATTTGATGGTTGTTATTGGTACTGCCAGCGTACAAAGTTAAGATGGATATTGGTTTGTTAATAAAAGATACTAAGCTAAAATATTTATATAGCCACCATTTTGAAAATAAGTGCCTGACCTACTTAAAACATAGCAGTTTACACAACCTGCTGCAGTGAAAACAGTTTGACCAATTTTGTTGGATTCGGTCAATTATTTCCCCGACATATTACATTAAAATGAATTTATTCATGTGGCGCTATCTTACAAAATGATGGACAAAAGATGCTCCATGTAGACATAGTTGATAGTTGTAAGATTTACTGCCAGCATACAAATAAGTTGGAATGGATTATATGGTTTCGACGATATAACATTCTAAGCTAAGATTACCGCCATTTTGAAAATAAGTGTCTGAGATACCTGAAACATAGAATTGAACATTATCTACCGCAGTACTACCTGTTTGCCAAATTTGGTATGAATCGGCTTATTGTTTACCGATATATGACATAAAAACTTTATATATTCTTGCAGCACTATCTTTCAAACTGGCTGACAAAAGTAGCTATGTGTTGGCACATTGGTGATTGTAATAGACACTGTCAGCATACAACATTTGGTCGAAATCGGTGAATGAGTGAAGAGATTTGGGCGGGGCTCTTAACAGCGAGGTCTTGACAGTCGACGAGGGTGATCGAGGTGAGAATGGAGCGGCGCTGGATAGAAATGGCGGGGGAAACGAGGATCCCCGAGAAGACCCGCCGATCAACGGCGTCGTCCGGCATGAATCCCACTTCCGAAAATCCTTTGGCCAGGTCGAGGATTGAACCTGGTTCGCCTTGGTGAGAGGCGAGCACGCTAACCGCTCAGCCACCAAGACCCCAATAGAAATTGGTTGAATGATATAGTTGATATACCAAAGTATCTTAAATTTTGGTATGGCCACCACTTTGAAAATAAGTATCTAAGAAAGTTAAATTATGTACGTTTATCTGACCTGCCATAGTATTACTTACATGCTAAATTGCGTAAGAATTGCTTTGATAGTTTTAGAGATATAATATAAAATCTTTATTCCTTCATTAGGTGCTATTTCCAAAGTGGCGGGACCAACAACAATTACCATCTAAAATTTTAATGCTCACTTTCTGCTTTACCAGCATACAAAGTTTGGTTTAAATCGGTTTAGTTTTTTCCGTGATATGACATACCACCCCAAATTCTAAAATGGCCGCCATTTTACACACAGACCGGAAAGTGATCTCATAAGCCTTTCTTTACTTCGGGATGTAGGCTGAAAACTGCTCACTTTACCTGTGCACACCCTATATATTTAAGGAGACTGGAGTCAGTGTCTCTTGTTTTGTATAAGTAAGAGCATGATCTTTCGTATTAGTAACATTTCCCAAAATGTTCACGGTTTTCACTCGGATGGCGTATGAATAAAGTGAGACGGTCAACTGCAATATAAATCTTACGTAAGACAGAATAATCCAAAAGGAGAAGAAAAGTAGATCCGAAGCAAGGCATTCATAAGTGCTCAATTAACCGCTAACAACCGATACATTATGCTAAGGTAGGTATAGATCCCCTCCTCATCGTATTTTCGCTCAGGTGACTATTCCTTGCCGAGGCAGTTGTTGAAAGCAGGCAGTAGTATGGAGGAAGCAAAGCGCGAGTGGTCGTGGAACATTTCGGCGTCTTGACATGCAAATGATTTAACCCAGTAACTGCAAAGTTCGGTGGAGTGGAGCGGCTTGGAGAGGTTTGGGCGGCTCTTAGCATTGAGGTCTTGATGGAGCGAGGTAAGAATGGAGCAGTGTCGGAATGCAATGACGGGGGGAAATGGAAGAGCCCCGAGAAAACCAGCCAACCAGAGGCATCGTCCGGCGCGATCTCACGTGCGAAAATCCGGGAGCGGCCCCCGCCGGGAATCTAACCTAATTCACCTCGGCGGGAGTCAAGTAGTCTAACCACTACACCACTGCGGCCCCTCACGAAATGATGTGCTCTGGGCTGCCCTGCTCGGCATGGTATCACGGTGTACATATTCATTATTTGGTTCTGATTATTTATAAGCCAAGCATGAATAGTTCGTTTTTACTTCATCACTTTCTTCCATTCTTCTAAAGTGGTCACTTTTGCTACTAGAAGTGGTAGTTTGTTACTGCTAGAAATGTATTAATATCAGTGTCTCGATGACGAAAGTTTAAAAGGAAGAAATATGAATTTATTTTTCGGTTGGACTCAGAAAGAAGAAGAATCTCAGAAGCTTGCGACCCCCGAATGTCTGGCCGCGGAAGCACGTTTGTCTCTCGGAGGTGGACAACAAACAGCGATAAATATTGGAACTCTGGCGGTAAGCGTATCCGACGGATCAGCGGATGCCCATCCGCGCGGCA
>NQII01001148.1:213617-261701 GCA_002778355.1 Clitarchus hookeri | reverse complement strand
CTTCGACCCGGTAGCGACCTCCATCCTTCACCCCCCCTCCATCAGCGACTCCGGGGGCCAGACACGACGTGGGCTGTTTACTGCAGCTGGGGCGTCTGTGGGGCGTCCGCCGTGGGCGGCGTCTGGGGGCCAGACGCCAGGCGTCTATCGCCCCGCCGTGCCACGTCAATTAGCGCCGGGCGAGGTAATCGAAGGCTACAGGTTTCCGCAAGCCGATGTACAAAAAAGTGCGATATCAGATAACAATTTCATAGGGTCTTTACGGAGCATTTTTGAAAATCAGTTGTTGAAAAATGCCACTGCACCTACTTGCACATATTTGAACAAGAACACTGACTAGCACGCGCCCAGTAAAGTTGGCGACGACGAGGGAGCAAGTACTATAGTTTCATGTCTTAAAGTTAATTTAAAAGTGTTATGGCATTTTAGCAGTAGCTTCACAATTTTTTTTATCTAACCTTTGAAAAATCATCCTATATTATGCGAACGGCTGTTTCCAAAATACGTCATAATATAGTACTTATATTTTAGCTTTAAATTTTAATATATAATTTGTACTTACTATGAGGAAAACAGGGAGAAAACAGGTGAGTTGGTAACGCATAGTAAGAAATAGTCCTCGTGCCTAACATGATCAAATTGAGTGCGCACAAATGTTTTCTTTGTCCCTTTTGTGTAATTTTCTAGACATTGTTAAGCATCTTTTGCATGAGGTGGAAGAATATCCTGAAAGTAGAACGTCAGCGGGACTTCAGAAAAGTTGGAAGTAAACATGATTTGTCTATAGGTAACAATTTGTGAATACTGGAATGGTTTCTTTTGCTTTATAATGCATATAGTGTAAGAAATAGTATATTTGTAAAATATTAACTTTCATGAAAATTTCACTGTTTCACTTGAACGACCCATGAAAAAATTGATCAGGCCGATGGCAATGTTAATTTAAAATTTGGTGGAGGAGCACACAATGTGAATGCAAGTAGGTACTAAGAAGGGCTTTCAAAAGTAATAAGTTTGCCGTGAACAGCATATACCTACTTAGTGAGAAAATATTTTACCAGAGTGATGCATTTCTGTCAAGTTATTTATTTCGCGTCACATTGGTGCATTTCACTGTGTTTCAAGGAAGTATGCTAAGGAGCCAAGTACCCACCAGTACGAAAGTTTTTATAATGTTAGTGTTCAACATTGCACGTTTCAGAAAATAATTTTTGTTTACTACAGTTAGTAATGCCATGCTGTTTGCGATAAAACAGTATAACCGTATGGCGTATTATGGGCGTTTCGAAGTATAAAATAATAATTGTTATTCGTGCCAAATTCCACTCAAAATCTAAATGTTATACGCGGTGTAGTTTGAAATCAAATTAAAATTTCAGTTTATAGATTTTGAACAGTATCCTACATATCATACACAAATTTATTTAGACTAACACAAACAATAAAAACTAACGCACTTGCAAAATCGAAACGAAATATTATCAAGAGAAACCTCCCGACATATATGTAAACACAAAATAAAATTTTTTGTTAAAAAAATTATACATTCTGGTATATTTTCTTTTGCAGTTCAGTTATTTTCATTCCTTGTCTCTCATACTGTTTTAAATTATTTAATTAACTGCTTATTTAGTTTTTTGGATAAAAAATTCGCAAATGTGACTGTAGAGCTGTACATATTCATATTACCCTGCAGCTGTTTCGGCCAACATTTGAGAAAAAATCACTGCCGGTGACCGCTTATAGTTAAATGGATACCCAGCTGGCATACTCCCAGTAGAGTTGGCAGCAATATAAGGGTGTGTAATTTCATGACTAATTATCGTAATAAAGCGTTCCATTTAAATTTGTGGAATTAGAACATATTTAAACAACTAAGTTCTACTGAGGAAAAGGTTTTGTTGAATCAAACAACGTTTGTTTGGCGCAACCAAATAATTTTTTTTGTATAGGGGCAATGAAATGTTTTGCTTTTGAAACCACAGAGGATCGTGTATTGTTAATACTATAGATTGCCATTATACACACCCAAAAAATATAGAAGTAATTGAACTTGCACGAGACAATGGTGCACTTTGTGTTCACCACCTCATACAAAACATTGCACGCAGCCACTCGATAAAACTTTCATGGGGCGTTTAAAAACCTACTACAGCGAGGAGTTACGCCTGCATATAAGATCAACCGGTAGACCAATCACACAGATTGATATTGCCGAACTATTTGGGAAAGCATATTTGAAAGATCAAACTGGTCCCATTGCTGTAAATGGTATCAGAACTACACACCTATATTCTGTTAATCGCACAACATTTCAAGACAGCGATTTCCTTGCTGCTGAGCAAGAAGGCATGCATGATTCCAGCGCAGTCAACAAACCTACAGACGTAGACCTACAGGAAACCGAAGTCGTTGGACCAGAACGCATAGTTCCTGTCCCAAAAATTGCGAAGAAAAAAGGCCCACAAAAAAGACGAGTACAAGGAAAGGCAGCACTTTTGACATCTTCGCCATACAAAAACACTTTGGGGGAATCACTAAATCATGCTTAGAAAAAAAATACAAAGAAAGGGAACCGGACTAAACATCCTTCAGTAAAATCAGGAAAAGCTTCTACAACTGACGCTCACCTAGAACTACACAACGCTTAGCCTTCGTGCAGTGGTTTGGTTGGACGTAAGATGAAAGAACGGAAGAAACAGATATGCGAAAGTTCTTCAGATGAAGACCCATACAAAGTGAGTGATCAATTTTCAGACAATGATTTGGTGTATATCGGGCGAGTATGTCCTGTTGATCAAGATGCCACGTGCTTCTATTGCGAGGGTAAATTTTCACAAGATCGAAGAAGAGGATACAGTGCTTGGACTGTGCACAGTTGCGTCACACTGAATGTTTTGCTGCAGAAAACGACCTGTTTGTGTGGGAATATTGCAAAAAGTAAAGTACGTTTTCAATATTTTGTAAGACTATTTTTAAAATGGGGAATAAATGTAGTCAGTGTGCTATTTTCACTGTCAGATCATAATCTGTAAGACTACTTGACATTATTCCATATTAGATACCACTTTTCTCAGTGGCCAAAAAGTACATCTGTTAATAAAACATTTTTTTAGAATTGATATGTGGTAAATATTTTTGGTTCTGACTTTACTGTGGTGACCTAAGATAGTGTGTTGAATTAATAAATATGCGTGCAAACGAAATAAATCAAAACTGGAAGTATCATAAATAAAAATCAGAATGGTATTCCATATTTTACTCCTACTAAAAAACCAATTTCAAACCCTAAATTTTTTTTTTTGGATATCAACCCCCTTCCATAAAAATGGATAGACTGCAACCCAACATGTGCATTAAAAAATATAACCATGTGACATTTTTGGGCAGTACCCTACGAATTAATAATCGATCATACATGTTAAAAAAAGTTCGCTTTGAATTTTAAACCTATATGTCATCGTTTTCGAGAAATTAATGCATAATGAACTGCAATATTTGCAGTGTTAGATCATAATGCATTAATTTCTTGAAAACGGTGGTGTTAAGCATAAAAACACAAGACAGCTTCTTCATTTACCACGTACGGTAGATTACTAAGCCGCAGTAATAAACAAGAACATCGGACAGTTACATTTTCAAATGTACACAGGGGATGTCAACCCATACGTTTTTATGGAAAGGGTTGATAACCGCACCCAATTTTATATGGTTTGTACATCATCGTTGAATAATGTATTTTCCAGAATTTCAGAGATCTGTCTTTCATTCCGGATGTATTACTGGGAATAAACATTAGGTTGAGCTACAATTTCAAGGGTGGCTATACCCTTCCGGAGTAGATTTAGACTGTAGGTTGTATATATATTTTCGACCTATTTTTTATGAGGAATCACCTACCCAAGTTTGTTGGTAGTGTTCACTTCCATTCAGTATACTTCCTACCCACTGTGTACCCTTCAATCACGCGTACAAACTAGCTTACCATTGGCGTATAACTCGCAGTAAAATGTTTTGGAAAACGGTTGCAAAACATTTCATTTGCATGGCTGCAAAAAATTTTCTTGTACAAATTGTAAAATATGTATACGTAATATTAAAAATTAAAAGCTTATTTTTCAACTTAAATGATTAAGAAATGGAAATAAAATTTTTCATAATGTCGAAAACCGCTGCAATTAAAAAATTAGTGAAAGATTGCTATTTAATTGTATTTACAAAGGGGCCAAGAACTCCGCCTTCTCCGGGACTCAAACCAGCATCCTCCGTATNTATTGCTATTTAATTGTATTTACAAAGGGGCCAAGAACTCCGCCTTCTCCGGGACTCAAACCAGCATCCTCCGTATCATAACCACAAACAATTTTTCCCTACGAAAATTCTGTCTTACAGAACCTGGTATGTTTTGTTGGTATGACTGTAGTGCGTTAACTTTGGCCGGAACATAATACCAGCTCTTGGGAAGGAGTGAGGTTAGTGATTTAGACAATACGGCGCTTCAGAATGACTTCAAGTCTTCAGTCGTGTTGAAAAGTTGCTCAGTTGGATATTTATAATTGCAAAATATGTATTGTTTTATGAATGTTTTCGTCGGGGTGATAGATATTGGTGTTCCGAACATACTAGCTATCGCTAGAGTCTGTTCTGTTAGGTTGGAATAATTGCTGGGCAAAGGAAATACACATTTAGTCTATTCGTGGTATCTTCACACTTTTGGATCAAACCTATGAAAAATCACCCTTTGTATGTTGTGTTTGCTTGTTGCCTAAATATGTCACGTATCGCAATAGTTTTATTCTTCTGTTTTGGTTAAACTGGAATTTCACTTACATTTTAAATGTTAAATTACCGTACTTAATTTATAATTCATATGAATNCTGTTTTGGTTAAACTGGAATTTCACTTACATTTTAAATGTTAAATTACCGTACTTAATTTATAATTCATATGAATTAAAGACAGGGATGAAATAGGTGTGTTGGTAACGCCTAGTATGGAAAAGTTCTCATGCGTAATATTACTAAATTGAGCGCGCACAAGTACGGTTCGTTTTCTCTTTGGTGTAAGTTTCTAGACTAAGTCAAGCTTGTTTTTTGCATGAGGCAGAGGAATAACCTGACAGTGAACGTTAGAAGGACTTCAGGGAAGTTAGAAGTAACCACGCGTTGACTACGGCAGCGCGACCGCATGCACGGGACACCACATACGTGGAAGTTTGCGATCTCTGAAGCGTCTGGCTGGGCTGGCAAGGGTTTCTCTCGCGTCGTTCTCTACACTCGCTCGAAACAAATGGCACTGCAGTTACTGTGCGGTTTGTCACTTCCGCAACAGCTGGTTCAAGATCCCCGCTAGCCAGCTGTGCACGCGGAGACGTAGGGGTTATTATCGTGGGTTCTCGTTNTTCTCTCGCGTCGTTCTCTACACTTGCTCGAAACAAATGGCACTGCAGTTACTGTGCGGTTTGTCACTTCCGCAACAGCTGGTTCAAGATCCCCGCTAGCCAGCTGTGCACGCGGAGACGTAGGGGTTATTATCGTGGGTTCTCGTTGTCGCTCTACCCTCAACACATCCCTGTTCGGGTGGTTTACTGTGGCACGCACTCTTGGTAGTTTGTTACGNCTCGTTGTCGCTCTACCCTCAACACATCCCTGTTCGGGTGGTTTACTGTGGCACGCACTCTTGGTAGTTTGTTACGTTAACAGCGTCGAGTACCGCTGCTGTTAACCATCGCACATCCTTCATAGCACAGTGCCCAAGATGGGAAAAGGAGCAGAGGAAAACTCATACTAATGCACAGTTTACATAGTCGTCATGGTGATTCGATAAATTTGAATGAATATATACTGTGCTGCATCGATAAGAATTTTTGCCTCTTTTCACTACGGAAAAAGTTTAACTTGTCATTTATTTCCTGACGATATCAGTGTGTGTGTCTTCTGTAAACATCTAAACAGCTCAGCATCAATTTCTACCAACTTTGCCACAGTCATCTCGCATACTAATACCACCAGAATTTCGTATTTTCCAATCACAAAATAATGCCTTTTTTCAGAATGACGACCTCCCGACATTGTCGGGTGCTGCGTTTTACTTCACTGAACGATNTCACAAAATAATGCCTTTTTTCAGAATGACGACCTCCCGACATTGTCGGGTGCTGCGTTTTACTTCACTGAACGATACTGCAGGCCTGAACTAAACTTGCTTTGATGACAGGCAGTGAAACAAATACAACTACGTTCGGGCTCTGTATATTTTTAATGGAACTAGAAGAATAACAGGAANCTGTATATTTTTAATGGAACTAGAAGAATAACAGGAATGAGATGTTCATGTTCTGACATTCCAGTTGAATGTCGACCACGTTGGATGCTCGTGATTTTGAGCGTGACTTCTCAGTGAAGTTGACATTGGAAGTGTAAAAAATCTTGAAAACTCAATGTGGCGAACGTCAGACCAGAATGACAGCGTGGGGTTTGTGCGACGAGCTCGCCTCATGTATGTTATAATGTGGCATAAATATTACATATATGAGGACAGCTCGTCCCACAATCCCCAAGCTGTCATTCTGGTCCGACGGTCGCCAAATTGATATTCGTCAACATTACAGCTCCATCTCTATCTGAGGTAGTAGACTCATTCGTGTGCCACTGATAGGTGACTATTACTTCAGGTTACCTATAATGTGACCTCAAACCCAGGAAATCAACAAAAATGAACTTAAAAAAAAAAAAAAAAAAAAAAAAAAACACCTGCTTCCTTTTTAATTTAACCGGCTAAGTCGCATTCGCACCACACGCAGTACCTAAATATGTTTACATGCGTTACATTTTATAACTAAAAATTCACTAAAAGAAACATAATTAAGACTTCAGCGCTTTGTTTTCTTCTCTCAAACACCCTTTTAGTCACTCGTCCTTCCGCCCACTCTAGGGTTCTAACCTTAGTGCTTAGTCAATCCCCTTACTCAATCCCTAACAGGCACTCAGTCGCTTGAGTTATTACTTCCAGTATCCCGAAAAATTACTCTTATATTAGTTTTTTACCTCAAGCCTCTTATTGCAATGGCTTTCAATATAGCCATGCACATGCATGGCGAAGGAAATAAGTATTTATCGCGCATGCAAGTCGCTTAGTTTCCACCAAGGAACTCTACATATTGGATTACGGCAGATAAACGTTTAAAACATGTATATTAAAAAAAAATTGGAAACTTGTAGTTTATTTTTAAAAAATTATACGCTGATCAAAAATGTTTTATATCACTTGACTTTGTTGTATTAGGGACGGCTTAGGCAAAGAAAATGCCATTGAATAAATGGTTAGAGACATGTATTACTGGAAAATATGCTGTTAATGCACTTCGTGACCAGATACAGCTCATAGGACCCGAAATCACTTCGGCATGTAAGTGGCACATTCAAGAAACAGTCCTATCATATCGCTAATATGGCCTCCCCGTGAGTGACAAGGTCGCAGACACGTCGTGGCATATCGCAAATGAGGCTGCCCAGAATTTCTTGGTGGATGAGGTCCCACTCTTCAACAGCAGCCTGAACTAACCCTCCGAGTGTTTCATGTGGGTCGGACGATTGACAATCGCGTGTTTAAACATCCCCCATGCGTGTTCCAAGCAATTCATATCGGTCGACCTGGCTGGGCAAGGCAATACGTGTGATAAACGCTTCTTGCAAGAAGTTCTGCACGATCCGTGCTCTGCGTGGACGAGCACTATCATCCACGAGGATGAAATGGTCACCGATGTCGGAACGAAAAGTATGCACGACAGGTACAAGAATCTCTTCAACGTATCACTGGCCTGTTAGGGTGTTGTTGATGTCCACGGGTGGCGTACTTCTGCCAAGAGTTATTCCTGCCCAGAACGTGACACTGCCACCACCGTATGGATGGACGTCGCGGACGTACTGCTGCCCCGATGTAGGTCCACGATCACGCAACACTCACAAAGACCGTGAATCAGGCTGCAGACACACACGGGTCTCGTCTGTGAACATAACGTGCCTCCGTGATGCAAGCTCCCAGTCGAGGGTGTGCACGCCTCCAGGCTAGTCACTCAGTTTGGTGACTATGTGGTAGAGAATGACATCTCATGGGCTTGTAGGCACATTTACGGTAATGGTGAAGCCTGTTTCGGGTAGTCTGCGTCGATACGTGTTGTTATGAAGTGATCAGGCCTTAGCTGAACGGCCTGCCTGATCACACCTTCAAACATTAAACCAGGGCACGAGCGTGATTGCAACAACACCTTGTGAAAGACAGTTGCAGAAATCCCCTCCACCGGCCAGTAAACGGGGCCGAAATATATTAAATAACGCGCCTGATATAGGCAAGCGTAACACTGGGAGCGGCGTCTTTTGTCGTCGCCCGACAAGAAAGAAGACCGCGGAAGATGGATGTTTCGGGCCGTCGTTAACCGCCTCCTAGAATTAGCCTCTGGCAACATCAACAAGGTGGGGACTTTCCAATTAGATGGTAACTGTAATGGCGCGAGGTATTAAATCTTAATATAATTAATAAACATCTTCGTAAACCATTTAAAGCTCCCCCAAAAATTTCGTCGTTGAATGTTGCTTCTGAATTAAATGGTAAAAATGCTTATTTGTATTTCTGTGTTATAGATAGATGTATGCTACTGTGGAGTTTTTTTAGGTCTTTTTATTCTACACAATTCTTTACTACATTATATTGTTTCATCTTTAACGGTTTAGACAGCGTATTGCAAGAGAGCGCGCCGGCAGCAAAATTTTTTCCGACTTGATTCACTATTATTGTCACTGCTTATTACTTATGTTACTTTACGTAACAACATATGTACTAAAACCTGGCCAGAGAACATAGCTATGAATTAAAAAAAAACATAAATCGGATACGTGGTTCTCGAGTGATAAGTGCACTAACAGACAGGCAGGCAGAGAGACGTTGAGTTTTATAATATTTATAGATGAAGTTCAGTTAAACTGCGTATGGAATCCAAGGAATGTTACGTTACTCGCACGGCTACCTTAGTTATAATGTATCACATGTGAAAGATATAACCGGGTAACTTCGTGTTGTTTTGCTAGTTTGTTATAAATAGCAAACAGGGTACACTCGGACTGCAAACTTTAAGACTTATTTTCACAAACTATTTGGAACTATTTGAAAATTATTTTGGTGGTCATACTTACTTACTTACTATCTGTGGTCATTTTACCGCATTGCATACATTGTATTGTTAAAATGTAATCATGCGTACGCTAATTAATGCAGATTACTGATAATTTTATGAGATTTATAGTACCACAACAATTAAATAATATGCATTTGAAGAACACAATTTTATATGAAGTTATTAACTACAGATATCATATGAAATTTTCAGATTTTGAAATAACTACCCTACAAAGATGTTCAGTCCTAAAAGGAGAAAAAAAAATTACGAAAGCGTATTTTCATGACCTAGAAAAAAAACTACACATGCACATCAAATTTCCAATAAATTTGGCATAAATTATGGCACAAAAGTATTTCCAAATATTTTTGAAGTTTTAAAAAGCCTCCCCTCTACAAAAATGGAAAATTATAATTGTTATAAAGAGTAATAGAAAATCATTAAAAAAATATTTTTAATATGAACGTATAATTAAAGGAGGTTAAATCAAATAGTTATTTGTGGCATTTAAAATTCTTAACACCATAGTTATTTCTTGTTGACGCACGACTTACCAAAGCTCAGATTTAGCATTAACCACGAAATTTACAAACGTCGAAAATGCTATTGGCCAAGATAAAAACTACTGTTGTCACATTTGGCCAATAGCATTTTCGACGTTTGTAAATTTCGTGGTTAATGCTAAATCTGAGCTTTGGTAAGTCGTGCGTCAACAAGAAATAACTATGGTGTTAAGAATTTTACATGCCACAAATAACTATTTGATTTAACCTCCTTTAATTATACGTATACGTATATATATATATATATATATATAAATATATATATATATAATATATATATAATATATATATTAATGGGACATATATCAAAAAGTATAAAAAGAACCAATGTTGGCCGTCTTGCTGTGGACTGAATGAGGATCATATCGGAGCTGATTTTCGAAAATTCCATCTCGTGGCCGTTGTAAACCAACATCGCACAGTTATTCCTCGATCTAGTTCCGGACGAAGGCGGGATTTCCATCTAGAGAGTTACTTTAAATTCGTCGCAATTCAGCAAAATTATTTCTTAGTTTTTTTGGGGGGGGGGGGCCCTTCAGCCCCGAGTCGTGTTACGGCAGACCATCTGTACGTTACAGGCATCACAAAGGTGTTACACAGTAAGACAGAAGTACAAAATCCATAGTTCTTTATTTAACGTCATGCTTCAGGAAGTATTTCAACTACAATGGAATTTCAGCTACACAGCTCTTTAACAAAACTGCGATCACACGTTATCAGGTGATTGGCGACGTTTTGAACGAGACGAGGTGTTGCCAGAGTGTTTCAGAACTGCGTAATACGCTCGAGGTACAAGGTCATGGAATATCGTTTTCTCTTCAAGAATAAGCCACGCGTCCAAAATGAAAAATTATTTAGAGATCTTAATTAGCAGCTGCGTTCATTTCCCGCGCCCATATTTCGACTGACCTCAGACGCACCGAGGCGATTAAAGTCATCTGCCACGTCCTCGGAATTAATGCTTCGAAACGGCGAGGAAAAAAATCCTCCTAATTATGAGGCCTGAAATTAATTGTGAGCGCAGCGTTTAATTTCACCTCTAAAGATGTCCTGGAGGAATCATTGGCTCTACGATGTTAAGATTTTTATGGCACTTGACTCAAGGCCACCACTTTGAAATATAATAAGCCTACATTTATGTGATTAACTTAGTATAAGTTCTCATGCTAGTTGTTATGACGGCACTGAAAAATAAGTAATTATGAATGTAACTTATGCTTTAAAACTACAACTATGAATATCGCATATTAATTTTTCAACAGGGTATTTAATTTTAACCTTTTGAGCAAAGATATAGAAACCATACACTGTAAAAATGGTTTTGATATTACAAACAACTTTCGGCCGCCAGTTGCCAAAATTTTGATTGTGGCGCTAAAATGTTTCTTAGCAATAATTGTGATACATAAACGTTTAATATTACAAATTAAGACTTGTATTTCAAATTCCGCCGTCGAGAAGTGGAAACGAACTATTTTTTAATGCTCGCGTAAATATGTGTAATAAAAAAATAGTACAGTAGGAAAAATGTTTCAAATTGTATCCATAAAAATCATTTGCTGGCCCCGAGATTTGAACTAGCGTCTTTAGAGTTACAAATTAATCACTTGACCAGGCGAACACTTAATTTTACTAACTATAGCTCTATTTTAGTAAGCCTAGTATGCGTATAGTTCTTCAATTCGGTCACGAAGAAAAAACCCTCACCTGATGGGAATGACTAAGGTTAATGATTTGGGCAATTACTGTTCTTCGGAAGGACCTTATGTGTGTAGGTGAATTGAAAAGTGGCACTGCTGGAGTTTTATAGTTATACAATATACATTTACAACACCTTTACAGTGTATATATACAAAATTAGTATATGAATTCAAACATTACGACTGTGCAATGTTTGTAATTTGTACTGAAAATATTATTTTTACATCTTTAGAGTTGTCATTGTTTTCAGAGCATTGCAAAACTGTTAACACAATGGATAACTATGTGATTAGTTGGTCAGATTCCAGTGCTAAGCTAATTATAATTTATAAACGCCAGCCCTCGTAACGAATTTTGATATTAGGCAGAAATATGTTAAACAAAAGTTAATGAGGAACATTAAAGACCACAAGAGAAGACGACAAATATTACGTATATTATAACATAAAAAAATTCCTTTATCAATCCTTATTGTTATATCCTGTTCACCTATTCATTTTAGAGGTCTGTTATTTCTACGTGGATTCTGTGTTAACTTGTAACCAACAAAAATATAGGATGGTTTCTAAAATAACTTTGGACGATAAAAACGAACGAATTGCGTTTTGGTAGCTATGCGAGTAAGATATTCCGACAATTTAATAAATCATGACAAAAAAAGTCACAAAATGTTTTTTGCCTTAAAAGTGATTGATGAGCGTCCTTGAATTTCAGGCTATGTTTGACTAGTAGGATTTTGAACTTAAATAGTTAAATCACCAGTATATGTGTACAGGATAAAGTGGTAAATACTACGTAGGAATATTAATATCTTCCCATTTACAAACCTATGGTAAGCGAAGTCGTTCTTTTTCCTATCAGAAAAACCTTTCAACGGCATTTAGGGAAATTCTTTAGTTTGTTACCACGAAGGACTACTAAAAAAATAATGACAACTATTAAGAAACAAAATACCTAAATAATAATATTTCTTAAATTAATTGCTATAAGTTACAAAAATTTACAACTGATTAAACCTTTAACTAAATGTAAGCTCATAGTCTTAAAAAATACGACGAAGCATATCTCAGTGTTACATTGTAGTGTGGATACAATCCTCAGTTACACTTCGAAATCACGTACGATGTGTTTAATTTTATTGGAGACAAGCGAACCGGCCCGGCTTTGACCGGGTACAATTGAGTTTTACTGTGATACACTAATAAATAAATTGGGAAAAGACAATTCATTTATGTGAAAACAGAATTATTAAATTATACTTACCATGTTGGTCTAGGTTTTTAACCGATTACGGCAACCCAAAAGGAAGGAAATATTGTTTATGCGATAGCCAAGAAGTAGGGTATTGTTTTTGGAGTGTATCTGTGCAACTATCGCGTAGTTACCACATTTCAGCTTTCCAGCGTCGATGTATGAAAATAAAAACGTGAGTTTCATCAAGTTGTAGCTTTAGATATAAGTGTACCTAGGCACTACTTTTTGCACTTTGCTGAGGGATCTTAATCGCTCACCAAAGTTAAGCAACGTTCCCAGCGGCACACATTTGGATGGGTGACCGTGTAGTGGCATAACCTGAGCGCTTCCGGGCTTCGGAAGGCACGTTAAATATTAGGTCCCGGTTGTTATCGATTGATAGCAGTGGTTTAAACCATTTCAGAGATCCCTGGGTGGGCTGATAAACTCTGACACCAGAGGAAAACAATATTTCGGTAACGTTCCCAGCCGTTGCAGAATTACGTTTTGTTGTTATTCCATAGGAACCGAACAATTTTCCGGGAATGTACGCATGTAGGTGATTAAGAAGTAAGTTTTGATAAAAAAATTATTAATAATCTGTTTACGCAAGCAGTTCATCTTTAATTGCTGCAAGATTGGTTTTAATTTCATCTCCTTTAATGTAAATTGAGTTAATTTTGTCTAAGTTTTTGGAGAAGAAGAAGGAATCAATAAAAAAAGGGAAACAGAATTTCGGCCTTCTATTTCTACTGAAATTTTACAATTTGTTTAACATACTGAAGCAGCCAGATAGTTGTTTGTCAAAAACCAAACTGTTTTTGGCTTTGTGAACAAATTGCATTCACTTGGAGGAGTTGAGGCTTCGCTGTACCAACAACATATCGTTCAGCTGAAACAAACGCCACGCAAACAAATATATTTTGTAAACTGAAACAATTTTTTTTCATAATGCGTTTAAGAAATTTTTTTTACGTACGAGGGTTATTCGGAAAGTAAGGTCCGAATCGCCGTAGCTAATCGAATGTCGCGCGAACATTGTAACGCGCATGCGCACCGACTCCCGGCATGCCTTGCTCGTCAAACGACACCATTTGCATTGGTATTGTTGCAGTGTGCTGTTTACAGTGTCAGTTCAAAATGTTTAAAACAATTGATCAGCCCGCTTACTGTGAAATACGGTCAGTGATTCGGTTTTTGACAGCAAGGAACGTTTCAGCAGCCAAATTTCATCGACAGATAAGTCAAGTGTATGGCCCCAATGCGATGAATGACAGCAAAGGACGGACGGGAAAATTTCCATGATGAACCGCGATCAGGCCGACCATCAGTGATTACAAAAGATTTGTTCAAAGCCGTGAACGAAAAGATTCGTGGAAACCGGCGATTCACAAATTCAACTTAAGCATTGGAATTTACAAATGTGGGTAGAATAACTTCGCACAAAATTGTCTCTGAAAATTTTTAATTTCACAAATTGTGCGCACGTTGGGTTCCCAGGCTGCTTACTGAGGAACACCAAATGAAAAGAATGGCTTGTGCTCTTGATTTTTTGGACCGATATCATAAGGAAGATGATCAATTTTTAGAGAAGATTGTCACAGATGACGAGGCGAAAGAAGCAGTTACAGACCGGTAATCCTCACAGGTGGCAGACGGCAATGACTTAGGCATACAAAAGCTTGCAGAACGTTATGACCAATGTTTAAACAAATATGGAAACTATGCAGAAAAATAGAGAAACATGAAAGGAATGAAATAAAAAAGGTTTTTGAAAAATCTGTGATGGTTTATGTTTTATACGAACTCGGACCTTACCCTCGCAGCACGCTAATTTCCGTTGTCTATTGTTCATTTTTAAAAGTTTAAAGTGGTTAATTCAAGTTTTTCAAAATTTCTACGTATGGGAATTCTGGTACAGGTCAATTGATATACCATAGGAACATGCAGTGCAACTTTATCTTTATTGGTACACCATAACATTATATGGTAACCACTGAAACGCCTATAAGGGCGAGTTGACGAGAGAGAGACTGCATGACGTGTCAGCGCTGTGCGTGGCGACCATACATCCGATAAGCGTACCTCGGTCGCACTTATATCTCCTGTGCTTTTATAGTCCATTCACAGTTACTTACAAGTAAAGATCTACTTTCAGATTATTCCTCCGCCTCATGCAAACATTACACCAAAGAGACAGCACGCCACATTCGTGCGCAATCAGTTTAAGGTGGCCGCCTGGTTGAAGGAATTTTGAACGTCTGAGGCCTAAAAGCGTTGGACCGAGAAATGGGCGTCAACTCTCGCATCTCCTCTACGCGAAAAGCACTGAACTAGCGTGCAGTCTTGCCGTCGATAAAGCGCCTCTATGAGACTTTCAGCGTGGACTCTAACATTTTATGATGTAATAATAAAAATAAAGGTTTGATGCGCGTCCCTATTCCTTTTTTAATGTTTAGTACCGGAATGTTCATACCTAAATATTACCTTGAAAACACCCGTTTAAGTCATTTTCACTATCACGAAAACATGTTTTAGATAGACATGGAGGAACTGAAAAACGTTTACAGACGCGTAGAGTTCCTTAAATGCTATTCGTAAGCAGACCCCATTGAGACACGTTGGACGGTTTTTTAATAAAGCGTTTTCTGCTGGAGCTCTGCACACCGTTCGGCAGCCCACCCAGGCGGCCACCTTGATGATACTTTGCAATTGAACTACTTCTTATTACGCATTACCAACACTGGTAACTTTTTCTGTAGTTATATTGATATTAATGCCAATAAAATATAACTATTTATGGGTAAAATAGAATAAACAGTTCAATTCAATTTAACCAAAACTTAATAATGTAGTGTGAAGAAAAGTAGAAAACGCTTGTCCATGCATGGGATGATTTTTCTATGGTTTTATTGGAAAAGTGCGAAGAACCCGTAAATAGACTTAAGGCCTCGAACATGCAAATCACCTGCAGTTGTACGGTGCCCTTAATCCCCTCGCTGTAGAAATATGGCCAAACCACTAACATCGGTATATTTGCAGACGTTACACCGGCCTACAGAAGACGCGGCAAGAAGGAAACGCAAAAAAACTGCAAATAGAAAGCCATGTCCCTCTAACTAACGATCACTTGTGGGTCAGTGGGGTCGCTCCCGGATCTATCGCACGTGGGGATCGTGCCGGGCGATGCCGCTGGTTCGCGGGTTTTCTCGGGATCTCCCGTTTTCCTCTCCCTTGCATTCCGACGCTGCTCTACATCCTTCTCGCTTCAGCCTGATCGGCTCTGGAAATCCTGATGTTAAGAGCCGCCCCAAAATCTCCACTCCGCTTGTGGGGCACCGTGTGATGCAAATTATGGCACCTGGAACATCCTGTGTGTGGCCTAGTTGTCACGCACCTATCCAAGTTAGCAGTTTATTTTTAGCAAATTTGTGTGGGGAGGAGTTAGGGGAATGCTGAAGAGCATGTAAGCCTATCATTTTTTTTATCCCGATTTGTCATGAAAGATACTTTCATGTCCATACATTCAACTTAGTAATTAGAGGAAAATGTACAGTTGCCTTTCTGGCATAAAGGTGTTTAGTCTACTAACGGTTACTTCAAACTTTTATGAAGCCCTGCTAAAGTTCTACTTCCAGAATATTCCTTCGCCCGATGCAAGNTACTAACGGTTACTTCAAACTTTTATGAAGCCCTGCTAAAGTTCTACTTCCAGAATATTCCTTCGCCCGATGCAAGCAAAGCTTAACCGAGTCTAGGAAATAACACTATAGGGACAGCGCACCACATTTGTGCGCACTCAGTCTAATAATAATTTGCACAAGAACTATTTCTTACTAGTTATCACCAACACACTTATTTTCTCCTTGTATTTATTCATATTAATTATGAATGAAATATTACAGTTCGGAAATAAAATGTAAGCAAAAGTAATATTTAATAAAATGTAAGGTATTTTTATGTCAACACAAGTTTCAAACGTTTGTTATGCGTGACATATTTTGGAAACAACCAAACAAAGGTTCAGGACCAGTGAACACAACTGTGTACATTTCGCACGTGCAGGTGATTTTTGGTCAAGACTGCACATTGCAAAGCTCAGTTACCAATGATCTTACCTGTGGGTGAATGATTCGCAAAACGTAATACTGGTCTAGATCATAATTGGTTCTTATAACTGTAGCCGAACATGTAGCCTACGGCTCATTGGCTGTGACAACGGAACAGGTGTTGTGTCGACTATGTGCAGCACGCATCTTAAAATTTCTTGTTTCCAACTGAAACAGCAAATTTAATTGGTTCTGAAAGGGTTATTGCAAAAGTGCGCAGAAACCACGAATATACTATGCATAATGGACGTTGCACAGAACATCCAGTGAGGTACGTCCCTTACGTGTGGAAGGCATCATTCGGTACTCAGAATATATTCCGAGGTCACAAACAGCTGATGCTAATAACACCAAATACAAACACATTTTTTTGGCACCAACGCATGACAGTTCATTATACTGGTTCTAGTACAGTAAAAAAAAAATGGTTGCTATGCCTAAATTTGCCATTTTGTTTATTCCTGAAATATTCAAGGGTAATGAGCCACAGTGAATTGGTTAGAGGGTCTTTTTTTTCGTTTACTACATAAGAGCTATTGGCGTAGCAACAATTCCGAAAATAACTGGAAGCTTTTGAGTATTGTCAGCACAGACACGAGACATGTGTCGTTAAATTCTGCCCGTCTGCACCTAGTTAGACAAACACAACATTCGAAGGCAACAGGCGCGGGTCTCGACAAAAAATGCTGCGTTCGTGTTCTTTCTTTTTTTTTTGCCCGGAGAGTAAGAAGCTGCTCAGAATGCACGGGCGGCAACAGTGCAGTTGTAAAAACAGAACGCAGCTGTGAACACACGGCGTAGACATCGAGCAGCTTGCGTTGCCCCGAGTGATTGTGTTCTTCCACTTGAACGCACCTCGTCTCTCGCGATATAAGCCGGCGTGCGCTCCGCTCAGGCATCGTTCACTTCCGATAGCTTTGGAGGAACTGTTCTTCAGCACTCAGCCGAGATGTATCGACTCCTCGCTTTGTTCCTGTTGGCCGCCCCGGCCTTCAGCACCAAAGTCCATCCCTGTAAGTAGAACCACTGAATGTCTAGGCTCTCGTCTACCTAGCGCTTTCATCCGTGTTTGCGGCCGAGAGGCGCGGGAGCGATAAGGGCGAGATTGCCACGCGGATCAAGTGCACCATCACCGCTAAGCGCAAACCTCTCAAATTGCCTGTAGTGTTCTTATCGCTCTGCGTGTACCCATGGGACTTTCAGCGGTGAACCTGTAATGATATTGGTGAAACGTCTGTAGGAAGGTTCAGTGCAGGGTCCTTGAGTAGTTTTGTGTGTATCTGACGCGTATATTTAGAGATAAAGAGTTTTGAAAAGGCCGTCTTTAGCCACTTTGGATTACTATGAAATGGTGTTTCTAATATGAGTGACGTCTTGAAGGTACTCGGCGGCCATCGTCTGAAGTGTGTGTCCTTTTCGGAGATCGGCACATTGGACGCACACTTAATAGTTTCGTAGACAAAAGAGTCTCTCAAACACTCTGCAACGTAGTTCAAGTATCAGGCAGGCGGGTACCTTAAGGCTCCGTCCCACCGGCTATGCCGAATTTTTTTTTCATATATGTGCCATAATTTTTTATTTCAATGATATAACTATATAGTTATTATTTTAGCGTGTTTACAGTTTACAAACGACTTCAAATGTAATCGCCAACTTTATCCACTCCTTATTTGGTAATTGCGAAACTGCAAGAATTTCTTGGTAATTCCAAACTGTTGTACTAATTACGTCAAAATAGCTTGACGGAAGTTGAGAATTTATTTAGTTCAAAAGCGTAAAGTATGTTGCCAGAGAGGTATAGCTGCAGTTACAAAGTAAGTGCCCGTAAACAACTTAAATAAGCTAGATACCAGTAATTCAAAATGGCGTGTGAGGCCGCGCAATATGAATGCACCATCCAAGTGAACCATGAAATTGTTAGGAACGTGCATGTTTTACTAATATTCAAATCGATACTCTAACGTGTATAAAGCATCGGATACTAAATCCCGTGGCCATAAATGTAAACATTTCGGTGTCAGGTATTAAAAACAATTTCTATTGCCAACTTAACTAGGAGCCTGCAAGCACATATCTAGTTATGACCAGTATTTTTTTTCAATGTTTTATCTCATATGTGCTCATGTTACCGCTAACAGTTTACAGAAGCTTGCACTAGGTCAAGAACGGCAGCAGGTATCGTGTAATGCCGGCTTTAAGTGTCATTCCATGGTACTTGTCATGGATGACTGGCGTATACAGGTCCTATCTACCCAGTCTTAGGCAAGATGGTGCGCTTATCCTCTCCAACGGGTTTCAGTATTTACCAGCAAGGTTTTTCATTTCACCAACATGGCCACGCATCCCTTTGGGTGTTGCAGCAGATGAAATCTTTGGCGTGACAAATACTGTAGACGTCCTTAAAATAAGTGACGTGACATAACTACAAGAAGAGTTTCTGGTAGCCCGGGACGCAAATATCAACTAAATATAAACTAAGAAGATTGATTGCAGGATTTCGCGGACATCATCGCGGAGTTTATATCTTGGCTCTCAGTTGAAATTCAACCCCGAAGATGACTGCTGCGATGCATGGCGAATCGTCGTCGGTAAACTTTACCACCTGGGAACGACTCATGCTCACGATCAACAACCAATAAAATATAAAACATTTATATGTCATTATAAATTATAAGCTGTTTGTTCACACTTTTTGAATTAAACGCGTGAAAAAAAACACCACATGTATGACATGCTTGGTATCTTGCTATGCATCGCAAGCATTTCACACTTGTACCAACATAAAAACACCACATGTATGACATGCTTGGTGTCTTGCTATGCATCGCAAGCATTTCACACTTGTACCAACATAAAAGTACCTTATTTTTCGTGAAATTGAACTTTCACTTTTATGTGGTGCATAAATGATAATATTTCAGTTGTAAATAATTTAAATAAAAATGGATAAAATAGATGCGTCGGTAATACCTAGTAAGAAATAGTTCTTACGCAAATTGTTTTTACACTGATCGCGCACGAATGCGGAGCGTTCTTTCACTGACGTGATTTTCTAGACTAGGTTAAGCTTTGTTTACGTGAGGCGGAGGAATATCCTGGAAGTAGAACGTTGGCAGCGCTTCAGAAAAAGTTGGTGGTAACCTTGAACTGACTATAGCAGCCAATGCCGTTATGGAGGAAAATGCACTTCCGGTACTCGCGCTAGCTTCTGCTGTTGCGTGCAGCACAGCGTCGACTATTATTGCACCCACCCTGCAACAAGCTGTACGTGAACGAGCGATCCGTGCTTGTGAGATGCTACAGATCGTAAGTGAAGCCAGCGACGGGACGTTGAACACTTGGAGAAGTGTTTCACAGCAGCCGCGCCGGACCACTGGAGCGAAGGTGGGAGAGGGAAATTAAAGAATATGTTTTTGTTTCTCTGTTTGCAGGCGAAGATTATCCAAGAACATTGCCTCACGTGAAGGTCGCTGACTGCAGAGAAACGTGCAACGTCACTGTCGGCACTAACGTTAGCAGTGCCGTTCATTTACAGGCCCGTAAGTTGTTCCAACATCTATACGTGTTATAAAACTCAACGTCTCTCTGTCTGTCTGTCTGTTAGTGCGCTTATCACTTATGCGATTTACATGATTTGTTTTTTAAATATTCATAGCTATGTTTCCTGGTCAGGTTTCTGTATATATTTTGTTACGTAAAGTAACATAATGAATAAGCAGTGACGATAACAGTTAATAAAGTCGGAAAAAAGTTTGAAGCCAGCGCGCTCTTTTGCAATACGCTGTCTGAACCGTTAAAGATAGAACTATATCGTGTAGTAAAGAATTGTGCAGAATAAAAAACCTAAAAAAAAAACTCAGCGGTAGTATATAACAGAGAAATGCTAATAAGCGTTTTTACCATTTAATTTCTAAATAAATATACACGTAAAATTCAAGCTGTTGTTTCCCCATTGAAAACTTAATATTAATAAAAGAAAAACAATCTCATTAGAACTGTTTAACGAAACAAACCTAAACAAATAATAATGTAGTCCACGTGATCGGAACCGCGGGCACACCTAGTTGTAAATAAAACGCGGTTTGTGCTGCATAAAAAATGTGGCATATGTTAGGAAACTGCTGAATGTGAAGGACTTTTATTTACTGAAGAGGTTTGGCCGTATTAACGTCGGGGTCTTGAGAGCCGATGCCCTGAAAAAACAGTTATATGGTGACCAAAAAAAAATTTGTTTGTGACCACAAAATTATTTTGTCAATATAGACATGACAAAATATTTTGTGATGCCAACAACCTTTTTTTTTTTTGTCATTCAGGCATTTAGAGGAAACCACAAAATGACGTTCATGGTCAACAATAAATTCAGTGTGTATGCGGTCAATAATGGGTTCGTTAGTAGCAGCGAAAATGTTACGATGATAGCAGCAAAACTGGCGAGTGGGGTTCACAAAGTTGTTTTACTGGTTGAGAACATTTGTAGGTAGTTATGGTCTACCAACATTTAAACACTAAATGCAAAGTTGTCCTAAGTAGGATTCGAACCTTGGACATCTCAACTACGAGCTCAGCGTGTTACCATTACGCTTCGTTACTCAACGCAAGACCGTTGTCTTCGGCATATATATATAAACTGAAATCTAATACGTGGCACACACGACAAGGCTTGCACACTTAACCTCATGAAAAGTTAATTTTCTGGAATGATGTGCGTGTATCATTTACTTACTTGGAATAAAGGAATGATATGATCCGTACATAAGTACTTAAGAACATCTCTCATGAATTAGTTACTGACCTGATGCAAAGAACCGAACAAAGACAAATATGGCGTCGTGGCCAGACAGGTGGCCACTCAGATTATGCCAGAGCGCATGCGCAGCATATAACGGATGTAGTTTTGCAGTCTCAGAAAACTCGTTTACTGCGGGCAGCATTGATGCTGTTGCTGCCAACTAAATATTTCTTGGCATCCAAGAAACATTTCTTCAATAAACAAATATGTCAGTGAGCACTAAATAGCTTTAGTACTAGTTAATTCACGAGTTATTGGGCACCACACACTGGTTTTTTTTACCAACAACAAAATTTCGCCTTGGAAAGCATCGACCAAACTGTTTTTGTAGCCACTAACTTATATTTTTATTCAGTGTGAGGGGTGAAGCGAAGTGAGTATGGAGCTGCGCCGGAATGCAAGGACAGGGAAAACGGTGAAATACCCGAGAAAACCCGTGGACCAGCGGCATCGCCCGGCACGATTCCCACGTGCGATAATCCGGGAGCCAACCTGCTGGGAATCGAACCTGGTTCGCCTAGGTGGGAGGCGAGTTCTCTATCCGCCGCACCACCGTGGCCCCTAACAGGTTTATATTTATATCGGAAAATTTAAATGGGAACTAGGTTTCCGTAGTTATTCCAGCGGTTATTGGGAAGAAATATCTCTTCAATTGGACCGTTGCAAAGAAAGCGTAAGAAATTAAAACGCGCCCCTTACTTTATAATATTTAGCTTACGCTAATGGGAACGTAATTCTCGGCTGTGTGTTTTATTCTAGGCGATGACATAACCTCACTGACGGCTCGTGTTTTGAATGGCGACGATCTCATGTGGAACAGCACCGACGCCTGCACGTATCTCAAGGGCGGCTGCCCTCTCAAGAAGGGCGAGTCGGATTTGTTCACGTTCTTCATATACGCCGGGGAAGGAGTAAGTCCTCGCCTTAAGGCTGTTCAACAGCAGGCATTTGCTTTCTAGATTTCGATTACGTTTCATGGTTTCGTGAAACGATATCGATGATAACTTAATTAAATTGCCATTTTATTTGAAAAATTACATTTTTCAAGTTTGGTTTTAGCTATTGTGTTTATTGAGGTCACATTAATTGCCTGATACAGTTTATTTGAAATCCCACATTGTTACAGCAGCAGTAAGGGTTTAACTTATAATTATTTTGAATTGAAATTTCATTTCTAAAGTTTAAATTGAAATACAGGCAAACCGCATACCAAACTTTGAAGAAACATATTTAATGACATTCTAACAACATGAAAATATATCTGTTGGTGTATCCTAACGCATTGATTCGTTTAATTTTAAGATTTGCGAAAAATATAATTTTAAAGTTCCTGTCACTTGTTTCATAATTTTGAAACATATTTTTTTTCACTGCCAAGCTTTATTCAGATTCTTATTAAATACTACAAAGTTAAAAATGTAATACGCTGAAAAGTAGAAAATCATTTTGGACTCTTACAGGTCTTTATGGTTTTGTAAGTGTCCAAAACAATTACAACAATTTTTACAATTACACCTTGTTTCAATTAAATTAATAACTGGTTCATAAACAATTTTTTGAGTTCATATGTAAAAAAAAATTTGATATCAGCAGAATTGCACAACAAATTTTTTGGAAACTCTTTCTGCACTGTGCCTAAAAACTCATTTCAAGAAAACAATAAAATCGAGACTTAGGGTAACCAAAATTTTAACACTTAAAACAAGTGAGCCAAGCACCGGTTTATAAAAGCAATGATTTATGGAAATTTCCTGTACCCAATAAATATTTTAGCTGAAATCAAGTATTGTACTTAAATATGCGTGTTTTCACGTGTAGAGGCCATTCACGGTCACTTCAAGCTTTTCTGAAGCCCTGCTCAAGTTCTACTTCTAAGATATTCCTCCGCCTCATGCAAACAAAGCTTAAACGAGTCTAACAAAATTACACCGAAAGGACAGCGCACTGCCTTCTTGCGCGCTCATTGCAATACAATTAGGCATGAGAATTATTTCTTACTAGGCTTTAACAACACACCTATTTTGTCCCTCTTTACATTTACATTAATCACGAATTAAATGTAATAATTTATAAATAAAATATAAGTTCAATTTAACAACAAATAAAGTGCTTTTATGTTAACACAGGTATAAAACACCTACGATACATAAAATATATAAATAATAACAACACACGCCATTCATGGGGTGATTTTTCAAAGGTTTGATTCAAAAGTGTTAAGATACTGCAAATAGACTATAGTGCAAAAGGCCGGATCGCGAGAATATCGACATCGTCTTGGAGTACCCATGCGCAAGGTGACGTCACACATCCGTGGGTACTCCAAGACAGTGCCCAGGCAGCTGTTTCCACAGTCCGTCCCATCCCACTCCAAACACCGGCTGCTATGTCGGCCTCTTTGATCGCCCTTGCACACGGCCGAGGAGGCTCACCACGGGATGAACAAGGATTTTCCCGCGCTCGCTAATTGACAGACTTCCCAACTGTGACATCAGGTATGTCGTCATGCTCGCACAACAGGAAGCCGTAGAAAGACTGCTGCTCTGTACTGAGAATATTGATAATGGTGGCGAGGAGTATGGCCTACTGTCGAGTGAGTGAGTGAAGAGATTTGGACGGCTTTTAACATCGTGGCCTTGAGAGACGACGAGGGTGAAGCGCGGTGAGTATGGAGCAGCGCCAGAATGAAAGGGCGGAGGAAACGGGAGATCCCCGAGAAAACTCGCAGACCATCGGCATCATCCGGCATGATTCTCACATGCGAAAATCTGGGAGAAACCCCCCCCCCACCTCCCAGGAATCGAACCTGGTTTGCCTTTGTGGGAAGCAAGTAGTCTAACCACTACTCCACCGTGGCCCCGCCTACTGCTGAGGTGGGACTCCAAGTTATCCTGTTAAGTGAAGGGAGGCACGGAGCGAGATCTTGTAAATGAGCGGAGGAAAGAGAGAGGAGTACCCAGAGAAAACCAATTTGTCAAATGCAGCGTCCACGTCTCCCACATGAAGGAACAAGGGTGTGACCCTGCCAGGAATCGAATCTGGGTCGCCTTGGTTGGATGCTGGTATGTTGGCCGCGTCAACAACATAACAACGTTCCTTCTTTTAAAAACATATTTTTGTGTCAATTTAATATGAGCTTGCACGTATCAATTGCACTACCAGATACATTAAAAATTTTAAATTTGTATTTCCACTAAAATTATTGTCTGTTGAAATTCGTTTTACAGCTTGGTGGGACAACAGTGAATGGCCATTTCATTATGGAAGATCAGAACTCCAATGTGGTGGCATGTTACAACTTGAACGTCACCGTCACAAAATAATGATGTCACCACGAACTAACACCACTGGAAGAAAACAATATATATATTTTTCATTAATGAGGTGCATGGCATAACTTCAAAATAAAAAGGAGCATAAAATCACTGTATTTTTTTCACCATATAATCTTAAGTAAAATCAGCAGATTGAGCGCGGAAACAGACATTTATATTTAATTCACAAGAAAACGTATAAATGTTTCTTTGTGCGCGGATATTTGGCGGAAAAATACTAACTTAGAAGAGGATCAAAGGGAATGTAGGGCAACAATTGCATTCACGTTCACAGAGGAATAATAATGAAAACCGATAAATCATTGATGATTATTCCATTTCTTCTTATTAAATCATTATTAATCAAATTATATTCCCCTAAAATTTTTCCACAATTTTGTATGTACGATAAATAAAGCGTTGAGTGACCATACAGTAGTAGTATGATAACAATAAATATACAATCACATATAAAGTAGCATACAAAATTGTTAACGTTTGTCCACCAATGCCACGTGCACAAACAGGTGAAAGTCAATTTCCGTCAAATAAAAATGGGCGACAAAACGTCACGCTGTTTGAGCTGCGAATTATGTTTATCACATTTGTTTGCAAAAAATTCATTTTATGTTTAAAAAAAAGCCAAGTGCTTAGAATTTTTGCAATCTAATTTTCTATAAAATTTTTTTGAATCATTATTTTAAATATATTGCGTCATTAGAACAATATCAGTGAATTAAAATATTATATATTTTTTGGATTTTCTGCTATAAAATGTGATAGATAGGAATTTTGCATGAACTTATAAAGAATTTTTACTATAGCTTTATACAAGCTAAGCAGTGCTGGAACTAAAAAAAACAACATATAAATAGTTATTGCCGCAATCATAATAAAAGTCCTTGCCAGGATTAGTATAATAAAGTTGAATATTTCCATTTCTTGTCCAATAATTGTTCCCATTTACGTACATACATCCACGCGAGTCTGCTCTGTGAGAAGTGAAGACGCCAATGTCAGAACGTCCTACGCGTGTTTTATATCATCATTTGTTCAAAGAAGATAGCTGAATGCGTTCGAAAGAGGCCTCGCTTTAGGTCCATAAATTTTGACTTTCCGCCATAGTGATTACTTTCTACTTGTATAAGGCTCTGCTAATGTTATACTTTCAGGTTATACCTCCACATCACGCATGCAGCCTTAACCAAGTCGAAGTAAAGACACAGGTGGTAATACTTATGTTTTCTAACCCATTAACCATAACGAATCATCTCACAAAGTTTCAACCCGTAGTTCAGAATCGAACTGCACACCGAGTCGGCTCCAGAGCGCAGGCGCACCGGAGTTAAGAGCGAGCAGCTGTGTGCGGATCCAAACGCTCGGCTTCGCACCTACAGTAGAAACTCTTCGTTTTCGCGTCGTAACTTCGGATTCATAGTAATTACTCACAATTTACGATTATAGAAAATGAACATTTTACGAGTTGTTTAAAATTTTTGTGCGTAATTTTAATTGCGTGTTACCCGCTTGTTGTAAAAAATCAGGAACAAATTTCTATTTTATCTATAAGTTCCTGCCTCTTTGCAAGCAGGCAATAACACGCAGTGAAAATTAGATACAGACGTATTAAACATTTAGTGAATTGCAAATTTTCTATAATCAAACATTTCCAATAACACCTCTGAAACTGAAATCATGACACAAAAACGACGTATTTATACAAAAGAGGTGAAGCCGAGCCTTAACATCGAGGTCTTAAAAGCAGCCGCACCATCTACTGTCACTTCGGCCTGCGTACGACCAGAGTTCCCAAGTCCGATAGAAAATTAATAATTTTTATGGGTTCGGGTCTCGAACTAGAGGCCCTGCGCCATGCGTAAACGATAGATATTGATTAAATGTATATTTTAGATGTGTATAATCAAGCAAACAGACAGAAACTCACGTACAAAGTTCGTTATAAATGATCCAATGCCCAGGCCGGTATTTGTGGTGTTTCCACGAATGCTACTGTGATAACCTACGTTAGGTTAATTGGCCTCGGGTTGTAGACGCTTCAGTAGGTATTTCCCCTCCACAGTAATATTCGTATAGGTTGTTCACGGTAAATTGAGCCATGCTGAGACGTACATATGTGTCGTACCTCAGACTACCCCCCCCCTGCTTTACAAATGTATACATCATAACACCTAACCGACGGTAACGACAGGAACATCTACTAAGGAAGAGACGATTTGTTAACAATTATACTAAAAAATAGTGCAGAGCAATATATATAACACAAAAACAATTTATTATTAACAATCTGCAGCCAATAGTTTTACAGTTAGCCTTAAAAGGCTCCTTCCTTGATTAAACAATCAGCGCAAAACTTCTTTGACAGGAGTACGCGAACAATTAAGAAATAATATATATATATATATATATATCCTACACAAAATAAAATCTATGTTTATCACAACGATATTTGAATACTGCTAACAAATTTTACTATATCGAATACGAATTATCACTTTGGTAAAATTTTATTATTTAGATTCCACAATGTAACCTCTCAAAATATGATAGTATTACACTTATAATTATAAATTAACACATTAATTACAATATAATTTGAATATTCTGAGAGTTCGATTTTAACAACTCATACAAGTTTACAGTTTCATACCTTTTTGATTTTCCTGACCTCAAGGTAAAATTACTTAGAAACAAATCGTGAACATAATTTACAAATACTTGTCATTCAAACCTCTATTGTTTGTGCGGCTAAACCACAGATCGTGAACATCAGCCACGTTAAAAATATTTGACTAGATTTATTTTTGCAACTGATGTTAAATTACCCTCATTCAACCGTAAAGAAAATATAGTTTACATACCAACTTTACTGCCTTTTATTTTAAACGACTTCACTTGAACAAGCGATGTTACCTAAAATCACGACTGAAATATTCGCTGGACAGCTGCAAACAAATGCACCTAGCACAGTTTTGGACAACCCTGCCAGAGAATTGTCCTTATCACCATTTTGCACACTCCTTATTGGTAATAGGCGGCATTTTACGTGTCGTAAAACAATTCGGAGTTGAACAGAAAATTAATGTTGACGATATAGTAGTCACTAAATAGATCTGCAGCGAGAAAATACCATATTTCAGTAGAACATGTTATCAGACTGATGTGAAGTTCACTCCGCATTCCAGCTTAGAATTTAACAACACAAACAGCGAGTCTCATGTTGGCGGACGCATGACCGCAGGCACGCTTCTAAGAAGGGCTCATAGTGACCGCTTTGTACACTCACTCTCCCATCCCAATGACTGAAGTGAATGAGTTTCGGTTCATACTCCTACGCCCTCGTAGTAATCCGCTGATCGCTGTGTTTGACACCATTACATACGAAATGGAATGAATGCCTTATATACACTGAAGAGCCAAAAAAAACTGGCATAGGCGTGCGTATGTAAATAACAGAGGCATGGAACCAATCAGAGTAACGCGATGCGGTCGACAGCGCCTATATAAGACAACAAGCGTCTGGCAAAGTTGCTAGATCGGTTACTGCTGCTATAATGGCGGGTTATCAAGATTTAAGTGAGTTTGAACGTGGTGTTATAGTCGGCGCACGAGAGATGGGACATAGCATCTCCGAGGTAGCGATGACATTTGGATGTTCGCGTACGACCATTTCACGAGTGTACCGTGAATATCGGGAATCAGGTAAAACATCACATCTTCGACATTGCTGCAGCCGGAAAAAGTTCGTGAACGAACGGGACAAACGACGACTGACGAGAATCATTAAAAGTGACTGACGTGCAAACCTTTCTCAAATTGGCGCAGATTTCAATGCTGGTGCATCAACAAGTGCCAGCGTGCGAACTATTCAACGGGCCATAATTGATATGGGCTTTCGGAGCCGAAGGCCCACTCGTGTACCGTTGTTGACTGCACGACACAAAGCTATACGCCTCGCCAGGGCCCACCAACTTAACCATTGGACTTTTCATGTCTGGAAACACGTTGCCTCGTCTGACAAGTCTCGTTTCCAATTGTATCGGGCGGATGGACGTGTACGGGTATGGAGATATCCTTATGAATCCATGGACCCTACATGTCTACAGGGGACTGTTCAAGCTGGTGAAGGCTCTGTCATGGTATGGGGCGTGTGCAGTTGGCGTGAAATGGGACACCTGATACGTCTAGATACAACCCTGACAGGTGACAGATACGTTAGCATCCTGTCCGATCACCTGCAGCCATTCATATCTATTGTGCATTCCGACGGACGTGGACAATTCCAGCAGGACAATGCGACACCCCACACGTCGAGAGTTGCTACCGAGTGGCTCCAGGAACACTCTTATGTCCTTAGAAACTTCCATTGGCCACCTAAATCACCAGACATGAACATTATTCAGCATATCTGGGATGCCTTGCAACGCGCTGTTCAGAAGAGGTCTCCACCGCACTCGCACTCCTATGGATTTGTGGACTGCCCTGCAGGATTCATGGTGTGAAATGCCTCCTGCATACCTTCAGACATTAGTCGAGTCCATGCCACGTCGTCATGCGGCACTTCTGCGTGCTCGCGGGGGCCCTACACGATATTAGGCAGGTGAGCCAGTTTTTTTGGCTCTTCATTCGTCAACATACTAGACCAGGGGTTTTAACATTTCACTCACTCGCGCAAACACAGAGAAGCACAGCTAAAACAAGCGGCTCGATACGCAGCTTGACCACTGTTTCGTCTCGTTACCGCTGTGCCAAGCGAGCCATCGCACTTCTCGCTCCACTCGTTCCGGCTCCGGCCGAGCCAAACTCCGTGGACACTATCTCCAGACTCGCCACACACTGGCTCTCTTGCTCGCTTCTTACGACTGTCCACGTGCTGCTTCCTCGTGCTGACCCCAAGTTCCCATTCTCGCCGCGCGCAGCGCAAACCCCACTCCAGCCAGTGGCGCTGCATGCGGAGGGATGAGCAACTACATGGGCAGCGCTCGAGCGCACTTTACGTTTCCAGAACTCTATGGAAACGTGAACGTGAATTCACTGACGATTCTACCATTAAAATAAAATATAAATATTTTACAATAATATTTCTAAAACTGTAAAGCTTTAACAAAATTATAATTATTTCAGTACCGACCAAAGAGTACAAAGTAACCACATGTTCCAGTGTGGTAAAGAGCGGCGGAAAGCTATCGAAAGCGCAAAGAAGCGAGCAGACACACCAATCACTCTGTAATGGACCGCTACACTGCTTAAGATCTAATTGTATGCACCTTGTGTATTATTCCAGGATACGTAAAATTTACATTTCCTTCGGCCTAATTACTTTATTCGCGTGTTTGTCAAGTGTAAATGTAAAATAATCATAAAGGTAAATACTCTAGAATTTTGCTGATTAATGACTATATCTGCGTTAAAATAAGAAGTTACTGATATAATTAATGAGCCTACTTTCCTTAACATGGGTGAAATTAATTTTTAAATACTTCCTTAATAGTTGAGTTGGTTGGTACGACTTGTCATCTCGTCGAAAGCAATATAATCAGAGATAGATGGAACAAGATACACATGCAACAGTAGTAAGACAATTACAAATGCACACATGCCTTACCCAGGACTCGAATCCAGAAAACCTTGTATCATAAGATAGTGTGGATTATAGCTAAACTTTGATTTTAATAAGGCTAAAGTTTTGAATTGTAGGGTTTACTAACCAAAAATATTAACAGGGCTATCATTTTGAAAATAACTGTATGAGCCACATAACACATGCAAGTTTAATTGGCCTGCCATAGTGCTACTTGTGTGAAGAATTCGGTGAAAATTGGCTGATAAGTCCCTGATATATGACATAAAATCTCCATATATTTCATGTGATGATATTCATAAATGAAGGTAAAACTTTTCTACGTAATAGCACAATCTATGATTGTATACTACCAGTATACGAAGTAAAGCTAAAATCTATTACATAATTTCGTAGATATCGCACACTAAGCTAAAATTATTTCATATCCACCATTCTGAAAATAAGTCTCTGACACACTCAAAAATTCATATTCATATATGGCCTACCACAATACAACTCCTTCGCCAAATTTGGTATGAATGCGTTGATTGTTTCCCAAGATATAATATGAAAACTTAATTTTTTGTTGGTCTAGCTTACAAGATGGTAGAGAAAGGAGGCTGTGTATACATAAATTTGATAGTTGTAATTTACACTGCCAGCATACAACGTTAAATTGGAGTGAAAATTGAGTGAAGAAATATGGGCGGCTCTTAACAGCGAGGTATTGAGACACGATGAGGGTGATTGAGGTGAGTATGGAGCAGCGCCGGAATGAAGGGGCGGGGAAACGTGAGATACCCGAGAAAACTCGTCGATCAGAGGCATCGTTCGGCACGATTCCCAAATACGAAAATCCGGTAGTTAACCCGCCGGGGAATGAACCCGGTTGACCTTGGGGGAGGCGAGCAGGCTAACCGCTCAGTCACCGCGGCCTCGTTAGGTTGTAATATGTTCGCTAGTAGAAGATTCGAAGCGAAAATATTTATAATGCCACCATTTTGTAAATAAGTGCCTAACGTATTTAAAACATAGCAGTTTACACCACCTGTTGCAGTGCAAATGTTTGCCAAATTTGGTAAGAATCTGCCAATTGTTTTCCGAGATATTACATGAAAACTTAATGTTTTCATGTGGCATATCTTACAAAATGGTGGATAAAGATCCTCAGCGCACACGAATTTCATAGTTGTAACCTATACCGCCAGCATACAATATTAATTTGGAATTACTTAAAGGCTTCGACGATAAAGCATACAAAGCTAAGATGCATATCTGTCCACCTTTTTGAAAATAAGTCTCAGGCATATTACTTAAAACATACAATTTTACATTATCTGCCGCAGTACTACTTGTTTGCCAAATTTGGTAGGAATTGTTTAATTGTTTACCGAGATAGGAGACAAAAACTTTACTTATTCATGTAGCACTATCTTACAAAATGGCTGACAAAAAAGGCAATGATTTGGCATATATGATGCCTGTACTAGATACTTTCAGCACATACAATTTGATCAAAATTGCTAAAAAGGTATAGTAGATATACCAAATAAACCTAAAACCTTTGTATGGCTGCTATTTTGATAAAATAAGTACATAATCAAGCTCAATAACTTACGTTTACCTCATCTGTCATAGTATTACTTACATACCAAATCGTGTGAGAATTGCTTTGATAGTTTTCAAAATTAGGATACCAGCATTCAAAATTAGGATAAAATAGGTTGAATGGTTCAAGAAATGACATATCACCCTAAATATTAACATGGCCTCCATTTTGAAAATAAGTGTCCGGCGTGGTAAAAAAATTATAAAAGTCAGGTGTCCTCACTAAGTACTATATATGTACCGAGTTTGGTAAAATTTTGTCAATGCGTTCAAAAATTTAAAGAGGGGACACACACATGTGCAGACACACACAGACACACACACTTACACACACTTATACACAGACAGGAAAGTGATCTCATATGGCTTTCTTCCTTTCAGAAAGTAGGCTAAATAAAAATAAAATGCAAAATAAAGCATTCCAGTATTACGAATGTTTTCCTTACACTTTTAATTCAACGTTAAGACATGAAACTACTTTCCCTCTGTCATTCCCAGTCTTACTGGGCGCAAAACAGCCAGTTTGCCAGTTCAAACATATACGCAGGTACGGGCAGTGAGATTTCACTGAGGCTGATTTCGTACGTGCTGAGTTGCTATAATACACTTGTACAGTGTAACCCCTTTTTATAAAGAGCAGATTAAAAAAAATAAAAAACTTCCAATTTTATGGACACGTTCCGTGAATTCACTGAGATTTACGTGAAATTTACGTAGAGAACGTTATTGAAAAAAAAAGGAGAATCCGTAATTATAGGAAGATGTCTGGATAGTTTGTAACCGATACTTTCCGTTATTTTACGGACGTATATTCTAACAATGTAGTAAGAAATAGTTCGTAAGTGAAATGTCATTAAAGTGACGGCGCACGAATGTGGTGCGTTGTCCCTTTGGTGTAGTTTTCTACACTCCGCTAAGTTTTGATTTATTCGAGCCGGAGGAAAAGCCTGAAAGTAGAATTTGAGCAAGGCTACAGAAAACATGAAAGCAACTGTGACTATACTATAATAATACCTGGCAGGTAGAAGCAATCCGTTAATCAAGACCGGCACACGCTGAAGNAAGCAACTGTGACTATACTATAATAATACCTGGCAGGTAGAAGCAATCCGTTAATCAAGACCGGCACACGCTGAAGCGTGTTGTGCGAATCAATCGCCAGAAGGCCACGTCGACGACTACAAAGGCCTTCTGCCCCAGCTGAAGAACGGAGACCAGTAACAGGGTTCTCCGTAGGGAAGTCACGAATATCACTTGGTTTCCATGGTCTTGCCAGGAAGTAACTGATCACGCACACCAATGCACGACATCGTCTGGAGTGGTGCAAACAACGCCGTCGTTGCACTGCGGAGCCGTGNAACTGATCACGCACACCAATGCACGACATCGTCTGGAGTGGTGCAAACAACGCCGTCGTTGCACTGCGGAGCCGTGAGTAGTGAATCACTGATATTGCTGTTCACGGTTATAAAAGCACTTTTGAAATCAACCTTTGAAAAATGTCACTGACAGTACCTGAATATATTTAAATGGATAGACTGACTGGCGCGCGCCCAGATAAGTTGGTAACGACGGAGGGGAAGCAGTCACATGTCTTAACGTTGAATTAAAAGTGCTATCTATGAAATATGAAAGGATTTACGTATTTTGCTTTCTGTTCTTTTTAATGCACGTATTTCTAAGAACTACAGTTTTTTTTTAAATATTTACTTTTCTACACAAGTAGCGCTATGGCAGGCCAATTAAACGTACGTGTTTTATGTGGCTCATACAGTTATTTCAAAATGATGGCCCCGTAAATATTTTTGGTTAGTAAACCCCACAATTCGAAACATTAAACTTATTAAAATCAGTAACAATTCCCACTGATTCAATACCATTCCATTCGCTGATTATTATTGTTTAATAAGTCAGGCGCTGTTAACTTATTTAAACAGTGAAATTCCCACTGACAGATTTATCATCTAGGCCTGCTTTTCTTGCTTTGTTCTTGAGCCATTAGGTTAAACGTTCGGATAGATGAACTCTGACGGGTAAAGACTGTTCATGGCAAACGGAAAACTTTCGAACGTTGAATTGAAAGTGCTCGGTAAATATTTTCGACATATGAAATTATTACTTTTGCTTTCTGTTTTTTAATGGACGTAAGTGTAAGAATTAGGACATTTTAAAAATATTTACCTTTCCAATAATCTTACGGGTCCAATTTACCGACGCATGAATAAAGTGACCAGGCCCATGGAAACGTTAATCAATATATATATAAATAAAAATGTTGTTTCCGTTTGTTCGGACGCGTATAACTCCCGATATAATCAACTAATTTTCATTATGTTTTTTTATAAACCTTCCTTTCGTTCCCACGAGTGTTTGTACACCTTTATTTGTTATCTGTATTACCTGCAAAGGTATTAAAATCTGCAAAAAGCTCATTTTTACCATTTTTTAAGGTCAGGAAGCGCCTTTGTTGACAGCTGTCTGTTTGAACATTTCAGTTTGTTGTTCTTAATGCTTTTTTTACATATCTACTATATAAAAATAAGTCGGGTTTTCCTTCCTGACGCTATAACTCCAGAACGCANTTCCTTTTCAAATATAAAAAAAATGTTTCTTCATGTTTTAATCACCAAACAAAATGTTGCATAAAACGAAGCCATCAGGTGGCGAAACGGAGTTCGCCGGGTTTGCTAGTATACATATAATTATATATACATACACTTCTTCCAATTAATTTNTGGTGGCGAAACGGAGTTCGCCGGGTTTGCTAGTATACATATAATTATATATACATACACTTCTTCCAATTAATTTCACAGAAATGAATATAACCAAAATCTTTTATGCCACAGCAACGCGTGGCCGGGTAAGCTAGGTTTACATATGTTGGGAAACTGTACAATGTGTATACAAGTAGAGAGTTTTCAAAAATGCTCTTTTTATGGTGCACAGACAATACAAATCTTTTCCCACCGTATTTCGTGTAGGGGGTTCTCGGTGGAAGTGAACGCTAGGGCGTTATGCTTGTGTGGAAAAGAGTCCCGGATGGCTATGGTTCGTGCCCAGATCTTGGCGTGGTTCAGAAATTTCTTAGCACCGAATACTCTAAATCGCTCTTTAAATAATCCTGCACCACTACGGTGCTATAGTGATGGGCAAAATCGAATTATTCTCGAAATCGGTTTTTATTTGAATAGTCTTGTCAGAAATAGAACCAATCATTCGGATTCCGAATATTCGGTTTTCTTCTCCGTCTGCGTCTTAATCGAGAGGAATTAATGTCAATGCTGCCACAAGTTAACAGTTCGAAAGTATATTTTTTTGAAGCGAGTTAATAAACAGCTTATTTGGCTGAAGTTATGACACTCGGGCTCATAAGAAGATATAGTATTTGGAAAAGGTAACATTTTAAGTTATCGATCATTTTTCGCCCTAATGTGTATTCCGGAGCTGTCCTAAACCTCTGGAACCGAGACAGAATGCTCTTTACGTTATTTTATTTATATTCACAATCGGTTCTCGTTTCAATGATAGATAAATTTTCTCAAGTATTTTGACGAGTTAAAAGCTCTTTGCCGTTCACGAAAAGTTACAAAACTGAAAAAACATTACTAAAACTTATTTTCAGAATCCGAATTATTGAAGTAGCTGTCATTCCCTTCCCTGATATTCGAATGAAACGTTCACTTCCTGGAGATATGTATGAACATTCGCATAAGTGAAAGGAATGAACATATTCGCAAGAGTGAAGCGAATCATGCTTCATTTAACAAAGTGAATGTTGGGTGAAATTTTGCTTCCCTTAAGTACAATATTCTACACAAACTGTGTTTAAAGAAAAAAATGCAAAGAGAAAATTTTAAATCGCTGTACACGAATGGCAAGACGTTAATTATCAATTGCTGATGACCTTAAAAAATTACGTAAATATTGCAGTGCACCTGGTGCCATATTTTGCCGATCACTAACGGTGCAGCCAGCCTACCTCTCAGGGAGAGAGATGGTGGGAGTGGTAACACCACAGAATACTGGAGACTACAGAGGCGAAACAGCCTCTTGCCACGGACTCCAGCGGCTCGCGCCAGCAAAATGGCGTCACTGGCGTGCGACGTGTCGGAACGGCGTTTCTTCGATCGGCGCCTGATCATTTCCTCGCCAGCCGGCGGCCTGGACGATACATTCCGCATGTTTCCCTGACGTAGTTAAGCGTGCTGGCTCAACCTTCTCCCGTTCTTGATCGCGAAGGCTTGTGCAGGATACAACTTCCAAAGCATAAACAACAACAGTACGCCCAGCAGTCCAGCACAAGTAGTTATAATCCATCCACGGTTACTTCATAATTTTCTGAAGCCCTGCTGAAATTCTTCTTCCAGGATATTCCTCCGCCTCGTGCAAACTAAGCTTTGCTAAGTCTAGAAAATTACACCATAGGACAACGCACCGAGATGGTGCGCACTCAGTTGTAACGATATTTTACATGAGAACTATTTCTTACTAGGCGCCACCAACACACACGCTTTCTCACTGTTTTTATACATATTATACATAAATGAAATATTATAATTTATAAATTAAATACACAGCTCAAACAGCAATTTAACGNAACACACACGCTTTCTCACTGTTTTTATACATATTATACATAAATGAAATATTATAATTTATAAATTAAATACACAGCTCAAACAGCAATTTAACGAAAAAAAGGTAGTTTCATGTTAACAGAGGGATGAAACGCTGGTGATAAATTGCATATTTAGTAAATAACTAAACACGTCATACATGGAGTGATTTTTCAAATGTTTTGTTCGAAAAGTGCGAAGAAAGCGCGAATAGACTACACCCAGGCATTCCAAGTGTCACATCTTGCAACCTTTCCATTAGCTCCAGAGCATGATTCTACGGCGTCGTGCCGGCCAAGCATGAACTACAGCACAGTCTTTAAGTCCGTCACCAGACTTTCGTCGAGCACTACGTTAGCGCACTAATCGGCTGCAGTTGAATGCAGTCCGATATGAAGCGATACGCTCCTTCCAGTCGCGGTGGGTTGGAGTGGATACAACCTCGCCTGTCGACAGCATCGCACAGTGCTGAACCNGTTTTTATACATATTATACATAAATGAAATATTATAATTTATAAATTAAATACACAGCTCAAACAGCAATTTAACGGAAAAAAAGGTAGTTTCATGTTAACAGAGGGATGAAACGCTGGTGATAAATTGCATATTTAGGAGATAACTAAACACGTCATACATGGAGTGATTTTTCAAATGTTTTGTTCGAAAAGTGAGAAGAAACCGCGAATGGACTTATACCCAGGCATTCCAAGTATCACATCTTGTCACCTTTCCATTAGCTCCAGAGCATTATTCTACTGCGTCGTGCCGGCCAAGCATAAACTACAGCACAGTCTTTAAGTCCGTCACCAGACTTCCGTCGAGCACTACGTTAGCACACTAATCTGCTGCAGTTGAATGCAGTCCGATATGAAGCGATACGCTCCTTCCAGTCGCGGTGGGCTGGAGTCGATACAACCTCGCCTGTCGACAGCATCGCACAGTGCTGAACCTGCACGCACCACCTTGACGGGGGCCGAGGCATATCCAACCTCTACGAACGCGCTTCGTGGGTGGGCCCTCCTACTAGGCGGACCAGACCGCCGTCCCTTCGTCGGCATGACCGCATAACTGTCGAAACCGCTCCACCTGAATCAGAAAAATTTCACAGCATACCCTCGGGCCAATGTTCTTTTCTTGATTTCCAGGAAGCCAAGCTCATATGTGGGAGCCGATCGTATATTTTAGCAATCTACTCGCAATGACCCACATTATTTAAAGTGTGCTCTATCGATTGAAATGAGTCTGGTGAGCGTGGTGATAGCAGTTTCTGATATAGAGGTAATTCTTTGGTTAAATTTCGGAATTTTTTCTATATATATTTTAACTAGCAGGTGTGATCTTGAGCAACAATAAGGGTGAATCGAGGGGAGTCGATCATATACAAGAGCCGTTTGCAGAGCCTCGCGGAGCCAATCAGCGGGTGTTACGTCCACATGTAAGGAACCGTCACGCTATTTTACTTCAGTACACACACTCATTTTGTGGTAACACATTGGACTCGCATTATGGAGGGAACTGGGTTAAATTACCAGTCCAGCCATCCTTATGTCGGCTTTCCGTGATTTCATGAAACCAATCCAAGTGAATGCTGGGACGGTTCCTTGTCAAAGCCATGGTCGATTCCTCCCCCGTTACTGACCCTCCGAGCCAATGAGTAGGTTTACAATGCCCGGCTGTCGACGTGACTTCAAGCCTATTATCTTTCTCTCTCTCTCTCTCGCCCAAGGTGCGATGGTGTGCCGTAGAAGTTGGCAAGTCGTTCCAGCGGTGACAGACATTTTCTCCGCCATAGTGATGCATGAGAGGTTGGTATCACTGGCGGCACTCGACAAAGAAAGAGAATCCGCACACCTGCTCAAGATGTTTCTATTGGCACCCGTACAACACAGAACGCGAGTCTTTTTTTTTGTGTTTGTCAGCGTGGGGTGCCTTCAGCAAAACGAAGATATCTTCGACCGATTGCAGTGTGTGCCGGAGGGTCACTGTACGGTCACCGGAAGTTGACGAAAAGCGTGTCATGTGGCCGCTGTCAAGTTCAGCACGTCAACCAATTTAGATGCCAGCCGCAGTGTTACCGGCTCCAGCCACACTGCAAAAGATATCGACTTACTTACTTTAAAACTTTGTATACCCATCGTTAAGAGAGTTATCCATATCACTGGGATAGTGATCACATTATATTCATTTTAATAATAATTGCGACTACAGTAAGATACATTATAATTATACTTTTTTTTAATAATTATAGAAACAGAAATTTATTAGAAGGACAAATAATAGAATTAATTTGAACAGTAACACCTACAATAATTATATTTTTTATTGCAACTCCATTTTTACGTTTATTATATTTAATAGGTGAAATCAATATAACTATAATAACCTCTAAAGCAGTCATCAATGATATTGAATCCATACCACTTTAGACGTCGAGCCAACTAATGAATGTGGCAAGTGACGGTACTTCTTAATCGGACATCAGCCCTACTGTTACAGACAGAGGCTGTCCCGTTGATTTGCGCCTGCCTCACCACTACAATTAAAGGGTAAAGTGAGGAACGATGGTAAAAAATACTGCAGAAAGCACACCAAACAACTTTTCGCGAATTCTGAAGACTCTTTCTTCACTGCGTGTTTGTAGGTACGAAAAGAAATTGACGTCCGTCTTCACCTATTAAATTTCCTTGTCACTGGAAGCACAAGCCATTCATGGTTACTTTCAACTTTTCAGAAGTCCTGCTAAAGTTCTACTTTCAGGATATTCCTCCGCCTCATGCAAACGAATCCTAACCAAGTATAGAAAATTACACCAAAGGGACAACGCACCACATTCGTTCTCACTCACTGTAATAATATTTTACATAAGAACTAATTCTTACTAGGTATTACCAATACACATATATTCTCCCTGCTTTAATGCATACAACTTATAAACGAAATATTATAATTCATAGACAGAATATAAGCAAAAGTTCAATTTAACAAAAAATAAGGTATTGTTGTATTAACACAAGTATAAAACGCTTGTGATGCTTGGTATAGTTAGGAAACGACCGAACAACGTCGTAAATTTCCGAACACTTACTATGCGCATACGTTGCAAGTAGATATTCATTATACTTCTCTCGCATCCATAAGCAAATAAAAAGAGTAAATAAGAAGCATTAAAATTAATCAATAAATCACACATTATTTTAATTCCTTACACAATTCCTTGCAAACCGTAGGGAAGAACGGAAGCTTAAGAGGTCAGAAATTTGTGGATTTGGTGGGTCAGTAAAGAATAAGTAGGTATACAGTAGGGCAGGACAACTACTCTTATGTGCAAAAATTAAGAATAATAGTGAAATTCAATACAAAAGTAGACTACTCAAATAGTACCTACCGGCTTTTTAACAGAGTAGAATATTATCTTCCAAGGGCTGTTTGTTCAAGTCGTATCTACGTAGACCCAAATACGGCCCTGTAAACACTCTCAGAAACATATCAATAGAATTGTAGCGTAGGTTCGAAAAGAATGGATCATAAAAAATATGTAAGGAGCGGGTCAATAAACTCAGGTGGCGGCCATCTTGACTCAACATTTCCTGTATTTCCGTATGAATTTCTGGTTTTTCCTTCAAAATGAACCATTTGACTTCCATATATCCTGTTAAAAACCTGGAAAATCACTTGAAGCCTCAAAAACCAACAAATCCCCATTAAAATTTCATTAATTTGACACTTGTGAACTGCGACACGACAGAACGCGGCGACCTTTACCTTGGCCTTGACCCCAGTTGACCTTGAACATGGAAAAAAAAAAAACCGTAAAAAATTTTTAGTAAACATTTGGAAAAATTACATTACATACTTCAACCAACATCTTCAATTTACATGACCTTGACTGTGACCTGCGATGAACTTGGGTGATCTTTAACCCAAAATATCGAGAAACATTGCGTCTTGAATTTACATGCCCTTTACATCCTTGAGCCTAGGGATAACCCTGAAGTCAAAAAATTGAGGAAAATTGCAAAACATAATATATAAAATAGAAAAAATTGGGGAAAAATTACATTATTTGGACCCCACCTCCATCTTGAATTTTTATAATCTTCAATTTGACCACAAATAACCTTGAACCCGAAAAACCGAGAAAAAAATCGTCCAAATATATTATCAATAGGGGAAAATTTTTATTTGGGTGATATTGACCTTGTCCCCAGATGACCTTTAAGGCCAAATAATCCAGAAACTTGCAAAAATTAGTAACTATTTTGTAAAAAATAATTTTTTTTACTAAATTGTAATTAGAAATATTTCATGAAATAAATTTTTTTAAATAATCGAGAAAAATTTAAAAAATTAAAAAAACATTTTGGAAAAATAATTTTTTTTTTTGAAAACTTACATGTAGGAGACTCAGGGATCGATTCTCGTAAATATGGCAGGGAACATCAACTCCCAGTACAGCGACCATCAGGCGACTGACCCTAAACCCTATAAGTCTACCCCACCCAACTGCCGACCGCCAATGACTCATTCATTGGCTTCAGGCCACACCCGATCCCCACCCACTCTCCTGCCATTTACCCATTATAGCTTGACCCCCACTGCCACTATACTGCACTAGTGATTTAATGATGATATCACTTTGCTCACTCGCGATTGGCTGTTTGTCACATAGCATATCGACCTCTGCAGATAAATAATGTGGCCAAATTCGCGCCATGTCACAGTTTTTCATCTGATGTGAGAGATGATATATCGCTCTTTCTTTCGTTATAGGGGATGAAGAAAATAATATGAACACCTGACATATACACAATATTTATTTATTAATAAGGTGTTGACCCGCCATTTGCTTTTAGAACAGCTGCAATTCTTCGCGGAATAGATTAGTAGAGTGTCTGAATAGTTTCCAACGGAATGTTGTCCCATTCTTGTACCAAAACATCCGCCAATTGCTTCAGTGATGTTGGGTGTGGAAATCTGCTCCTCACTCTCTGCTCTAAAACCCCCCATAACGGTTCAATTATGTTGAGCTCAGGCGATTGTGCTGGCCAGGGAAGATGTTTGATGATATTCTGATACTCCTCAAACCAAGACTGAACCTTTTTGGCTGTGTGTATGGGCGCATTATCATCTTGGAATATGGCAGTGCTTGGCAGCAATATGCTAGGCATAGTAAGAACTTCATCATTGAGTATGTCGAGATATTCATTCGCAGTAATCCGGCCAGTGATGCGAATGAGAGGACCAGCTGAATACCACGATATAGCCACCCAAATCATAACGGAACCTCCCCCATGCTTGACTGTAGGAAGCAGGCAGTCCGGATCGTAGGCTTCTTTTGGGGTTCTCCATACATAAACCCGGCCGTTTGTAGGAAACAATGTAAATGATGATTCATCGGACCATACCACATTCTTCCAATCATCAAGTGTCCAGGTTTTATGATCATGGCACCACTTCTTTCGCAGCTTAGCGTTGGCTTCCGTTATAAAGGGTTTCGCAATTGCAACCCTTCTATGAATGTTAGCTTTGTGGAGCTCCCACCGTACTGTTTTTGTCGAAACAGTATAACTCAAGTGAGTGTTGAGTTCTGCTGTCACTTTTACCGCGGTAGTTTTATGTTGTCTGACCACAATTCTTTTTAATGTTCGTCGGTCTCTGTCAGTTAACTTTGGGTTTCGTCTACTATTCCTCTTCGACGATGATGTCTTACCATGTTTTGTATATGCTGTCATTATCGTGGATACTGTCACTCGTGAAACGTTAAACAATTCAGCTGTTTTCGTCACAGATGCTCCCGCTAACCGAGAACCAACGATTTGCCCTCTTTCGAAGTCTGAGAGATCACACATTTCACCGATCGCTTGTTTTAACCGTCGCAGAACAAAACGTATATAATACACTGAAATATAACCTACAAGACTTGGCACGTAAACTATGCAATAGATACGCGTCGCATTATTTACACGGAAGCAGTGTTGCCAACATGCAACAAAATGTACTATATTGCATGGTGTTCATATTATTTTGTCCACCCCCCGTATGCTCAGCATTCAATCTCGAAAGTTATTGTTTTTTATGTTCCACACTTCCATCGCATTACGCGGGGTATTATCGGGCGTGCTCATAATTGCACATACATTTTCCTACCAAAGTAAAAATCTAATCAGATTTAAAATATCTGTTCGGGCCAGAAAGCTATTGGAGTGCAGAGATCAAGATGAAGCGTTCGTTTACTAGTGTGCACGTGACCTGCATCCCGACTTCGTCATTGTCGGCGATGCAATTCACAAACCTGCAGGGGTTAGGTCCTTGAGACTTGAAACGTAGGAGGCCAACTCAGGTGACAGTCATACCTTCTATACTCTTCTTGACCATCAATTCTCAATTCCATAAATATTTAATTCAATATTTCAATAAATATTTTAATATTTTAATCAACATTTCAGCCTTTTCATCAATTTTTCGATGAATATTTCAACATTGTAATTACACTTTAGGTCTTCCAATCATTAATTCAATCTTTCAATATGGAAACGTATGTTTCAATCTTTCGACCAATCATTCAATCTTTTGACCAATCTGTCAAACTTTCAATCAATTTTTGAGTTTTGCGTTAACACAAGCATAAAGCGCTTGTGACACATGACATAAAACAACCAAACACTTCACACATGGAGTGATTTTTAATAGGTTCGAGGGGCTGCGGTGGCTGAGCGGTTAGCCTGCTCGCCTCCCACCAAGGCGAACCGGGTTCAATCCCCGGCCCCGGGTCACTCCCGGATTTTCGCATGTGGGAGTCGTGGCGGACGATGCCGCAGGTCGGCGGGTTTTCTCGGGTATCTCCCGTCCGCCCCGCTCTTTCATTCCGGCGCTGCTTCATACTGACCTCTATCACCCTCATCGGCTCTCAAGACCTCACAGTTGAGAGCCGCCCAGATCTCTTCATTCACTCAAAGGTTCTATTCAAAAAACGTGAGAGTAATGTGAACCGACTGTTAGGTAAGTGAAGGTGGCGATTGTGCATTTCTGTAAATTCTGTATTACAGATATTACGGCGGCGATGAGCGGCGGGCGACGTGGAAGCGAGCGATTGGCCGTTACATTGGCGGGACAGCTGCGGGCGCTGATGTGTGACGGGCGCGGTGGTGTCGCCATCTGATTGTCGTCCCGGGTAACTCCCAACCCCTCGTCACCCCCCGGACGGACAATGGACCGTTACCCCACCTTATCGAAGTTGGCGCGCTGTGTTTAATCGCCACTCCCCATCGTTTACACCAGCTCTCCCGCTCGCTTTTTATCTGACGACCGCCCGCTCCCGTCGCGTGTTCAATCGATTGTTACCAACGCTTTGTTTCACAGCGTTTTTAAGACGTGCCAAACACACACACATTTGATAATACTAACTTATAGTAGGATAACTAAATTGCGTATAAAATCTTGTATTGAATCAAACCCCTCACACTTAATTTAAATAAAAAAATTAAAAAGTAGGGGTTTATATACATAGTTAAGCAATTACTATCCAAAATATTTAATTTTTAATTAATAATTTTTATTGTCAATTCTGGCACACCTTATTATATACCACGATATATGTAATTAATGTAAACAATATCTTTTTAATGGGATATATTATAATACTGTGATTTAATTAGTGATTTAAAGATATTGTTTCAAAAATTAAGGGAGAACACTTAATTTTTTATGTTGTATTATTCTATACAATTGTTTTATAGTTTTGGTATTTTTGAATTTTACGTCGGAAGAGATACTAAAAAATATCCACAATATAAATTTAATTACTTAGTTTTGATTAGATTTTTTTAGTTAATAAACTGTAATCGAAACAAAGTACATTTGTAAATAAATATTAATTCTAACACACATACAGACATATACAAAAAATTTTATGTACATTCATTTAATGAGCAATCTTTAACTTTACTTCGCACCACTTAAGAAAAGTTCGATTGTTCTGGGCCAAGCAAAATTGTGAAATGATGAACTTTACATCTTGACAACAATCCAAAACTCTTTATAAAGTCAGATAACGAATCTTATAGATTTCTCATTATGAATTTTTTAAAATCCTTCTTATTGATATACTTGTAAGCACTTTGTGTATTATTCCGCCATATGTAAAACCAACACAGGCATGGGTCTTATCACTTAATTCATGCGTCGGTCATGTGAAACTGCAAAATTACTATAAACGTGCATATTTTACATTCTTATACTTAAATGTGTTAAAAAAAAAAAGCAAAATAAATCATTTTAGTACTGACAAATTTTTACTCAACACTTTTGATTCAACGTTAAGACATGGGAATTCTTTCCTTCTGTCATTACCAACTTTATTGGGCGCATGCCGGTCAGTACGCCCGTTAAAATACATGCAGGTAGCGACAAGGACATTTTTCAAAGGTTGGTTTCAATAGTGCTCATTTAATAGGGAACAACCCATACCAGCTATTTATTTTATAATGTTTTGATGACTTAGCACACTCATGCACGCGTGTTTAATGGACTTTCTGAATGTTATAATTGATTGAGTTTCCAAAATAGTATTTCACATACAATAACGCATTTTATTTTAATTACCAGCTTAATTTTTTAAATTTCTATCAGCAGTGCATAGTTCTAGCATTAATCTGTGCACTATCAGTTGGTTCATTGGCATTTACTTCTTCTGCAACATATATAATCGTAGAGATTAAAATTTTTTCTTTCTGTTTTCACAGCAGAATGCCTGGAAATGCACAATAATAAATATTTTAGAAATAAAAGTAATGAGATTTTTACGGATTCTTTTATAAAACGGATTTCTTTTTTTTCAGGTGGCCTTTTCTGCCCAAGAAAAACATAAACTGGAAACTTGTGTATGTATAAGGAAATATAAATGAAAGAGAATAGTTTGCACCATACACCAAAATACCAAAAATAATGCAACTTGAAAGAAGTACGCGAAAGTTGAATTTCTGGCACGCTAACAGTCTTGACAAATAGGAGCCCATTAACTGTAACTGTAAAACAGGTTTATGGTATTTCCATCATCAGAATGAATAATAACACTAAATAATTTTCATAAAAGTTTACTAACTTCTCTTTTCTGTTGAAATAATGTTTTAATTCTTTTATGACGGTCGTATGGTATTTGCATCATCAGGATGAATAATAATACCAATTAATATCCATAAAATTTATTAACTTCTATTTTATATTGAAATAATCAGATTTAAATTCTTTTATGAGTGTTGTATGAAGAAATGAGTTACAAAGTAGACAAAAAGCAGATAATGTTTTCATGGAAGAACATTTTAAAATGTTTTTAATTTATCATGCATTTTGGAAGATATTTTTTATTAATTATGACATATTATTTTCTCACGTGTAAACATGTCCATGTATGTTTTTCAAAATTATCTCTTTTCGAAGGTACCTGGAAAGCAGAACATTTGAAACATAGAACGAGGAAGGACTCAGTAACACTGGCGCGGCCATCAGTGGTGTGATTTATAGCGGCCGGTGGATCGGAGTCATGTTTACAATCAGGAGGCAGTGATGCATTTATATTTCCTGTTAATTATCGTGCGACATAGAACTTGACTTTTAAAACACTTTGATTCACTCAAGGATCTTCCTCAATACATTCTACCTACATCTTTACTTGGTATCTCAACACATCTACTGTTATGCAGGTAGGGTAATTATAGGTAGGCTTACGTGACAAAACCAGCCGAAACATATAGCTTTAAGCACCCAAACTCGTATTTATCGGGAGAAGATCCCGAAACAGTGGTCCAGAAGTGATGCAAAATGCTCAGCATCTTAAACTGGCGGTATACTTGCGTGTTGTGTTTATTTTTATCTCTTTATAAGTTTACGTTAAGATTTAATATCAAAATTCCAACCTCATCATTACATACACCACTACTTTGCAGATTTCCTGAAACCATAATAGACATGATTTCAGTCTATATTTTCTCTCGAGAGACTAAATAAGAATAACAAATTTGTAATGTTTATTACTTTTGCAGATGCAACAAAATCAACAAAATTACGTGAACTTGAAAATATCTGTAAAGATATGCGCTATGCCCTGACAGCCATCGTTTTCAAATATTTTATCTGAAACGTAAGCTGCAGTCAAATATAACTAAATAGAGGTATGCTACCCCCGTAAGGGACCCTTTAGATACATAAAAAAATACTTAAGGGCACTGCATCGACCTTTGCGACATACTTTTCACCAATAAAGTTATAGCGTCACAGCTTAAAGTGAAGTAAGTACACGCAATACGACGAGAACACTGCATGGAAGTCAGAGCCCTACTCGTAGAAGCGACGGTGCACTTGATGCGCATGGCAAAGTGTTCTTTATCGCTCTCGTGCTTTCCGGCCGCAGACGCGGAAAACTGCTCTAGGTAGACAAGCCCCTTAAGGGGAACCTAATCCTAAAATAGTGGATTATTTGTTTTTCTGGCTCGTTTATATTTTTAAAAAGAAAATTCATTTAGGTACCAATTTACTAAACTGGCTATTGACCTTACACTGCAGTACAGACAAAGCCAGGGAACTACGAATTTGTCACAATAATAATTTTGTCAAAATCTGGCAGAATCATTATAGTGACATAAGAGTTCATAGTTCAGTTGTTGTATCTGTACTGCAGTTTAAGGCCAATAGCTTGCTTTGTATAGGTGTAATTGCGGAATTTTCTTTTCAAAAATATATAGAAGCTTGACGCATTCTGCATCCCTATATTTTATTCGTCAGAACACATGCTCTGGCGAAGCTCGCAGGTGGACGACTGCAATAAGGATTAAGGGTTTGGCGGACATGATGAGGAGAATGGCGCCAGGATGGCCCGGCGGAACGACCACGTGCGGAGGAAGGCGGATGCAGCTGCATCTCGCAGCTGCCAAGGGATGCTGAGCCCACACCAGTGGCTGAGTCTGTCCCGGGCTAGTTTCAGCAATAAACATTGAGAGCTTTTAGCGGGTGTGCTGGGGAGAATAACGACACGATATCCGGAGGCATAACAACACGTGCACTGAACCAAAGGGGCCACCCAAGAGTTCCCGAATTTGCAGAACAGAACAATAAACGGCCATACCAGAGTCAAGGGGCGATGCCAGGCCGACTGCGGACCACAGGAGCAGCGGCCACGTGTTTTACGACTCAGGGGGGACGCGGCAAGCACCCCGGCCACGTGCAGGGACGGTGCAAGTTGAATATGGTGATGGAGCCTACAAAACGACGGGAGAGCGGGAGGAATGGATCAGTCAGTCGAGGATCGAGCAGTCAGGCAGTCAGTCGGAGGACCTGAAGTGAGGCGTCCGGATCGAGAATGCATCACGACGTCGACCTCAGTCGGAGGCCGTCAAACG
>NQII01001148.1:190105-213610 GCA_002778355.1 Clitarchus hookeri | reverse complement strand
GGCCATACCAGAGTCAAGGGGCGATGCCAGGCCGACTGCGGACCACAGGAGCAGCGGCCACGTGTTTTACGACTCAGGGGGGACGCGGCAAGCACCCCGGCCACGTGCAGGGACGGTGCAAGTTGAATATGGTGATGGAGCCTACAAAACGACGGGAGAGCGGGAGGAATGGATCAGTCAGTCGAGGATCAAGCAGTCAGTCAGTCAGTCGGAGGACCTGAAGTGAGGCGTCCAGATCGAGAATGCATCACGACGTCGACCTCAGTCGGAGGCCATCAAAAGGGACATGCGACGGGAAGAGTCCAAGGAAATGCGGCAGTCGGCCGACGGGAATCGAGGAGGGCGGAGCGAATCCGGGAGAAGACAACGGCAGCCGGCCGTCGTCAGTCGGAGAGTGCTGAGTGGACCCGAGAGGAGGAGCTTCGAGACCAGGCGTCGAGACGCCCACCAAGTGCCGGAGCAGTCCCAAGTCGCCAGCCGAGAGAAGACAGCGCCTCAAGCCAGATAAGTAGAGTCATCCAGCAAGTGTGAAGAATCTTGCCCCCCCCCTCCTCCACGACGCGAATCGCCACGCCAAACAATACGGAGCCGACGTATAAAAGGGAAGGGGAGTGTTGTCTCGTGTGTACATGTATGAGTGGCACTGTTAAGCGTTAATAAAACTGATTTATTGGTAACCTAAAAACGAAGTGAATTTATTAGTAAATTGGACATAGAGACAATAGTGTCGACGTATTCCTACGCCCTAACACTGAGGGCTAGCCTCAATTGCTAGTGCCTTACGCAGAGAGCAGATTCAATACCTACTTATAAACCATAGCATTGGGCAGGTATCAATTTTGGCACCCAACTAAGGGGCACGCTGAAGTCTCTATAGCCGGAGGCAAGGACAAGCTAAATACCCGGGAGAAAGGGGACCTTGCCCCGACCGAGCAGCAGGCACATTCACGACTTCGGGGGGAGTCATAAAATCAACCCTCGAGACTTCGGGTAGTCATAAAAATAAACCCGTGGTGTCCATTACCGACAGTAGAACCGAGAAGGGAACATGTAATAAACCAGACGAGAATGGCAGGCCGCAGACGTGGGCGGAATGTAGAGAGTAAGGTGGGAGAACCGAGGGAGATTAGCGAAACCATAGGCCACATCCCACAGAATGGCGGGCAATAAATGACGAGCATGAGGAGAGGACGATGTCAGGAGCGGGCAAGAGAACGTTGGAGCGAAGATAAGGAGGTCCATTTTCACTGGATGGTGAAAAAGGACGTAGTGTCAGGTAGGCAGGTAACTAACTACCGCGCCGACACGAACGGGAGCGAAAGAGGAGACGAGGAGCGGATGCCAGGAGCGGGCGAAAGGACGTAGCCAGGAACGGGCAACAGGGCGTAGTAGCGAAGATAAGGAGGTCAATTTCACTGGATGGTGAAACGGACGTGGGTTCAGGCCTGACAGGTAAACTACCGCGCCGACAAACTACAGTAACCGGAGCGCCGGTGAAAGATAAAATAGGAAAAAGTAAGTACTAATTCCCTGGATGGGGAATAGTGACACTTTCCGAACAAGTATACCAGTATTTCCGCCCGCCATAAGACCACTCGGAGGAGCGGCAGAGAAAGGGCAGGACAATAGTGTCAACGTATTCCTACGCCCTAACACTGATGGCTAGCCTCAATTGCTGGTGCCTTACGCAGAGAGCAAATTCAATACCTACTTATAAACCATAGCATTGGGCAGGTATCAAGCTAGAAAAACAAAGATCCAAAATGGCGCGGGCAGGTTCCCCTTAAGCGTTCCGCCTAGGTAAGCCGCCGAATGGTGCGCAGATATATAGAAATAAACTTATTACACAAAAACTGTTCCAGCAGCATAAAATATGGCCTCCTAGGAATGGCATTAAAAATTATTCTATGCCTGACAACAGTTTCCCATTTTACTATTTCAATTTCTATTTCGTAGGTTCCATAAAGGTGAAAATTGCTGAAACGGGCGTTTACAGTGTCACTTATAGGTACAAAAATACGTATGCAGGATGTGCAAAGTTGTCAAGAAACGTGCAGCATTCTTTTGTTTTTATTATAACACCATACAATTACAGGATCACAACTGGGAATCTGAAGAGGCGAGTTGCCTACACAGATATTGCACGCTAGTTCAGTGCCTTGCACATAGAGGCGAGGAATGTGATGAGAGTAGCTGGGCCACCTGCAACCACGTCGCGATTATAGACCTTGAGAACGCAATATTTCTCCAGCCATGCAAAACCCTTAATATGCGTTATCAACTCCGATGATATCTGCGCTGTCATGGAGGGCGAGGGGATTTTATGAGAAGGTGGCTCATTAATTATGACAGGTGATATTTATCTTGAAGCTTTTTATGTATGCAGTGTATATAGAGTGTAAATGTTTTATGGGGACAATTTTAAGTAGTGCTTCAGTTAGCTCGGCGTATCTGAAGGATTTGCGCAGGTGCGCTGGAGAAAGTTTGTGCCTTGTTAACATAAAGCAACACTTAATTTATGATAGCGTTAGTTTTTAACTTCTGCATTTTAATTTTAACATATCTTATGGTGACACATATTGGAATCACCCTACGTATTAAATCATACCAAATTGAAATCCTGGAAGGGTTTTGCGAATCTATAGTTTACACGAGATTTGAACCTGCAGCCTTACTGACATCGGAAATTGTATGAATCCAAGTTTATGATAGGATACGAACTTAACAGAAGTGGAGAGTCAAATTTTTGTTCTCCGTAAAAATATTCTCAGAATCGCGGCCAAGTGGCGCAGTGACACAGATATAAATAAAATATGACAAGTTAAATATTTTTGTTACAGTATAATTAAATTACCTTAATTAAATTTTATTGTCTGCCAAAAATATGTACTAATGATTTCTGTTCTCTAGGTCATTTTACGCTCTCTCGCCTATGTCGTGTTAATAGCACTGTTTGTTTCATATAATTCTGAAACTTAATTTCTCTCCCCACGGTGTGATCGATCATGGACAGAGATGACCATATAATANTTGTTTCATATAATTCTGAAACTTAATTTCTCTCCCCACGGTGTGATCGATCATGGACAGAGATGACCATATAATAATACATATGCTTCATGACGTCCCAAAATTGAATCTAAAAAAAACCACGAATTAAGACGGTTTTTTAAATTACACTGGCTTTGATAAAATGTCATAATTTGAAGAAATTAAGNTAAAAAAACCACGAATTAAGACGGTTTTTTAAATTACACTGGCTTTGATAAAATGTCATAATTTGAAGAAATTAAGTATATAAATTTATATTAGGTTCAATGTTTAGGCTTAAATACAAACCAAACGTATTGATTACAGTAAGATCTATTCAATTATGGGTTAACTGATATAAGAACTCAGGGAAATTAGTATAAAAAAAGTTTAGCATACGAAAAAATTATGTTTTATTTTTGAAATTAGTCTGTAGCAATTGCAAAGGATTTAATCGGGGGAGTTATTACATAAGGTTTAACTACGCCCATGTTTATAAAGCTACTGTGCTCGTCTGATCATTAGAAGAGTCACGCATTAAAATTGACACCGACTGTTGATAATGAATAATCGAATTTCAGCGGTCGGCACAGCAAGACTTCTTAGCGGCTTCTTGCTCCATCTTACTCGACTGGCGTCGGGCAGAGGACATCTAATAAAGATGAGATAGATCGATTATTCGTCTTCTGCGCATGCACCAACCGTTGAACTACCTTAAACCAACACAACTGTCAAAGTCGCATGGACAGACAGTAATTAACGTGTTTGATTATATATTCATTTTTAAAAGACAAGCAATCTTATAAGTATAATATACTTTTACCAATTTGAATTTAGTCTAACTGCATTAAAAATTGGCTAGATGAAGTATACAAACTTCTCAAGGAATATGTTTACTAAACAGTGATAAAACCTTGAACCCCATCCATGTCGTTTGTGGCAGTCGTATTAGCAGAAAAGCAGTCCAATGTTGGAACACGGAGCCTAGTTCTGCACAGCCATTGTGATCCCTCTACCCCATACTCACCCTACGGCAGAGGAAAGATCTCTCACGCTGTGTTACGCTGCATATAGTCTACGTGCGGTTTCTGTACACTTTTTGGATCAATCACCCCATGCATGGCGTGGTTAGTTTTTTCCGTATCTTGTTATGTATCACAGGCGTTTTATACTCGCGGTAGCATAAAATCAGATAAATAAACCGCATGTTTAGTTAGATTGTAATTTTAATTATATTTCATCTCTAAATTATAATATTCCATTTATAATTACCATGAATAAAAGAGGGACAATTACACTGAAGATCCAAAAAAACTGGTACACCTGCCTAATACCGTGTAGACCCCCCTTCCCCCGAGCACGCAGAAGTGCCGCAAGACGACGTGGCATGGACTCGACTAATGTCTGAAGGTATGCAGGAGGCAAATTCACACCATGAATCCTGAAGGGCAGTCCACAAATCCAATCTGCGCCAATTTGAGAAAGGGTTGCACGTCTGTCACGTTTAATGATTCTCGTCAGTCGTCGTTTGTCCCGTTTTTTCACGATCTTTTTCCGGCTGCAGCAATGTTGAAGATGTGATGTTTTACCTGATTCCCGATATTCACGGTACACTCGTGAAATGGTCGTACACGAACATCCACGCCTATAACAGTTTTTTTTGGCTCTTCAGTGTAGGTTTGTTGGTAATGATTAGTAAGAAATAGTTCTTATGCAAAACGTTATTACAATGAGTGCGCACGAATACGGTGCGCTGTCTCTTTGCTCTAATTTTCTAGACTCGGTAAAGCTTTGTTTGTGTGACGCGGATTAATATCCTGGACGTAGAACTTTAACAGGGCTTCAGGAAAGTTGGAAGTAACCGTGAACGAACTTCACCTGTATTGCCAGGATATCGTGTAATCGTGGTATGGTTCTTGGTCTGGTGGAGGGGATTCTTGCTGTCTAAACGTCTGGGGGATTTCAGATAGTACCACGGGCGATCGGAACGGCCTCCACCTGAAGTTTTCTCGGGCGTCCGATACAATGAGGTTGAATTCGTGGTGGCAGTGGTTGAGACTTCGCGAGCTGAAGGAGGCCTGGAGGTTACTCTCCCCTGAGAAGAGTCAACGCAGTGAGTGGCCACACAGCTCCGGCACTGTCCTGGAGAGACAGCAGAGGTTGGGTAGTGACTCGGCCGGACCACGGGTTCCTCTGGACGTGAAGGTCCCAGATGTATGTGGGACGGGAGTGGACGGAGCATCGCATTATCAGACTCGATCTTGGAGCTGGTCAACTGAGATGCCAGCTGAATGCACATTCGCGCTGATTGAGCGTATCTCTACCCTTGTCCGAGGAGGATTCGTCAGCGCGTTGATGTTATACTCCATCGGAGGTCGGGTAAAACAGTTTGGCGAGTATTCCCCTAATGGTGGCCTGGGAAGCAGCTTTGCCGTAGTGTCGATGAAGTTGTTGAAACGTCTGGACAATAGCGTCTCAAATCTCGATTGCTGCAGTTTGCTTCGCACAGGCCTAATTACCATATTGTAAGAAATGAGCGAATTCAGGAGGCTGCCCAATTAAGAGCGTTCAAAGAGCTTAATTTATTTTCTAAATTTTTGCTTATTACGTCACTTTTAGCTACGATGTGAAATAATGATCTGAACATTTTAGGTCAATGTAGTAAAAATACTTTTAAAAATCGAACCAAACAAATTATAAACATTTTAATCTTCTATTTTTTTTTTTACAAAACCTAACATTGAACAAAACAATTATTCGTGTTCTTAGAATGATACAAAGAATATTTATTTGAAAATAGTTATGCGAATCACTTCTATTTTAATTTTGACTCTTGAGATAACATTTAAAGTCATAATAGCTCTACTAATGGTGAACCAAATGTCGGATTTCAAAAATTCCCAACAAGTCATTCCTGTGACTTCGATAAACATTGGCTGAAACAAAATTTTGTATTATATATATACAATTTGTACGAATAATTTTTTAAAGTGAAAATTCTTATATTCACGCCAAAAACATAAACGTTATTTTTTAAAGGATTTGGAATTTTTTCCAATTTATCATCGCTATATCACGATACCATTAAATATCCCCAAAAATATAGAAAAAAAGGCTTTAAGATGTACCCACGCCATACAACAACTCTACTCAGTTATATGAAATGCAAAAATTCGATATTAGTTGATTATTTACATATATAATATTAACATATCAGTATCCTACACATATCGTCTCAAACTATACATTTTTCACGGACGTGTACTATCATTAAAAATCATTGTAGTTTATAAGTATAACCACATTTCATTTCTTATTTCATGTACGGAACCACCTTAAAGTATTTTGCTTAGGAGTTCAGAATAACAGAGTATATTTGCATATGTATACTAACCAATAGGTAGATTCACACATGCATATATATAGGTATATATATATAATACACAAATTTTTCGTCACTGAAGCAAAGTAACCTTTGGCTAGTGATGAACTAGATAAACTGATGGACTTGATACGGATCACGAGTTGGTATTCGAGCATGATTTGTTCAACACAACACTACAGCGAAACCGCCAGTCACATGGCAGCACACGATAGCCAAGGATTGGCTTAACTCTGTGCCCCTGTTACACTTTTAACACGCTCTGTAAATAGAAATGCGTAGCTGCCGGCCATCAGTTGGTTATTAAAAATGAGTTCTCCATCCTTCCCCATCTCGTTGTTGAAGGCATTTTTATTTTACAGCCTTTACACATTTAAAAACAGAAAAATGTTGTATTGATGGTATGAAGTTTAATTTTCACAATGGTTTTATTATTTTTCAGTTTTTTTTCTCGTTAATATTTTATTTAATGGCTTGGATGTGAATGCAGATATTTCCACGAATTTTTAATCTTTTTTGTTACAGTTAGGTACCGAATAATCTTCAATTCCGTGACAAATGTTATGAAAAAAGTACTAGAGCGTTAGGCATATTCACGTAGGAAACAAAAAACTTTAATAAGAAAATTCTCTGTTATTAATATTTCCTGGGGTGTATTTCTACACTTCAATATTTCCACCAGTAAGGGATTTTTACACGAATATTTTTAATAAGTCTGTTTGAAGAGTTTTTTTTAGGAACACATATTCACTAATGTTTATCTTTTATTTTTAAGTTAAGCGTTTATTACTTTGTACAGGTTGAAATAAATACGACTGACAGAAAATAAGAAAACGTTTCAGTTGTACAAAATGTCAACATGTCAAAATCACGATGTTATATTTTCAGAAGAGAAAAAATAAAAAAATTATTTAAAAAATTAATAAATTTAGGTGAAATGTACCGTATATTTTTTTTTAAAGGAAAGATCTAAAAGTTATATTCCAGAGAAATGCCTTCTTGATATGAAGAATGTCAAAGTGTCCATATACCCACATCTTAGAGCAACATGAAAATAACATTTAACCTCGTGTATATGATTAAAAAATATATATTGTAACTCAGACTATATTTCCCGTCGTCAATTATTTCTTCTTTATAAATTAAATTATTTTTTTCTTGTCCCAGTAACAAGGAAAACTAGTCAATAGTGAATAAGGAAGAAAAGTTAGTATTTACAGTGATCGTAACTTTCAACTTGAAAAATTACTTAAAATTACATGATATATAACTCCCGACTAGAGTGTCCAACTCTTCAGGAGAATCACTGAAATCTTAATGATAGTTTCAATGACTAAAAGTAATAGATTTATTTGTGATTTATTCATGGCAATAGTTGATATCGTGGCACATACATTTATTATCAGTGCATTGCACGGTTATATGTAAATACCGACGGTAATTTGGCCTAAAACGAGTTTTGACGAAACTAATTTGAGCCATTGGAATTCAAAGAAAAGTAAGTTAGACCAAGTTAGTTTTAGGACAAGTGACTTCATGGATAAATGACATTTTGGCCTGTGAATTTGAAAGAAATTGCTAAACGACAACCAAATTTTAATTCCTATACATCTGAGGTGATGTGACATTTTAGAGCAATTGACGCTTTCCCCATGCCGGTTATTGACTTCTCTGCTTATTAACTAAATTCTTAGTTCTTACTTTAGACTGAGATAAATTACAATATTTAAGATAATATTTAAAAATTGTGTAATGATCAGAAAAACATTTTCTAGATGATTATTGCTTTACGAGACGTCTTAATTTTGACAATTCTTTGTATGTCCTTACTATTTGCACTGTGGTTTTTATTTATTGCACTTATTTTAGCTTTTACGTCACAGCTGGGCAAAGTAGAACAATCAAATCCCAGTCTACATTAATAAAATAAATACAAATTTTGAACCAAACATTGGGCAATATCAATTCGTATTTACAAGATTTGACCTGGCACAAAATGTTAACGATAATTTTCACACAAAAAAAGGATGAGCAACTTCTATATGTAAAAGTTAGGTAGACATATTTACGAAATTTCAAGAATTAGAGTTACTGATTACCACATCTGCCGGAAGCCTTACTTTATGAATATTTATCCTTTCAATTTCCGTAATGTCGATTGCTTAGTTGATATCTGCTCGATGCAATTTGCTCTATATTATCGTTTTTTGTTGCATTTTACTCTACACAACTGTGCATAGAATGATAACAGCAAAGAAACACTCCCGGCCGATAATATACTCCCAACCCCTTCTATACCGACAACTTGCTAAAATTATGAATTATTTTGGTAGTGGCAATAGTCTCGCCACCAGTTTGTTGTAAAATGCTTGTTTACTTTCATAATTGACAGAGGATAGTTAGGACGTTAAAGTGATTGGCGGGGAATTCGGTAGTTTCGTATAAAGTAAATATACCGTTGTGGGTATAGAATTTCATAAAAAAAACAGCTGTGGTGCGGTTATAGGGTTGAAATCACAACCTAAAAATAACAGCCAACACTGTTTTCTGTCACAGTAGTTAACTGTACGGTGTTCACTGCAGCGCGGACAGTGGAACCCGGACTGTTAGTCGTATTTAATACGCAGGGTCGTCGGGGAGGAGCTAACATCGTCACAAAGTGGTAGAAGTGCCTCGTAGGGCACACATCAGCACGCGCCAGTAGCTCTAATAAGGGCAGCTCTTCCACACTTCGTGCAGGCGGACGCGCTTTCTGCTCTATTGAAGCCGCCACATGTACATACACAGGAGCTGGAACGACACGAAGGCACATCCGCCCCCCCCCCCNAAACTCCAGCCCGTGGTCCGACAGGAAGAAGAAGGGAAACGCGCAGGGGCGATAACGCGTTACGCGATATAACAGTTTGGCGCGAACTGCCGTACCCCTTTTTCAACGCCCCTCTCTTCCCGTGACATGCTGATGGTACTGCCGTACCGTGTGGATGTGGTCAGTGGCTACATCCTGTCGTGAGTGAAACTGCAACCTGCATGGCAGTATTGCTCGGCGAGTTGCATGTACAGTGATGGTTGCAGGGGCACGGTGCGCCAAGTGCGCGGAAGGATGCTACTTCCAGAATGACCACGGGCGACAAAAGGCAGCGGATGCATTTTACACCGTTATGTTTTAATCCTGCTATCTGAAGCTATAGTTACGACTAGAGAAACCACAGAAAACACAAAACTCATACACAATGTGATATTTAACGCATATTTATACCACAAGTATCAAGTTTTTAAATGTCTTATTCACGCGTTACAACTTTCAAGCTTGGCGTACGATTTCCACAACACTATAATGTCTGTGTTTTCGGAACGAAGTTGTTTGGAGGCAGCGTTACGGAGTTTTGCTCCTTAGGCTTCCCATATTTCGGTACGAAATCATTAATAAGTGGAGTATGAGTACAATTACGAGACTCAGGATTTTTTACGAGGTAGTCAGAGTACCATATTTTTCAATTCCCCATTCTTTTTATATTAGCAGATGTAGCCATGAGAAAAATTATGTCTATCTGACAGTTCCACCCAGGAATTATAAGTTTTGTTGACTGCGATGCATAATATTACTGTTTCCAAAGAAATACGCCACCTGACTATAAAATGTTGAACGAAGGTACAATGTTTTAGAAAATATATTACGGGGACGGGATTTTTTCACTAAAACATCGTGAAGTCCCAGCTATAATTTCCAATTTTGGCAGCTGTGGCTATCTGGTGTGTTACGAGCAAAGTGTCTTACGGCAAAAGTCATGAAAAACACATTGTTTTAAGTGCTTCGCCGACTCGACAAAAGTTTAAGTGCCTGCCTGAAAAAAAAAAAAATCAAACATTATTAAGTAATTATTTCTCAGTTTTCATTTCAATTTTAATTTTAACTATAAGGTTTACTGCAATCAAAGTCAATTATGCAAAATTTTTATGAACAGTATTTTATCACGTTCTGGAGTTTGCATGTTGAATTTCGACGGTCAACTAGGAAATATTTTTTTCCCTGAGTGGCTTTACATTCTCGTTCTAGGGAAGTTTTGACTCGATTGCGCTTTGGAACGCCTACGCTTTTACGGCAGCAAGTTAATCAATAAGAAGGGGAGCAGTTTACACAATAAACATTTTTAGTCGTATTTATACAAACGACACACATTTCCCTATGTCACCCGGGTTTCAAACCCAGAAGGTCGGGGTGGCAAAGGCCTTAGTTACATCGGACGCAGGGATCACAATATGAAAAATTAACGTAGATTCATTACCTCGGTATGTTCACATTTATTTTGTTGCCCATCAAGTGAAGAACCTAGTTAGCCCTCGTGCATACAAATCAAAGCTGGTCTCTATACACAACGCAAAGTGTGTACTGAAAGAAGATATATGTTTGTGATTACAAAACCTAATTGGTTGAACCTTTCCAAGGCGAAATTCGTTGCTGGTTTAAAGCAGACTGTACTGCACGATAAAATGCAGATTGACAAGTACTTAAGCCATTTACCGCTTACTTACATACTTGTTTATTGAAAACATATTTATTGGCACAAGTTGAATTCATACCGTCCAGAGTAAAACTACATCCGTTACGTTATGCTAATGCACGCTGGCGTATTAGAAGTCTGACTACGGCGTATCTGGTCTGACTACGGCGCCATATTATCGGCGTTCCTTCCCATTTATCAGGTTACCAACGAATTTACGAGGAAAGTTCTTAGGAAATTGAAGATGACTAACACGATACCTTTGTTCCAAGTATGAACATGTCACACAACAAATAATTCCAGAAAAGAACATTCCGCGGTATTAAGTGTTGAGGCCTTGGCGCATGTGCCAATTGTAAGATTAGAGGCATGTGCATGCTCAAGTCAAAGCGCGCAACACCGAGTGATATGGCGCAGTAGTAACCCACTGAACTCTCACTCGAGAGGGCCAGGGTTCGATCCTGGTGGGCCCATTATGATGTCGGCTCACAAGGGCTGTCCGTAATAACGCCAAGCGATCGTTGGCGCTGGTTCTTTAGTAAAGGCCTTCGCTGATTTTTCCTCCTAACCTGCTGTCGACGAGACGGTGAACCATACCCACATACTAGAGCCTGCAACTCGCAAAAGACTTATGTCTGCCCCACTTGCCAGTATTGTTCCTAGCATCGTAACGTTTTCTGTACCCAACGAACACGTTATTGCCTACCAACGCACTGAACTTATTGGTCACCACATAAGTCTTTTCGTGGTTCTGGCTAAACATTTAAGTTGGAGAAAAAAAAAGTTTTGGTGCCCCTAAATATTTTGTGACAAATATTGACAAAATAATTTGTGTCCACGAACAAATTTTTTTTCTTTACCACTTAACGGTTTTTCTACAGTGTAAGAATACTAAACATTTGAAAAGTCAACAGAAATAGTTCTACCTGAATTTTTTTCTGCGTGGTAAAAAAAAAAGTTAAGTTTTAATTCAAAATGCAGACAGAAATAGAATCGTAACCAGCATAATGCCAATAACTCGCAGTTCGGTGTCGGAGTTTATGACCCACTTTGTGATTAACATAAACGCCATCAATGCATTTTCACAGGGCACTCCCGTTTCGCCATTAGCGTATTCCGATAATTAATCATTACGAGCATCCATCAGTTTATCATAGGACGCAAGTGATGTTTTGCGATCCATAAATCAGAATGGTGTGTCCACTGCGCGAAGCGATTCCTCATTTACGGTCCATAAACTTTCCACATTTGCACCGCCTTTCGCCATTTACTTGCGACTAAAGCCACGACAGACGACTTAATAAATATGGGTTTTATATTTAATACGCTATTCAAAATTATATTGTAATATTCTGAAATTGTATAACGTATGTCGTTTACGGTACGTATGTAGTTAATTGCTTATCACAGTATTCAACCCCGATAGCTCCATAAAAAGAGTTACACAAATAACAATTTTTAAATAACCGTAAATAATTAAATGCATTCTAATTTTGTAACTTTGAATTAATTTTTTTACTTAACAATGCACTGTGTTTGTACTGCTTAATATTGTAACTTAACACAATTATATATATATATATATATATATATATTACACGTATGGCATACCCAAGTCAACAGATACGAAGACGTGCCGATAAAGTCAAATAAGATTATTTTTATTAGAGTTGTGAGATATCCGTCAGGAGTTAGGCTCACGAGAATGTATATTTTGTTACCAGTTTCCTTTAAGTGTACGCCAAAAGGAGATTTTGTACCTGGAAACGGCATACTGAACTAGAGTTACACACTACCGCAGATTCACAATACTACATTAGGGTTATCTAGAGTATGTTTTTAAGAGCTGTATTTGTGTGTGCAATGGCAAAAAATTACGTTTTGTTACAAAAATTTGCTAAACACTTCAAAGCTTTATATCGAACCCAAACTATGGAAATTGAGCCACTAAAAGTGCTGCCAAAGGCTTAGGCTCTTGGTTATAGCAGCACTGTAAAGGGTGACATTTCTTTAAAAATTTAAGTTTTCTAAGAATAGTGTTAGCTGTTCCTAGCATCTTCCATGAAACTAGTGCATCCACGCATGACCGCTGAAGTTGATTGTGTTCCATGTGCAATATTAGGTTCATTTTAAATTTATTTTTAAAGCATTTTTTGAATTTGAGGAAAGTGAAGTTATTTTATTAACTTTCAATTAGTTTTAAGAATATTGCCAAGTACATAACATATTTACTTTGCTGACAGCTTCACGGTAACAGTGAACGTACGCATGGATAAAATGATTGGGTCCTTAGCAAAGTAAATTATCGTACGGAGGAATGGTACAGAATGGGTAAAAGAGTATATCGTACCCAGCGCTTTCATAAGGTAGTAAGTTGACCGCAAATTGCATATAGTCTATTCGCGGTTTCTTCACACTTTTTGAAAAGAACATTTTGAAAATCACCTAATGTATGAAGTGTTTGGTTGTTGTATCAAATGCGTTTTACACTTCTGTTAACATACAAGTATCTAATGTTTTATTAAACTTAACTTTTTTATATCTTATTAATAAATTATAATATTTAATTTGCAATTAATATGAATAAAAACAGGAAGAATATAGGTGTGTTAGTAATGCCCGGTAATAAATAGTTCCCATGCAAAATGTTATGAAACAGAGTGCGCACAAATGCGGTGCGTTGTCACTTTGGTGTAATTTTCTCGACTTAACTAAACTTTGCTCGAACGAAGAGGAGGAATATCCTGGAAGTAGAACTTCAGCCGGGCTTCAGAAAAGTTGTAATTTACCATATAATAGACCACAACAAATTATTTTCGGCGACAGTTTGAAGTTCTGTAGTTGCGAGTCGCGTAACGAAACAACCGCACAGCGGGGCAGATAAGCACAGCTATACTCCAGGCGAACGCTGGATGCTTCCTTACTCAATGCCGTGGCCTATTCCTTCCCCGTCCCTCCTTCTGAGCCACTTGCTCCGTTCACAGTGACGTCGTTGTCGGCGAGACGACAAGCCTAACCCACGCACGGAACGAAGTGGCGGTCCTTTTATGTGTGCATTCAAGCACAGCTATACTCCAGGCGAACGCTGGATGCTTCCTTACTCAATGCCGTGGCCTATTCCTTCCCCGTCCCTCCTTCTGAGCCACTTGCTCCGTTCACAGTGACGTCCAACAGCCGCTCTGCTGTTCCCTAACCCACGCACGGAACGAAGTGGCGGTCCTTTTATGTGTGCATTCAAGCACAGCTATACTCCAGGCGAACGCTGGATGCTTCCTTACTCAATGCCGTGGCCTATTCCTTCCCCGTCCCTCCTTCTGAGCCACTTGCTCCGTTCACAGTGACGTCGTTGTCGGCGAGACGACAAGCCTAACCCACGCACGGAACGAAGTGGTTGTTTCTTTCGTGTATGCATTCGCGGTGTCTTCACGTTTTATGATTCACACTTTTGAAACATTACCCGGTGTATAGCGTTCATGGTTGTATTATAAATATATAAATCACAAGCGTCTTATACTTCTGTTAACGTTAAACTGCATTAGTTTTGGTTAAACTGAACTTTCACATCAATTTTATATGTAAATTATAAGATTACGTTTGTACTTGGTATGAATAAAGACGGAGAGAAAATGTGTTTTGGTGGCCGGTTAAAAAAAATTGTTCTTATGCAAAATATTATCACAAAGGGCGCGCACGAGCGTAGTGCATTGTCATTGGTGTAATTTGCTAGACTTGGTTAAGCTGTGTTTGCATGAGGCGGAGTTATATCCTGACAGCAGAACCATAGCAGTGCTTCAGAAAGTTGGAGGTATCAGGCATGGACTAAACCCACTGGCTGCGCGAGAAACTGGGAACGGGCGCTGTATCTTGATTGGCTATTGCAAGCTGCGAAAGGTTTCCTATTGGCTAGGCTGCCGGCTGGTGACTAGGTTACCAGGTATTGACTGGCGAACGGCTCTCCAATACGTTGCTTGCCAGCGCCGCCATTTTGCTGTCGTGTGTGCTGGAATCCTCGGAATAAGCAGCGGCTACTTCGCCTCTGTATTGTGAAATCCTCTGTGACCAGACGCCTATTAAGTGTCTTGCGCGTGCACTGTTGAAAATTTTTTTCTCAATGTTACAGAAAAGTGCTGGTAAAAATTTATCCAGAACTCTCCTTAAACTATTAGAAAAATTAAAAACTCGCTGGTAAAAAAAAAAAAAAAAAACGATATTTCCCTGAATTTCACAGTACTTTCCTTGAATCCATGGAACGGTGGTTAGTTCTCTGTGCGTCTAGTTTCAAAACAGAGATAACGAAAAACGTATTTGATCTTAGTTATGCGCGTGTTTTGTTGTGCATTAGAAATACATTTTAAAAAGTTATGTTATACTTGAGCGAGATTCGAACCGGAAGTCAAAAGTTTGTGAGTCCACCACTCTAAGCACTCACCCACGAGCAGCAGCGNGTAAAAATTTATCCAGAACTCTCCTTAAACTATTAGAAAAATTAAAAACTCGCTGGTAAAAAAAAAAAAAAAAAACCATATTTCCCTGAATTTCACAGTACTTTCCTTGAATCCATGGAACGGTGGTTAGTTCTCTGTGCGTCTAGTTTCAAAACAGAGATAACGAAAAACGTATTTGATCTTAGTTATGCGCGTGTTTTGTTGTGCATTAGAAATACATTTTAAAAAGTTATGTTATTCTTGAGCGAGATTCGAACCGGAAGTCAAAAGTTTGTGAGTCCACCACTCTAAGCACTCACCCACGAGCAGCAGCGNACTTGAGCGAGATTCGAACCGGAAGTCAAAAGTTTGTGAGTCCACCACTCTAAGCACTCACCCACGAGCAGCAGCGAGTAGTGTGACTCAGGAATTTTTACTCGAATAATGTATGGAACTTTTTCAGTTTCTATGCAAGTTAGTGTATTTTAAGTGTTGCTAAATGTTACAGACCCTTGATGCTATTTCTTGATGTTCGAATGAATAGTTATAGTGGCGTGGAGATCCTAAGTGCCACAGAAACGATAATTTTCTGGTTACAGTGGCGAAGAGAGCTTCGTGTAAACCCGGCTTTGTTCGTTCCTGAAACCCAAAGCTATTGCAAATACGGAAAATTTCCGTTTGCTGAGTTTACTGAGCTCAGCCATTACGGACTGCGTTTCCATGTATTTACTGTTGATTTCCACAAAAACGTCCGCAATTGTACGGGCATTTTCAACAGTGTGGGGGTGACACAGCATTAGCTGCGCCAGCCAGGTTCGTTCTCGCAGCTTCGTCGAGTCCGCGTCACGCCCACATCAAGTAATACTTTAGATTACACACTATAGGTGAAAAGGAAGCTTATTCCGCTAACTTTAGCAGCACAGACCAGAAAAATGGCGTCACTTGTCAACAATATTTTGGAACACCGTACGCCAATCAGGGTCTCGTAACCTACTCGCCAAACTGCATCCCAGCCAATAGGGAGCCTTTCGCATCATGGAGTAGCCAATCAAGGCCCCTTTTTAGAGCCTCGCGCAGCCAATCAGAGGAACGCGACGCCATTTCGTCTGTGTGTGTTTATCGACACGGTGCCCACACGGACGTAGGAAATCGATGTTGGCCAGCTGCTGTGGAGGTAATTTTTCCCAAGTGTTTTTTCGACAGCGCCCTTCCTTTAAACGAAACTACCGAATTCGCCACCTGATTCATCACAATCCTGCTTGACATCATAATACAAATNGCCATTTCGTCTGTGTGTGTTTATCGACACTGTGCCCACACGGACGTAGGAAATCGATGTTGGCCAGCTGCTGTGGAGGTAATTTTCCCAAGTGTTTTTTCGACAGCGCTCTTCATTTAGACGAAACTATCGAATTCGCCACCTGATTCATCACAATCCTGCTTGACATCATAATACAAATAGAAAATAAATACTGTTATGTTCACACTAACGTACCCCTAATTATGCTTGCAACAAGCTGTTCGTCTTTAACTGAGCATTTTTGAAATCAATGTCATTAAGATGTTCCTGCTGATAGCTACATAGATTTTAAACGTCTTCTGACACACTGTACCCAACAGACAGGAAGGTTACTTTTGGCCAGTTCTGTATACTGTCTGGCTCTGTGCCCAGAGATCTTTCTTGTTGGTTACTTATTCGTAAATCTTGTAACTATTCAATGACACGAATAGTTATTATTTTTATAACAGAGCACAAAGTTTATGGTTCATTGGTTGCGATAACAAGACAAGTTGTATATTGGTTGAAGTACAGCACAGTTTCCAAAAGTTCTTATATGCAACACATGAAACCATAAATTAATTAAATCGGATTCGAAAGAGTTGACGTAAGCACTGATTGAAATACTCGTGGTAAAGTTAGCAATGAATTAGGAAAAAAATGTTGGGTATATCAACGTCGTGTTTAAAATGTGATGTCTAAATTTCTGAACACGACATATATTCCTTTAGTTTCTGTTTGTTTTATACCCATAAGTGTAACACTTGGCCCATAAGTAACAAATTTACCTTAATAAAAATGTCACAGTTTCATTTGATCGACGGATGAATAAAAGGCTCATGGAAATATTAATTTTGCTAGAATTGCAAGAAGAAAAATAAGCTGGGATATTTTTTGTTTCCAGAGCTTTCAAAACCTCCTATATATCTTTAAATTTTTATCATTGTTGGTCATATTTTCAGCCCTAGGCAAAGAACATTTGCATAGAAATGATTCTGCTTTTCTCTACATGGATGTAAATAATTTTTGTAAAATTATTTGAGTGTTAAATGGTAGTTGGGTCTTGACGTGTCGTTGACAGCGATATAATTTCAGATGGTAGCATTTGCAATACTAGTGAGATTATTACAAATGCACACGCGCATTACCCTGGATTGGATCCCAGAATGCCTCGTACTGTAAGCTGACGTGTAAACAACGGCATTACGCAAGAAGGGTTAGGAGCATCAACTTCGGATGTAATCAATATAAAGTTTTGGTAGAGTGGGTCTACCAACCTCAAATATTTAGGTGCAGGGACATCATTTAGAAAAAAAGTGCGTGAGCGATTTGAATTATGTAAATATACATGGCTTACTGTAGCACTGCTTGTGTGAAGAATTTGGTTAAAATAGGTTGTTTAGTTCTCGAGATACCAGCTTCGTCTCCTCGTCTGGCGCTATCATACTAAAATACTTTTAAAAAAGCTCCGTTTAGCCATATTTGATGCTTCTAAAAGATATTCTAAGCATACAAAGTTTAATTGAATTTTGTCAAATTATATAAAAGATTTGACAAACATAACAAAATATTTTATATTGCACCAATTTTGAAGAAATATCTTACCCTCTTAAATTATGTAAGTTTACATGTCCTACTGCAGCATTACTTATGATAAATATTTTGTGGGAATTAATTGCTGGGTTCCCAAGATATGGCATAAATGTTGCATTTTATCGCCTGGCTCTATCTTACAAGAAAGCGACCAAAAGAGTATCTATATAGACATATGTAATTCTTCTAATGGATTTCCCCAGCATACAAAGTTTAACTGAATTTGGTTGATTGTGTTCATAGATGACATGTTTAAGTTTTTCATAGATACTGTTACTTATAGAGTTCGGTTGAAATTGTTTGGGGCATATTGCATACTAGCAGAAAATATTTACATGGACGTTACTTTGAAACTACGCGACTACCTCCTTAAGGACGATGATTACCCGCCATCCTATATTTGCGGAATTTCTGTAGCAACCTTCGTCACAGATTTTGTATCTTATTTATGCGATCGACAGGGCATAACAGAATGCTTTTCACGTTTTACAACACCGATACTGCTTGACTACTGTCGCTCGTTGTTATTTATGTAATCGCCCGCAACAAAATATTACTTATTTCTTGCCGGCAGTCACTATCCAAAAACTAGTAAAGGCAGTAAAGCTGTAATCCCGAGTTAGCACACATCGTCCTCAGTTTTATTTTGGCACTATCTTCTAAAATGATGGAAAAATGTGTCTATGCATTGGGCCTAGCTCATTTGATGCTTGCATAGATACAGCCAGCAAGCAAACATTAAGTTTAAATTGGTTACATTGTTTAGTGGACACATCATAGTATGCTTGCTTATACGTTTATATGGCCGTTGTTTTGAAAATAAGCGTCTCACCCTTCTACAATATAGTCTATGTAGTTACATGTCATATAAATGATCTACTTGCTTGCCATCTTAAATAGGAATTGGTTGATTGTTTCCATATAGCCTAACAAAAATTATATTCATTCATGTGGCTTGAAAACTGTGGGAAAAACGAGGCTTTGTGTTAACATATTTTATGTTTGTAATGGATGTTTGTATCACAATAAGCTTGATTGGATTTTCTCAAATAGTATGGTAGATATTGCATTATAATGCAAAATATTTTTTGCCCGCAATTTTGAATATAAGTGATTTACCCCTTTGCATTGCATATATTAACATGAACTACAATAGTTCTACTTATATGCCAAATTTGACAGGAATTGGTTGTGTATTTCAGAGTTGTAATTTAGAAGCTTTATTCCTTAATGTACTCTATCTTAGAAAATGGCGGACTAATAAAATGATCGATTTCTTAATTTAATGCTTACATGATGCACTGCCAGAGTACCAAATCTGGTTTTAACCGGTTAAACAGTTCCCGAGATATAATATACTGCTCTAAAGCTTTAAAGTTACAACCATTTTGTAAATAAGTATCGGTCGTAATTGGAAACTATAAAAGTCAGATGCACTTACTCAATACTACATGCGGAGTGAGTTTGATGAAATTCGGTTTGCGGGTTTAAAAGTTTTTAGGGAGTAATACATTTCAGACAGACATTCGGCTAATCGCAGACGCTTATCTTCCCTTTGGAAAGTTGGCTAAAACAGGTGATTACGGACGTATGATTCTAAATCAATTTTTCATGCTTTTTTTTAGAGACCCTATGAATTACGGCAGTTACGCAAATAACAAAAACCAAGCACCACGTTTTTGGCATGATATCACAAAATAACCACAGTTTTAATATTTAAAAAAATTCACAAGCTAAATTAACTAAACTACTTATGAAAACTGGAAAAAAAGGAATAAGAAAGTACTATTTTAAATAATTTTAAGTTATGATTAGAAATTGTATCTAACAATATTAACGAAAAAGTATTTTTATATTAAGTAATTGAACGAATGTAAATTTTTCATATGTGATTAAGAATATGATTTAAAGGAACTCGTATAATAACAATGATTAACAGTCTGTTATCTGTAATTTTTTGTTATTTACGTTTTCCAGTAAAAACGGATTCTGAACTTGACATGTGTTTATAGAAGAATTATGAAATATATTTCGCTTATTTACACTAAGGGTTACCACTTGGAGCAACCAAAATTTTTTACTTATTAAATGTTGTTTCACGTGTATTTCGCAGTTAACACACGCTTGCCAACGGTATAGAAGGACAGATTTCCAAAGATGATTTAGGAACAGTATTGATAATAATACAGTTTTACTCCCTTTCTTCAGGACATGTTGTTTGCTTAAAAACATATCTTCTGTACTACGACTTTTGCCACAATGAAATGTAAGAATGTGTAGGTAGGGTGAGAAGTTGGTCGACTCAATTACATCGCTCTGAAAAATGTATTCTCACAGTTTTTGTAATAGTTTTCGTCCAGCATAGTTCTTCTTGCATGTTATAAATACAAAAACCTGTAGAATTAATTTAAAGTGTTAATTTACCAGTTAGTTTCAAACTATAATATTCCTGAAAAATTCTTAAAGCATCACTGTTTGTTGTTTAATAAAATTTAGATAAAAAGCAATTATGATGGATATTAAAAAAAAAACGATTACTTAAGTAAAAAAAAATTAGGTTACCTTTCGAATATGAAAAGTAAATATTTTAAAGTTTGTGAAAATGATAAGCGTGTATTTCTTTTATATACTATACATTTAAAGCAAATAAATTAATTTAAAAAAAACCGCTCGAATAATAACAAAAATTAATAAGTAAGTACAATCTTGCAAGTGTTCAAACAATAATGAAGTTTTTTATTTTATCTCTGTATTTTTCACAATCATTTATACTTTTCTTATTTATTGCAGTAACACAAACACTTGATTCAAACATTTGGCTCATATATATATATATATATATATATCTCTCTTTTAACATTTTGTAAGAAATAGTTTCACCAACAAAAGCATTAACAAAATACTTTAACACTTGGAAGATGATGCATATTAAATTTATTTTGAGAAAAGCTAGAATCCAAGCGTTTATGTATACACAACTGGAAGTCCAGTTTTATTTGTCCGTGTATGTACACTTGCCACATTTCTATGGACCCGCACCACATAGAGCACGCCTACCATAATCACACATTTTCTTACTTGCTGGCTGTCAGCCAATGGACTGGCGAGCTGACTGTGTGCCAAAAGTGAGTTGTAGTGTATGACACGATACACAGCCCGTCGTGTTCATTTATATAATTTAGTACAAAATACAAACTATTTCGTGCGTAAGAAAATTATTAACTGATGTTGTGTAGTTCTCAAGTAAGGTAAAAAATATAATCTAGTAAAGCAATGTAACCATTTGCATAAGAATATCGTCTTCAAGTGTAGAGAAATCGTTAAACGAGCCTTGCCCGCATTATCATCGAGTGTTTACTCTTTTAGTCAGTGTTTAATTTATTCGACGTTGCATAGGAATTTGATTAAATAATCTGCACTGTAAGAAACAGTAAACCACTTCCCTAATTGAAGTCCCTTACTTAGGCCCCTTCCAAAGCTGTATTGTTTATCCAAACTGGGCTATCATATAAAATAAATATCAACGACTATTTGAATATTCTCTCGCAAATGAATATTTTTATCTATTCGCATAAACGTAAATAGAGATAAATATTTTTGGAGTGTTTATTTAATGGTTATATTTGTGCGGTTTGTTTTAAAGTTTCTTCTTTCTATCTGGAAGAAAATGCCGGGCGGGAAATAACGTTGCATGTATGACGAGTCCTGATTGGCTAGAAGCAACTTGCAGTCGGGTAGTTGGCAGTCCTACGTCAAGTTCACCAATATCCGACTGCTCGACTGCGGACAGCCGATTACACGACTTCTCATTGTGGAAACTCACTCGGTTACACATACATTAATATCTGACTGCCAACTGCCGGAGGCCGACAGTTCGACTATCGACTGCTCATACCGGAAGGGGCCATAGTGGGACACGTCATTCGTTGTCAAGAGCATAGTCTGTTCAGTTTCATCACACTATTTCAATTTAACCTTTGAAAAATCACCTCACGTATGTCGAGTTTAGCAGATCCCTAAATAAGTATAGTATCAACAGCGTTTTATACTTCCGTTAAAATAATACATTAATTTTTTAATTGAAATTTTACTAATATTTTATCTATGATGTACATTATTTAATTTGTAATAATTACAGAGATATAATAAGTGCTTAGGTAATTAATAAATGTAGTAAGAAATAACTCTCACCCAAAATATTATCAAACTGAGTGCGGAAAAATGCGGCGTGTTGTTCTCTTGCTGTGATTTCCTAGACATAGTTAAACTTAGCTTGCACGAGGCGGGGGGATAGTTAGGAAGCAGGACTTTAGCAAGGCTTCAGAAACGTTGGAAGGAATCATGCATGGACTACACATCTCGCTGTCTCATGAGCATCTACTGCGGATAACGTTGAGCACAAAAACACGTTTGTTGGTTCCGACACACGACAGAACGTTGTGCTGATGAAGGTTGTTCGCGGTAAACTGAGCACTTTTGATAGCAATGCTTAAGATATACTTTGATGAAAATTGTGTATCCTTCCGCCACATGTGCAATCAACACTGCCGTGATCCTGACCACTTTATCCACGAGTCGGTTAAGAAAAACTCTGAAATTATTAGCAATGTAAATATTTTAAAAATTCACTTATTCTTACGCTTAAGAGCATTAAAGAACATAAAGTAAGAGGAATCACGTTAGTATTCACAATATCTTACTTAATACTTTTAATTCAACGCTAAGACTTGGAACTCCTTTCCCTCGGTCATTGCCAACTTTACTGTGCGCATGCCAGCCAGTCTGCCAGTTACAAGAAAAAAGCAGGAGGGGCAGTGACATTTTTCAATGGTTGATTTCAAAAGTGCTTACTTTATCGTGGACGACCTTTATGTATATATACTTTAATCGTGAACGACCTATATATATAAAGTGCTAAAGTGTTTACTTTATCGTGAACTACCTATACATATATATAGACAGTTCACGATAAAGTAAGCACTTTGAAATCAACCTTTGAATAATGTCATACATATATAATATGACATCAAAGGTTAAATTAATATCACACCATGGAAAAAATACATAAAAAGTGTCTATTACTAATATACAACTATGTACATAACAATGATTGATGGTCTTATATACCGTCGAAGATGAAGTGAATGAGATGGTTTGGGACGTTCCCTTAACGGGCTACTTAACGAAGAGTGCGTAGTGATGGACGAGGTAACACGGCTGTCCCAAGTGCCGACGCACCCGTACTTTGTCCCCCTGGATTACCACTCAGTCTAACCCCTATCCGACCAGATAAGGTCG
>NQII01001148.1:175939-189815 GCA_002778355.1 Clitarchus hookeri | reverse complement strand
TGGACCGGACTGGCGATGGTAAAAAATATGCCGGTACACGTGTGTTTGCTTTGGCCATTTGCTTAGCAGGTCGCTAACTCTCCTCCCCCCCGACCATTATCGGCCAAACCCTTTCCATGCCGCGACCTTCCGGAGGCCTTCGCGTCCAATTGCGATTCCCCGGCCCTCTCCGGAGACCCGCGCGCTATCGCCATCATCGTTTATTCACCCGTGTGGCTTCCGTCGCCGAAAAGATTTAAAAATAAACGTCCTGTGGAAATTTACGCCCCCCAGGCAGGTATGTGACGCCGAATAACTCGTCTGTCATTATTGTACCTCATCTCGCGTCGGCTTAGATCCCGGTGACGAGTTTGTGTAGCTAAGTGGTTCCGCCGTCAACTGAGCAGATTTGGAGAGAGAGCCCATTTGCTTTCCTCCGTCCATAATACGGACTAACGCCCCAATGAATGAACGCCCTGAGATAATGTAGACTATCTCACGAACGAGTGCAATTTTTGGACAGTTCTGAAACCAGTAGAGTTTACAGCTGTTTCTGCGGATACAGCAGTGCCTCCCCCCACAACTGACGATGTTTACATAAACAAATGCAGATGACTGTCAACCCGCCTAGCGTGCCAACAAAAAATATTTTATACCGAAATAACTCTGCACAGGAATACTTTCAGAAATGACAAAAAAAGTGCACTTGTTTGTGAGACAGACTATATATAGTAAATGTACAGGAAAAATCTAGCAATGAAAATATAATAAAATGCAAATATTACGTCGTATAGTATAAAGTAGGATAATTCCAGTGATAGCGAGATAGCTGGAGACTGGGATGCATAGAACTATATGTCTAGTTTAGTTCTACTTATTGTTCCCCACTCCACTGTAAGTTAAAATTTAACTTCACCGTGCACCAAATGAATGCAATTCACGACTCAATAAATCAACGTTTTGGAATTGTCACGAAATAAAAACTCCACTGTTTTTAAGTAGGAAAGAAACATATTTAAACATTACTCATTTATTTATTACACGTTCTTATCCGCTGCTAACATTACTGCAAATGTGCGAGACGGTGTTTCAGTTTATTTATTTCCATTTACGGCAAGGAAAGGTTTTCCCTGTATTGATTTCATAATTTTTTAATTGACTTAGTAACGTGATAGCTGTCTTGGCTTCCAGGCTGTAGCCGTGTCTTGTTGGTTTCAGGAACCGACGTTGGTTGGTTTCAGGAGCCGACGTTGGTTNGGAGCCGTGTCTTGTTGGTTTCAGGAGCCGACGTTGGTTGGTTTCAGGAGCCGACGTTGGTTGGTTTCAGGAACCGACGTTGGTTGGTTTCAGGAACCGACGCGAAGTTTCGCCGCACATTGCAGTACACAGAAAAAAGTCTAATGGTGCTGCAACAAAAAATTACTATTTAGGTATTTCTTTAATCGTTTATGTTGTAGTAACATTAATACTGTTGTCAAGTTACTTAATGTTAACCATTTACAAAGTCCTTTATAACTGTAATGCAAACATATTGCTGAAGTGTTAATGTTAAGAAAGTCTCCAAGTAATGTTGCCGCAATGAAAACTTGTATTTCGCTAAAATTAACAGGAAGAACGAACTATTTTGTGTTACTGCGACATTAAAGTAATGTCCAAACAAAACCAGGTTTCACTGACTTGTCGTATACTGTTGTTACGTTATTGTCTTAATGTTACAATAACATAATAACTTAACACTATATTACTTTAACCACAACACTAATTACTGACGGTTCACAGGTAACAAACAATTACTGTTGTAGAAACATAAGTACTGTTGTACAGTGGCGGTTAGTAGCGCATAGCGATCACATCGTGAAATGAAACCACCGCATTTAAATTTTAAAGCATTATATGAAAACTAAAATGTACCCTAGAAGAGCCCTCAAACCCTGCAAAGCAGTTTACGTGTGCCAAAAATGCATATATTTCTAGAGCATAAAGTATTTCCCCATGACGAAAGAGAACTGCCGTTTGTCGTTAGTGGTATTCAATACCCACAATATGAAACGAGCACAGATATGTTAAGGTAGGGCAGTTGGTAGGGTGCCCAGTTCCGAGGAGTGGAGAGCGTCAATCACGCAGGGCATGGGTTTCGATTCACCTGCCTACCGTCATATTTCTTGTTTTTCTGTTAGTAATATTTTTTTGTTACAAAATAATTGCACTTACTTTATGTTTCACTGCAATGTTTATGAAAAAAAAAAAAAAAAAAAAAAAATATATATATATATATATATTGCAAGAAAATTTTTAACACAAATGTTAACATCCAAGCAACACAAAATTGGTTTTGCCGCTACATAAAAACTACCTTAATGTTCCCAGTACAGTAAGGAGCCAATGTTGTCACAAAAGTACTTAATGTTACGCTAATATTAATAGCTTAACATTATATTACATTAACAGCGACATTAGTTATTTAAGGCTTACATATAACAGCAAACTTATGTAATTTAGTGGCATTAATACTATTGGCACAAAATTAGACTTTTTGCCGTGTAGGCATCTTCAAGGTCACAAGATGACTAAAAGCTGAATTTTTTTCCTAACCTACATAATTCCGAGGCCAGGCCTCTTACGCCTGCAGGGGAGGGAATCCATGCAAGGGGGCATGCATTGCGGCAGGGAGGGATTGGACAGCCAAGACCTAGTTTGTGGCCACGACTACCTCCCTAGGCGTACCTATAGTTATCCTATAACAAAGAAGAGAAATGGGAAAACTGGTATAGGCACCGTAAAAAACTCTTTCAATAGGAAATAATTCCAAATGATTGCATGCATTAAAATAAAATGCTACAGGAGACCGATAGGTAGGAACCATGCTCTTTATTAGTTGGTAGAGAAATTTTATGAGGGAGTTGGTGTGTCCTAATCTTATTTGAATTTTGTTTGACGCTGGCTTAATTAGAGTGATGCCTGCCCATCACTCTAGTGAGGGGAATGTCGCTATTGGGCCTCTCCCCCCTCCACCCCCCGAATCACCAGTAGATCCTGAAAATTTAAAGGAAAAGAGAATGAGACGTCAGTGAGTGTCAGCAGTGCCAACAATATCCGGTTGTTACTAATTCTAAAAAATATGATAAATAACCTGTAAGGAAAATAATATTAATTAATACCCTTAATAAGCCTAATAATAAATCTTAGTCCACAGGGACGCGTGTGTGTTAATTGCTGTGCTACCTCGTAGCGGGCAAGCCTCTGCAGGAATGGGCTGTGACAAAGGATATTCCCACCTGTATCGCTACGAGTGCAGGGAGCTTCGCTAGTGTAGCTCCCACCAACTGCAGCATAGAGCATGTCGCCTGTCGCGTTGGAGTATGCTGTCGGCCAATCGCATACTACAGCTGTCGGATGGGAGGTATGTGACAACCAATAATATAATACTTAAATCTAAATTAATTCGGAGGGGTCCTGAAGGGACAACTGAGGACCTTCAGGCTGTATGTCAAGGACACAGCAGCTTCCTAAGTTATTAATATTAATACTAAATATCTACGTTAAGAAGCTGCGCATATGCTAATATGATAGGCCTGGCAGTGTGTTACATGCAGGGCTATGGGGACTGTGCACCAGAACCGACTTGTGTTACTTATAGCGCTAGGTCTCGTCGATATCGTAGTCCCAAAGGGCAGTTACGAGAGGATTTCAATGTTCCTCATTTGATTCACAGAAATGTTCAGTTTGTTTACGAATGACTTCGTGCAGCATTTCTTGTTTTAATTCTGCGTGCAAGCATCTGATAGGGATATATATGGGTGCATTTGCGGCCGATCGGAGGCATTTATTTTGCACCACTTGCAGTGAATTTAAATGTGTTTGTGCGCAATAGGCTCATTATTCTGTGACAAACCGGAGCCACGATTTATGAGAGGATACAAGGTTGACATGCACCCATAAGCAAGATTTATCTTGGCCGTCACATGGCATCGCCATGTCTGCCTTATATCCATAATTAGGCCAAAGATATTGAGATTTGGTAGATTGGGGGGAATGATAGGCGAGTGAAGACTACCGCCTCGCATTTACCTACACAAGCGAAAATAATTTTTGAGCTAATTGAGCTGTGCGTGGGCGCGATGAGTGGCAAGTTCAGCATTGCGAGATCGCATATAGATGGCAGTGTCATTAGCACAAACTCCTAAATTAATATGCCAGTTAGGGTGCAGTATAAATATTATATAAAACTGCCCGGGGGGATTCCAGCCCAAATTATTTTCTTATCTGAGGTAGCTCCTTCAATCGATACAGCGAAGGTGCGCCTATCTAAATATGAGGCTAATAATTTAATAAAGCAGTCAGGGAAATATTTCTCACATGTACGGGAAACCCTGTCAAATGCCTTTTCGACATCTAAGAATACTGCGACAGTGTAATGGCGCCAGTTAAATTTATTAGTAATATGCTAAGTTAATCTGACGGGCTGGTAAACAGTGGAATGATTTTTCCTAAAGCCAAACAGCTCATTAAGAAAAATATTTGATTCGCGAATGTGATTTTCTAGGCGACGCAATAAAACGCGTTCGTGAATCTTAGAGAGCGAACTTATCAGAATGAAGGGGCAATAGTTATGTAATTGTTTCGGGTCTTTGCTCGGTTTAAGAAATGCAATGACTGTGGCACATTTACAGGAGGTGGGGAAGTGTGCAAGATTAAAATTTGCATTAATGCACTCGGCTGTAGTTTCAAGAATGCTGTCTGGCAACTGCTTGAGAACTATGGCCTGTAGGGAGTCGAACCCGGATGCGTTACGTGGCTTTACACGTTTAATAATTCTCTTGACCTCGTCGACATGCGTGGGTTCTTGCTCAGCAGCTGAATGCTGCTGCAATCGCACTCGGAGGTCCCTATAAATGTGAGCTACAATCACTGAATCAAATGGATTAGCATTGGGCTGGAAAGCTAGCTCTAAGTTAGCGGCCACAGCCTCAGCTTTCTGCTGGGGCGTGTAGGCCGTGCCTGCAGTGCCTTGAAGAGGTGGGATTAGATCACTTTTACTTATAAACGCCTTTGTCATGCTATTATCTAAGGTGCATAAATTGTACAATGGAGAGCCAAAAAAACTGATATAGGCGTGCGTATACAAATAACAGAGGTATGGAACCAACCAGAGTAACGCGATGCGTTCGGCAGCTAGATCGGTTATTGCTGCTACAATGGCAGGTTATCAAGATTTAAGTGAGTTTGAACGTGGTGTTATAGTCGGCGCACGAGAGATGGGACATAGCATCTCCGAGGTAGCGATAAAATTTAGATTTTCGCGTACGACCATTTCACGAGTGTACCGTGAATATCGGGAATTCGGTAAAACATCACATCTTTGACATCGCTGCATCCAGAAAAAGATCGTGAACGAACGGGACAAACGACGACTGACGAGAATCAGACGTGCAACCCTTTCTCAAATTGGCGCAGATTTCAATGCCTCCTGCATACCTTCAGACATTAGTCGAGTCCATGCCACGTCGTCTTGCGGCACTAATGCGTGCTCGCGGGGCCCTACATGATATTAGGCAGGTGTACCAGTTTTTTGGCTCTTCAGTGTATAATTTATCGTTCTAAATTTCTGTTTGCCATATTACAATTTCAGTATAAATTCGTCCTGTTTCGTTAGTCTGGGCTTTAACTAGCCTAGTTCAAACCCGGGAATATCGCCTGCGCAGCTTATTTTTGCGCGAGATCAACTCCCTGATATGTTCAGGCAGTGTATCTGCGCCAGTCCGTGGTGCTTTCTCCGTGACATGTTTGACAGCTGAGACTAATTCCTCGGGAGTACTATAAGAGCTGGCGGATTTAGTTCCTCGTCCAGGTATTCCCTAAAGCCAGGCTAGTTCGCGTTCTTATAGTCCATAATTTTAACGAATTGGCACGCTGTTGGTTTCAATTGTTTCAACAACATGCGGACTGGATAGGGGTCCGAGGGTAATTCTTGGAGCTCTTCTGAGTCAAAGGTCATACGAAGGCCTTTATTAGGGACGATATAAAGTATATCGGCCCTATGATTGTCTAATATTGGCTCGAAAGTAGGTTCGCTGGGCGCATGAACACAATAATTATGTTGCTCCTGGTGCATAAATAAGCTATTCCCATTGGTTGTGCGCGCAAGACTGGTTCAGCGGCCGCCGAACCCTCATATGCCACGGAATGGCCTAGGTGTCATGAGGCTGAGAGCCTAAGACTCCCATAACTCACTGGGTGTTTGTCAAACAAATGCACACCGACACATACTCAAATCATTGTGTCGGCGGCGGGGCGCGGTGTGTATGTGTTTTTTTTTTGGGTATTGGACCCGTAATTAGGATGTTTATTGGTACTGCCTATTATAAGTGAAGTTACTTGTTCGTGTGTACGGCGGGGTAGTGAAGCTCCTCTCCAGCCTCCCGGCTGGAGTCAATGTGAGTGTCGTGTTGTCTGTCTAACGTGTTAGTCTGTTGTTTGCAAGTGTGTTAGTCAATTTCGCATGCAGTGTGTCAGTGAGTCCCTATTCTCCCGGGGACAGCCCACAGGGTACGATTCATCGTTTCCTAGTTTGTGACAGTGGAATCAAGAAAACCCTTGTTAATAAATTAAAGTTGAAGGAGTCCCTGGTACCAGACTCTGAATCCGGTAACAGTAGAGTCCCCCTTCCCGAAGTCAAAGTCTTCTTCCCGACCTGCAACAAACTATCAAATCGGTGCGTCGTTATGGGTTGTTAATTAAATAAAAATTATAATAAACACAAATTGTAATGTATATATGTGTATGTATATATTATTTGTTTTTTGTACGGTTTTTTATTTAATAATTTTTCAGTGTTTTTCCCCTAAATTAGTTTAGTTTAATTTATTCAGTTTATATTAATTACGTTAGACCCCCGACCCATACCTCGACTGGCGTGTGTGTCACTTGACCTGGAAAACGAGTGGTGGTTGGGGCTATTTTCCACCTTTCACGAATTCCCACATAACCAGCCTGGGCAGAGCGCCCTATTTGGTGTAATGTGGAGTAGCTGAGGTGTTGTCTCCAGCACTGTGTGCGGACGACTGGTGTGTTCAGGCTTAAACCATGCAGTTTTATAGGCTAAGGTCAATTCCGTCCAGGACCAATCAGGGAGCTTCGAGACGTAAAAGTGTGTGTTATGCGTTTATTTTCCGTTTTACTGCGGTTTGAGGAGGTTTATTACATATTATTTTAATTTACTTGTTTTTATTAAAGCTTAATGTTTCAATATTAATCAATTAATAAATCAGTTAATTAGATTTACCTTGGTGTTGTCCTAAAATATTTGTCTGTTTAATTAGGTAGTGTGGCGAGTGCTGTGAGGAGCAACATCTGATTCTCCTGTAGTGTTGTCATGGCTTTCACCAGTGTAATTATGGGTCTTAAGTGGTCCATTGAAGTTACAAATTGCGTTTCTGGCAGAAAGGCGGCCAATTCGTGCAGTTCTGCCAACATGGCCGCATTTCCTGTCCTGTTGTTGTCCCTTCTCCTGTTTTGTCGTGGGTTTGCTGTTGCTGTGTGAGTGCTTATTCTCTGTGTGTGTGTTTCNATTTCTGCCAACATGGCCACATTTCCTGTCGTGTTGTTGTCCCTTCTCCTGTTTTGTCGTGGGTTTGCTGTTGCTGTGTGAGTGCTTGTTCTCTGTGTGTGTGTTTCCCTGTTCAGACGTTAGAGACCATAACTAACACACAACTTATGTTGTTTGAACTAAATACGTGCATTGATGTTTCATTACACGCGCTGTTTTGTGAAAGCAAAATACTTAAAAAAATAAGGCAACTCTTACGTTGTTAAAAAAAGAGAAAATAATACCGGAAAAAGTACATACGTGCAGCAATAATCATAATTATTTATGACATTCGTTTAAAACTTTGTCATAAAATATATTACGAGTTGTTTACTATATGGAGTATGGGTAAACTAGATTGTTGCTGAAAATATTTGTTACCCTCAAAAATTGATTGGGTATACTAGCGTAAGATAGTTACTATTAATGCATAAAAATACCAAACTGTTGCAAATATAACATAGCGTTTCAGTCAAGAAGATCAGGAACATGTTTAAAATTCAGATAAATATTCACTACATTTCTTAGAGATATATACTGTATGTAATTAAGAAGTATTTCTTGATGAAGGCAAATGAGTAAAGCTCAGAACAACTACAATTAAATTATAAAGATTTTCANAAATATACTGTATGTGTTTCATGATAATTAAGAAGTATTTCTTGATGAAGGCAAATGAGTAAAGCTCAGAACAACTACAATTAAATTATAAAGATTTTCAAGACAGGCAGAGTTTTTTTACAATGCAAATGACACATGCAGATAAAAGAGTAGAAAATTGTTACTTAAGTTGTAAATAGATAATATTTTACACTTGTTTAAGATCAAAAGTACTTCAACATACAATTTCTGAACAAGTATGTAAACAATAAATCACTTTGAAGCTATATCATCACTAAACAGATGATAGAAGTAAAAAATAAATAGAAAATTAACGGTAAGGTAGAAACTGAAACAGAGTTGAGGGTATCGCCACATGAGGTTTTCCTAATTCACAACAAATTACAAGTCTATTTGGAATCACAACTTCAGAGTGCACGTTATCATTACCTGTCTCAGATTACTTCAACTTAATAATTATTTCTTATTAAACTCTTTGAAGGAAAATTGTTGAGTAAGGCGTGAAAAAAGGTGAATAATACTATACATAAGGATGAAACGGTAATGGGTTTGGACTATATATTCTGCGTCAGATATATATGGATTAATATGTTTACTATAATGATACGTTGTGGCACTGCCATGTCTTGAAAGTCTCCCACCTCTGTAATTAAGCACAACCAGGATTATCCATAATCACTATTTAAGAAACGTGGAGGACGTTTCCAATATCAAGAGGCTTATCTCACGCGCTTCATCCTTGTTTTGTCGTTATACTACACGCCATATCACCATTCGTACTCAAAGCATGTCTATCGATATGTGTTACACCCATCTTGATGAATATTTCCTTTTTCCTTTCTTGACTTTTAGGATTTTGAAGTCTTTTGGGGTTATTAAGCACTTGCACAGGTTTTATTGAGGGGCCATATGTACTGTACAGGTATGTTCATAAAGGACAACCAGTGGTTGCAGGAACGTGAAAAGAAAAGTAGAAAACTCTTATATGACTTCTCAGTAATGGTTCTAAATGGCGGTGTGTGCCCTTTGAGTTACAGTTTACCTACTAGTTCATTGCAGGTATTACAGAAAGTACCCTTATTTGAAGCGACGTTCTAAAAGAGGAGCAATGGGTATTTGAATGAATTTATAAACTTACCTTTCGCTGTAATTGAATTGTTTCATGAAAATAAATATGATTGGTGACATTTTTTTTACAAATAAGCTTGTCGAAATAACTTAAAATGTTTTAACTGAGCTGTTTCCCTTAATTCCACCATTTCCCAGAAACTGGTACACAAATTCGTAATACACCGAAGAGCCAAAAAAACTGGTATAGGCGTGCGTATGCAAATAACAGATGTATGGAACCAATCAGAGTAACGAAATGCGGTCGGCAGCGCCTATATAAGACAACTAGCGTCTGGCAAAGTTGCTAGATCGGTTACTGCTGCTACAATGGCAGGTTATCAAGATTTAAGCGAGTTTGAACGTGGTGTTATAGTCGGCGCACGAGAGATGGGACATAGCAACTCCGAGGTAGCTATAAAATTTGGATTTTCACGTACTACCATTTCACGAGTGTACCGTGAATATCGGGAATCCGGTAAAACATCGCACCTTCGACATCGCTGCGGTCGGAAAAAAGATCGTGAACGAACGGGACAAACGACGACTGACGAGAATCATTCAATGTGACAGACAAGCAACCCTTTCTCAAATTGGCGCAGATTTCAATGCCTCCTGCATACCTTCAGATATTAGTCGAGTCCATGCCACGTCGTCTTGCGGCACTTCTGCATGCTGGCAGGGGACCTGCACGATATTAGGTAGGTGTACCAGTTTTTTTGGCTCTTCATTGTATAATATTGCAAGTATGAGGCATTGCAGTGCGGCAACACAGGTGCGCGTGTAGTGTACATACACGAGGACCCTCGAGGATAACGGGTTTCACGCGCTTGCAGGCACGCCATAGTTCTCTTAATAACTTCCTGCATTAATTTCTAAAAAACCATAATGTTAAGGATAATAGTGAACAATCACGTTGAAACACTGGACAAGTCGATAGTAATGCGAGATCTAAAAACCGAAAAGTCTTTCTCTTAGAAAACTGAATTGGACAGAGTGGTGGGAAAACCCAAATTTTCCCGTGAAATAATTTGATTGCAGCGTTGGCTTTTCAGTTGTCGCGAATAATCGTTGTATTATATTGTGTGCTTACTCAGTGGCACATACCAAATAATACTACCGAGGTATTTTAAATGAACTTGTGTTTAATATTGAATTTAAAATTTGCATACCATGTTTAGGAATCGGTTTATCATATAAATGGCACTTCTGTTACCGATTGTTTTTGTGTTCGTAATAAACTTGGTGCCGTGGGAGTTATCTAGCTACAGTAAGTACTGCGTGACGCAGTGAAGGGTCTAAACTAGTGATTAAAGAACATACTAAAGCGTAAAATCACTACATAAAAACATATATAGTCTCCTTCAAATCTGTGCCGAGTTATGATGTGAAAAGGAATTCATTTTAAGAGGCGTTTAAAAAAAAAGGTACAAAGACATTGCAGCCCCTCCGCTTCCAACACTAAACCAGGAGATGTTGTTCGCTGGACCAATACAGAGGCTGAGGACAGTCCTTCGAGTATGCACTCTCAGTATAAGGAAGTCACTAGTTGCGAAAATTTATTTTTGTCACACTAAAAATTAATTATAATAAATTCTACAACACCTTACTGAGGAACGTGTAAAACTAATGATAAATTTCAATAAGCAAGTTAGTAGACTTAAAGTTTATTACGAACACTGAGCCACATAAAATATTTTGTATGTTTTCTATAATAATGTGCTGTGAAGATACAATATTTAATCTGTAGAGTTACAAGAAAATCTTTGGCAACTTGATTCCAAAGAATTATCGGTAAGAAGTAAATACATTTTTCACTGTGAGGTGAAGATGTTCATTGGGCTCACGGAAGCTACACACCGGTCAAGGACCATCCTCACCGAGTTCATTTTATCAGTTCAGAAACACACGAACCGAAATTATATACTCTATTTTGTATATTTTTTACTGTATTTTGCGCGATAGATTTTATAAATGCGTTAGATGTGCTAGAAAAAAATTATTTATACAAAGATTGCGATACAGGATTAAAATTGTGTACTGTTTTCATGGTGATCGCACCGCTTTCATAACTTTCAGTATATTGTCAAGAAGGGAATTGTTGCTCACGTGTACAGGACGTAATAAAGGCATATTAATGCTCGTAATTAATGATGGAAAGTTAGATGGGGTGAGTGAGGGTAGCTTACAAGTTGTTACGAAATGTGATCAAGCCTTAGCTAAACGATCCGCCTGTTCACACCTTCAAACACTAAACCAGGACACGAGCCGTGTTTGCCGGAATACGTTGTGAGAGGCAACAGCAAGAACTACCTCCACCAGCCGGGGCCACAGTGGCTGAGCGGTTAGACTGCTCGCCTCCCGCCAAGGCGAACCGGGTTCAATGCCTGGCCGGGTCACGCCTGGATTTTCGCAAGTGGGAATCGTGCCGGACGATGCCACTGGTCGGCGGGTTTTCTCGGGGATCTCCCATTCCCTCCGCCCTTGCGTCACAGCGCTGCTCCATTATCACCTCATTTCACCCTCATCGGCTCTCGAGACCTCTTTTTAAGAGCCGCCCAAATCTCTAAACTCAACTCAACCCTCCACCAGACAGTAAACAGGACCGAACACTTCCACAACGCGCCCAATATATGGAACAGTGGAAATATATGGTGTCTTTTACCATCAGAGCATCCGACCAATAGGACGTCTGGAGATGGGTGTATCCGGCCGTCGCTAACCGCAGCTTGAATCAGCCTAGGAAACGTTGACAAGGTGGCGACTGTCCAATTAACTTTGAATAGGAAAGTGGCTTAGGTAAATTCTCTTAGTAGAATTAACTAAGATGCTCTTGTTTCACATAAAGCTGCCCCCGGTTAGAGCAAGTAATTTATGTAGCTTAATAGTTGTACAATCTTAAATGTTGAATAAACACCATATTATAATGTTTTGCTCTACTCAACTCTGTGTTATACTTTTATTATACTGTATAGTCTCTTTAAGGTATGCTTCATATCCTGAATGTAAACCATTACAAAGCTAAACATAAACTATTTTACATTTATCGTTATCATTTACCACGTCCGATACAGAGCACGTGTTTTTCAGTAAGCCGTTCTATGTTCTAGGAGGTACATAGTGGGGAAAGAAACACCCAGTTAGATATGTAGTAATCTTAATTTCCCTTTGAGATCACTACTGTAATCCAACACACACAAATAATTACGTAAAATTATAACTTTACCTGTGACGAAGGGTTAAATGTCGTACACACACAGCTATTGTTCACCCGGGATTCGAACACAACGACTTGTAGCGCAAAGCGCGTGTAATTTTTTGAAATTTATATATTAATGAAGTCGACTCTTTCAGTTTCACTAGAGAGTTTTTCATTCTCGGTAACATTACTTGCGTTTCCTCAAGACGAGCACAAACAAACGCTGATGCGAATGTCGCTGCAGTGAAATTTGCGACAACCGGCGAGTAAAAAATTATGCCGCCAGGAAACACGAACGATGCGTGGCCCGCCGTAATAACATCTGCGGAAATTGCCGAGCCAAAAAATAGACTGGCTGAACAGATAACGATGATAAAATAAATGCGAATACATAGCGCACCCTTCACTGGAAAGAATGTTTACTTAAACTTCCTAAACGACAACGGAAGTTTTTAACCTACACATAGTGTGGGAAATTTATCATACAGCTTGCAACCTCTGTATTTGGCGGGTGGTGGCTGTTGAGGGAAAAGCAAAGGCACAAACAATCAGTATATCCATCGATTAAAACATCACTTCCAAGTTCAACAGTCATTGTAACTGGAAGTATTCCTATTACTATGCAGAAGTAATAATGGACTTACCTCGCTTGCCGCCTGCCAACTNTGCCGCCAGGAAACACGAACGATGCGTGGCCCGCCGTAATAACATCTGCGGAAATTGCCGAGCCAAAAAATAGACTAGCTGAACAGATAACGATGATAAAATAAATGCGAATACATAGCGCACCCTTCACTGGAAAGAATGTTTACTTAAACTTCCTAAACGACAACGGAAGTTTTTAACCTACACATAGTGTGGGAAATTTATCATACAGCTCGCAACCTCTGTAGTTGGCGGGTGGTGGCTGTTGAGGGAAAAGCAACGGCACAAACAATCAGTATATCCATCGATTAAAACATCACTTCCAAGTTGAACGGTCATTGTAACTGGAAGTATTCCTATTACTATGCAGAAGTAATAATGGACTTACCTCGCTTGCCGCCTGCCAACTNAGTCATTGTAACTGGAAGTATTCCTATTACTATGCAGAAGTAATAATGGACTTACCTCGCTTGCCGCCTGCCAACTAAGCTGGCGGGCAGTGTACATCAGGCTGGAAGTATAGAAATATTATATTGTGCGTGAGTGAAGAGATTTGGGCGGCTCTTAACAGCGAGATCTCGACAGCCGATGAGGGTGAAGCGAGGCGATTATGGAGCAGCGTCGGAATGCAAGGGCGGGGAAACGGGAGATCCCCGATAAAACCCGCCGACGACCAGCTGCATCGTCCGGCACGGTTCCCGCATACGAAGATCCGCGGGAATCGAACCCGGTTCGCCTTG
>NQII01001148.1:103037-175910 GCA_002778355.1 Clitarchus hookeri | reverse complement strand
GGCCCCTACATAGTGGGGAACTTCACTAGGCATTTTAGGTGCCGCAATTATGTGGCGGCTACAGCGCTCATCTCCCAACAAGGCGAACCGGGTTCGATTCCTGGCGAGGTCGCTCCCAGGTTTTAGCACGTGGGAATCGCGCCAAACGATGCCGCTGACCAGCGGGTTTTCGTGGAGATCTCCCTCTTCCACCGTCCTTGCATTCCGGTGCTGCTCCATTTCCACCTCACTTCAAGACCTCGCTATTAATAGCTAGTTATCCAAATCTTTACACTCCACTAAGCATTTGACTACTTCCTGAACAAATCGTGGATCACTACCTTGGATGCATGGGAAATATTGTTACCATTCTTACTTTCTTAGCACGCGTATTCAATGATGCGCTAAATCTGCATAAAAAACCTCTTATAGTGTAGGCGACGAGGAGACACCTGCCGATGCGACGGGTCTGTCTTAGGTAAAGTGCCTCCTTGACGCGAGTATCGACAGAATGCGGGGGAAGGGAGAAAACGGATACCCACGAGAACACCCACCGGTCTCCGAAAGTAGAATGCCGTAAGTGGCATGCATACCTGGCACGTGAACTGCGTTGCAAGAGCATGTGGTGAAACCATGGAATAAATTACAACTATATGCTGAGATGTAATAAAACTGGGGTATGCCCTGTTTATATATGCGATTTAAATCTAAAAAATAATATTATATGTTATTTGGGCAAAATACCTTTCCGTTCAACCAATTTCAACCGAACTCGGTATACTGAAAGTATCAATTACAAACATAAAATGATCTGATACTTATCCACTTTTATCCACCATTTTGTAAGATAGCGCAATATGAAAAANTCAATTACAAACATAAAATGATCTGATACTTATCCACTTTTATCCACCATTTTGTAAGATAGCGCAATATGAAAAAATAAGTTTTGTGTCATTTCTCGACAAACAATCAACTGACTCCTACCAAATCTGACAAACAAGAAATAATTTGTTACGCCACTGTGTAAACTGCCATGTTTTAAATGGGTGAGACACAATTTTTAAAATGGTGGCCAAATTAATGTGTTTGATTACTGTGCTATATCTGCAAAATCATGCAACCAGTTTTAACNGATTTTTAAAATGGTGGCCAAATTAATGTGTTTGATTACTGTGCTATATCTGCAAAATCATGCAACCAGTTTTAACCAAATTTGTATACTGGATGTAGCGTATATTACAACCATAAAATGTGCCTACACAGATCCTCTTTTGTCTTCCATTTAGTATCACAGTGCTACATTTATGTCGTTTCTCTAGAAACAATCAACCTACTATCATCAATTGGAAAAAAGTATTACTACGGTATGACATAGGGAATTGTCCGTTTTAAGCGAATCAGACACTTATTTTAAAAACGGTGGGAATATAAATGTTATATTTTAACACATGTTCCTTTTATCTTAGTCTTCAAGGATGCACTACTTTATCAAGAAGGTATACTCGCATAGTACGTGGATGAAAGTAGGCTGATTGGTTATAATGGCAACTTTTAGTTTTAAAGTTGGCAATGTGTTTTCATTAAAAAAAAACTTAATATTTCCTGCTGAAATAATTTTAATTACTTATTTAACTTCGCATCAGCTGTGGCAATTAACCTCATTGAATGCTCCAGAAATATACAAAGTGAAATCACTACGAGGATAATCAAGTCTTTAACTCTCGTCCTTGTTCCGTAAAAATGTTTTCCGTTTGACAGCGTTGTAGAGAACTCAGGGCTTCTCTGAACGAATAGTTATTACACACAGCAAAATCAACAACAAAGAAAAGTTAAGCCAATTTTTCTTCTGCTCAGGTGAGGAACAAAACGAGATTCCTTATGGGAGAATATGGTATAGGGAAAATTTCCGCCGCTAGGTGCGCTGGTGTTCCGTCGCGGAAGCTTTTAAGCTCGTGCTAAATATGGAAGTTCTATGTGTTTGTGTGTAAATGTTCGTGTTTCGCATTGTGATATATATTTTTCTCAGGCAATGTTTTATGCATTACTAACTTTAATATGTAGTTTTTATCCCCCCCCCNTCGCTGTTTAAAAGAGTATACTGTAAAAATAGAAATGTGTTTGTCATTCCTATTTCATAAACACGCTATTTTTTTAATGAAAAAAGCTAGGAATTTAGGAGCGAAATAAATATAGCTATATCCAAAATAAACTTCTCTTTTCTTGTCACATAATAAATTCAGTAATCGTGTAAGCCAGCGGTTGGCTAAATCCTGTTTTTCGACCGAAGGTTAAACAACCTGGACACATTTCGTTAAATTNTTTTTTTAATGAAAAAAGCTAGGAATTTAGGAGCGAAATAAATATAGCTATATCCAAAATAAACTTCTCTTTTCTTGTCACATAATAAATTCAGTAATCGTGTAAGCCAGCGGTTGGCTAAATCCTGTTTTTCGACCGAAGGTTAAACAACCTGGACACATTTCGTTAAATTCCACCCTTGTGCGAAGAACAAATCTTGTCAAACACAATATAAATCAAAATATATTTAAAAAAATGTATATATTTACTTAATGAAAATTGCAATTATCCCATTTTTTAAAAAAGAAATCGAAGAAAATTCGGTACACATGCAAAATTCGTGCCACTCGNGAAAATTGCAATTATCCCATTTTTTAAAAAAGAAATCGAAGAAAATTCGGTACACATGCAAAATTCGTGCCACTCGACGGCGAAAATGTTTAGTTGTCTAACTATTAGCGTTGCGTTTCCCACCAGAGCAGAATAAACCTTAGTTAGACAAAGCTGAACTCTTCTTGTTTGTAATACATGTGCTTAGGCGAGTGCTTANCCAGAGCAGAATAAACCTTAGTTAGACAAAGCTGAACTCTTCTTGTTTGTAATACATGTGCTTAGGCGAGTGCTTAGACTGTGTGCGATTGTAGCTTGTCACACCAATGAGCAGTTGCATGGTGTACTCCATTTCATATACATTCAATACATTTTGAGTTCTACAAAAGTAGTCCAGCTACAATGTATCCTTCCGCCACAGCTGTCTATGAAGAAACCAGTGTGTGTTTAAACACATACCATGATCAGTGTAGGCTACCATTTAGAATTATTTAATTTTTTGTCATGGCATAGTTATACTGTTGGGGCTTTGTTAATTTTATTGCGAGTTGATGCGGTTGGATGAAAAAAAATTGGGGGGAAGGGGGGAGGGAGATACTTTAGTTTAACGTCTTTCGTGAGACGGCACCATATTTAATTAGATATTGTTTTAATGTACCAGCGTAAACTTTGCTCGTACGGAAGTAACATTCAAATGATTAAAACCGGGAAAGTTTTAAATCATGAAAATGCGACAAATATTTTGTAGTTCGTACCGATTCGAACAATAAACCCATTCTACACGTAAATATTTCTTGGCGAAATTGAATTTTGCCATATAAAAAACGTGTTATTTTTTCACTACAAAACAGAGTTGAAATTGTGGTCTTCTAAGCCACGTACATTTCAAACATCTTAATAATTCGTTCGAAATACATTATTTACAAAACTCACTGGCTTGCTCTTTGTAATTCCTATCTGCAACTCCTCGNCCCATTCTACACGTAAATATTTCTTGGCGAAATTGAATTTTGCCATATAAAAAACGTGTTATTTTTTCACTACAAAACAGAGTTGAAATTGTGGTCTTCTAAGCCACGTACATTTCAAACATCATAATAATTCGTTCGAAATACATTATTTACAAAACTCACTGGCTTGCTCTTTGTAATTCCTATCTGCAACTCCTCGATACATGTTGTTCTTTGGCAATTCTGGGACACGCTTATGTGCTACTGATACAAAATAATNTTTGGCAATTCTGGGACACGCTTATGTGCTACTGATACAAAATAATTTGCAGAATCATTCAGTAAATACGATACTTCACTGGTTTACCGAAACCAATAAACTGCAGAACGAAAATAAACGGTGGCGCTTCGGCGTTTCATGACGCTACGGAAAATGGCGGAAGAAACCATACACGTGTCGGTAATATTACATTTCACGCAAGAAATCAAACCCCTCTTTCTGTCTGAGTTCATGTTACAATTTGCTTTAAAATTATTATTTTTTTGTAATTTGCGTTTAATCATTTTGTAACGTTTATGTCGGAACACCATGACGTTCAACTAACTGTCTACCANTTTTTTTGTAATTTGCGTTTAATCATTTTGTAACGTTTATGTCGGAACACCATGACGTTCAACTAACTGTCTACCATGTCGTGCTATTATTATTTTGGTGTATCATGTTTCCAAAAATAAAACTCCACTAAGTAATAAAATTAACAGTAATTATTCCAGAAAGTTGCTAGTGTGCCGTTTATAATTTAAAATAAACAAAATAAAACTATTATGAAATAAAATAACTGCTTAAAAAAATTGCGCCATGAGAAAAATGCTTAATACAATACGCTTGAGGGCCGTGTCTGAGTTACTGAGGGATGGAGGTCTTAATAATAAAATAAATAATTTTGATTTTCAATTTATTCACACAGCTATTATTTACAACATTAAATTATCTATCTCCATTATTCTTTTTTATTTCTCAAGAGCGCGATAATTAATGTATATTTCAACTCTAATTAACGTCCTTCTTAATGTCTGTTTAGTTATAGTCAATTAACTCATACTCATCATTAACACACGTTCTATCTGTCTGTTGCCATCATTTGTAATGTCTTTCACTCACGCGTCCAGTCCAATAGTCCAGCCTGCCTGTCGCACCTTCACTACTCTGGTGCTCGCAGTCGCAGATTTCCCTCCCGCTGGTCACTTACGGCGCTACTCGTTGCTCTTTTAGCTCGTCGCACAATCGCCCTGAATCCCGACTCTCACAAACTCTTGGCTCGGAGGCCTGTCACACTTTTATATCGGTCGACCTTACCGTCTGGAAGGTTCGACGCACCGAGAGTCACGCTGAGAGAAACGAGGTCAGTAATCCAGAGCGTTCTTCAGATAAACGCAGAAATGCAATTCAACGAAGGTCACGAGCTCGCGAGATAGTAGATCATCGCAGCGCCATTCACGACAGCAAGCCTGTGGAAGCTGGTCTTTGTGTTCGCCGCCCGCTCTTGGGTTACACGCTTGAGCTCACTCATTTCCGCTCTCGCAACGAATGAGAAGCAGCAGGCGCGTAACACTACTGTTTTTGAATAGCTGTTGTATACTTACCTTCGTTTATTGTAAATAGTAGTTATATCTATATAATGAGTAATTGCTGTTTACAGATTTTGTTGCCTTTTAAGAGAAAACCGTATGATCGATATTTGTTGCGAACAATCCAAATATTCAAAACCTTTATCTGTCATTATCTCAGAATGCAACTTTCTTAGTAACGCCTTTCTTCCAGCCAACTCCGTATCAATGTTTTGACTTCAAACAACGTTTTCACATAAGCGTTTCTGTTGGCCGAACTTAAAAACTAAGATCGCTGTTGTGTACGCTAAATCTTTGTAAGCGTGCGGGTAAATTGTCAAGTCTACTGAAACTGCTAAGTTTTTAGTTATCTAAACACCTTAATTTTATCAATGATACAACATGGTCCAAACTAGGGGATATAATAAAAATATAAAAGACAAACGCAAGGAAAAAACTAATTGTAAATTGTATCGTTTATATGTATCGATTGTCCAGCGTCGTAAGATGCCGAGATGCTTGGCATTCTTTGAAAAGCAACTAGCTTATAAATTATTTTTTTAGTCTTCTTTCGTTGGAAAGACAGACTTATGCAACCGTGCGAATGTCTGTCTGGGATGTATGTTCCCTCCTCCCTAATAACTTAATAACCACATAACAGATTACAATAACATTTTGCACGAATATGATGTCACTAACGACTACTACTGCACAACTTTATAAAAATTCAAATATGTTGTATTTATAGAAATATATACATTTCTCAGTACACGAGTGTATATGTATAATTCTGCAATGTATCGATCCGCGTGTTTAACGTTTATATCAGTGAAACGTGCGGTAATCATCAACACATTCAGTTTGCTATAATCATGTGATAATTACGCAATGTTCGTAGAAGCGTTTCAAACATACAACAACCATTAAAATTGAAAATATTTTAATTACACACTAATTATAAAATGTATCAATTTTCCATCATTGTTTTGCTTAAATGCTTTTACGAACTAGACACAAAGAACAAACGTTTTGTGCATTTATGCGAGAAAGCCTTGCGGCGTTCTCATATCTTGCCAATTTTTCTTCACCAATGCATTTAGTTACAATGTCAGGATGCCAACATAGCATACTGTGTGACTTGACCTCTTTTGATTACTCTCTGATGACATTTTTTTTTAAACGACCACCACACTCAAGATTGGTCATTATTCAGCAAAATAACATTTTTACTTAATAAGAAATAATCTCTTTATTTTTAATGTGATTTCTACTCTACTACTCATGAAACGAACCACAAGTTTCAACAACGAAATACAAACCTTATCACACTTGATCGCCATGATCACGCTCAGATAATGATCACTACGCTCAAAATCGGTCGATATTTAGAAGAATACGCCTTTAACCTGATCAACGATGATCATTTCATTCCTTGTGTATTTAGCCCGACTTCCTTAGCAAAGGTCGGCTAATGAGATCGATTTCCTTTCTGTGTGTCCGCGTATGAGTGTCGTGTGTTTGTATGTGCGTGTCTCCTTAGAAACTTCAGAATCCACGAAACAAATCCGACGAAACCCCGCAGACCCATAGTAACTAGTATTGACATCCGATTTATTTAGTTTTCTAAACCCGTTTGCTTGTTTCCAAAATAGCGGCCACTTCAATAGTAGGGGCGTCATTTGATAACTCGGTAACAATTTAACCAATTTAAACCAAATTTCATATGTCAACAATCCACCAATAAAATAGTTAATTTAGAGAGGAATATTGTTATTGTCTCGCCATTTATAAAGTAGAATTTCCTAAAAAAATTAAGGTATTATGGCATATACCGAAAAAACATTCAATTTTTTCGCATGCAACTAATATTATTGTAGGTCATGTCACCACATGCGATTTAGATTGATAAAACCACTTACTTTCAATATGGCGACTATATAAAAATGGTTTGCGTATTTTCAAACTTGGTTAATAGAAATTTACTGACATGTCTAAATATGTATTTCTGTAACATGTACGAAACTAAATACAAGTCAAGTAATATTAACAGTCTCTGTAGGCAGAATAGCAGTTTAATGATCGGACTTGGAATTTTGTTACGCATAGTTGATACGCGCACTCTACTACACAATCCCTCCACGAAACAGGCACGTCTTAGTATGCGTCTGGCTGAAACGCTGAGCACGGACCGGAAGCTCGTGATCGACCATTTGCATAAACGTCCCGTCGTCGGATCACTGCCGAGTACACGCAAGCACAGAAGCCGTTACGTCACTTTTAAATAAATGTCCTTGCGCTTTGTAATGCTCGCTACTTTGGAATTGTGACAAAAGGGGAAACAGACGAACTGAATCACATTGACATCAAATGTGATTTCATGCACATGCTTTCTAAACAATATTAATGCACGTTTGTTCGTTTTTAGGTTATGGGTCTAGAAATACTTCTTTTAGTTCTGCCATTCTCTTTCGTACACAGAGCGAAATGTCTCTATGAGGCAACATAATTTTTGTTTGGATAGTTAGAAACTATAAACATTTACTATATATACACACAAACACACCCACGTACCTACACACATACCTACTCACATATACCTACTCACACATACACACACATATATATATATATATATATATATATATATATATANTAGAGAGAGAGAGAGAGAGAGGAGTGAAAGAGAGAGAGAGATAGAGATTGAAAAAGAGGGTGACTTTATAGTACCAGAAATATGATTGCCAGGGAAATCTGACATAATAAATTTTTTCTAAGGACTTCCTGTAACTGGACAATTTTGAAGTGTCTTTCCGTGGTATTCTGCCACACCTCTACCAAATTGTAACAGAAATCATACGTCTTTTAATTGATTAATCTTAATTTCTCACGCAGGCAATCGGCACTTGCAACGTTCCATTCAAGACTAAATATTGTTTTGTTCTCTTCATGGTTGAATCTCGAATACAAACTCTCTCAATCCTTTATCAAATAAATATATGCTCGTTTGAAGAGCTTGTTTTTACCCTGGTAATTGCAGCTTAACTTTAGTTGCCTTCTGCTATGTTATTTAACATGTTCAAACGCAAAATGCCAAATCAACTGACTACCCTTCCACGATAAAAATATGTGCCGATGACTTTATACCGGCAGCTCGTCCATCACCGAACAAATTTGATATCAACTTGCGAAAAAATTGCTGCTGTTGCTGGGTGAATTCGTCCTGTAAAATCGAATGAATACTTATAATACCTTATTATAATTACGTTTCCTTTAATTAAATCGCTTATTTCTGCTTTAGACACATCAGAATAATAGTTGTCACAGTCACGCCAACAATCACACTTACTGGAATATTACGTCGTGCATACGCCATTGCAAGAAGAAGCCAAGACTTATTTGTTGTCAACAGATCTCTTGAAAACAGTTGTCTTGGCTTGTTTACGTGTAATCATCCTGTGTGTTTTCTTTGGCGGCGCAGTTCTGTAATAGCGGTTGTCCGAAGTAAATTTTCATTTAATCACCTACCCCTATTGCAAGTATCATTCAAAATATAGCTCCACTTGGTAAATGCAATATTGGGACTCCGTAAAAAAAATTTATAATTAACTGTGGCTAAATTTTGAACTATGGGCTAAATTATAATCAAAGGCCTGAATAAAAAATACAGCAGGGTATTCTGAGTTGTTCTGTTAATCGTAAAATAACCATTGGCTTATAGGTCACAGTTCTGTCAAATTGCATTATAAATTCCTATAGCAAGGCAAAAAATAATAATTCAAAANCATTGGCTTATAGGTCACAGTTCTGTCAAATTGCATTATAAATTCCTATAGCAAGGCAAAAAATAATAATTCAAAAGTAATTACTGTGCACTTAACAATTTCAAGCTGGACTCATAGACATATTTTAACCATACTAAATTACAGTTGACCTAGTTGCGAGATAAGTTAACTGCACACTCGTATGTGAGTAACAAAATGCACCTTCTTTGTATTTCTCGCCTCGGAAAAGGTGTTCTTGGAATCCACATCTTANCTCGTATGTGAGTAACAAAATGCACCTTCTTTGTATTTCTCGCCTCGGAAAAGGTGTTCTTGGAATCCACATCTTAATAAAGTTAGCTCGTAATGATTCCACGTTGGAAATCTACGCTATCTTCTTATTCTACGTTTCCGCCCTAAGCAGTGTGGTTGTATTGCAGACGGCTACGTAATGCGAGAGCATTTTAACAGTGTATGTGCATCACATTCTTTGTCTTTACAGCTTACACTAGGACCATCATATTGAACGTAAGTACTTGAGAGAATAAAACATATGTATATTATCCCCGAACAGTGGTTTTACATTCTCGGCTGGTATAGTTATGTTTGGCCTCATTAGCTTTTGATACGCGAACCAGTGATGTTTTGTGCCGAAGTCACCTACTTCAGTGGTCCTTTTAAAAATGCTGGCGGTTTCTATTGGAAACAACGGCCAATCACAAAATGAAAACTGCTGTTATGTGCATATAATTTTAATCTATTGTGTGCCTAAGTTTTTTACGCCAAGAGAGTATTGACTCTTATCACACGCATCTTGCAGTTAAAACTTTGTCTATTGTTTTGCCACGCTGTTTCTGTCAGTCGTCTTTAGCACAAGGCAGTTCAAATGTACGCATCTCCACAATTTATCAGCCCATTTATCATATTATATACTAATTCGTTTTATATGTGCATCTGCGTATGATTTTCTTGTCTGCCAAATTTATTTTTGGTACGGCAATGTATTATAAAACAAAAATATATTAAATCAGTAATTCCATCATAAATGTTCTACGTCTGCAACGTTTATTAAATCCTCATTATTCTTTTGTTACAAAACGTAGGTAATTGCAGAACGCTAAATTAATTTTCGTAAAACTGATTTAGTTTTCTTCTCTGTAATGTATTATTACGTTTATGCGTAGTATAATTTATATTTTTTAAGCGTATTTAATGTGACCGACAATAATACAGATTGAAAATCTGTGATTACATGTCAGGCAAAAACAACGGAAGCCACACAAGTGACTAGAATATAATACTAAGCAGATGGATGTTTATAGATAATTTAGATGGATAGATACAAAGTAAGTATCTGTATTTATTTTATCTAAACTAATTTACACAAATAACTGTGCGATTTGTTGCTAAAACTCCTTACACCATACTACTCACTCATTACGTTAAAAATCTTTAATATTTTTGTGTATTTGATTTATAGAACTTAATACAAGATGTTATGATAAGTTGTTGATTTTAAATAATGAATCTAACAAATTTCTCGTTTAGTTGACTACACTGTTGGACGTGGAAATCGCTACACCCGTAAAGTGTCTTCCATTCGCAACAAAATCAAAACCACATACAGTACCAACTGCGCAATGCAAGTTGTTGAAGTGACGTCGCAGAGACGCCACTGCATACGTGATATAGTGGGCGCCTGTGGCCGGTACCCGGTGGTCAAACGGGCCATACAACAAGCTGGAAAGGCATAAGTCTGCGTGTTGAGAGGTGGGCCAGTATGCCGCGGCATTGTGCTCGAGAGGAACATCATCGCTCAGACCCATCTTATGGCGCCCGTCTACCTGGCGCTTGAACTGCGTTGCAGAGTGTTCCAAATACACGTTTTTCAACGAAACTATNTATGGCGCCCGTCTACCTGGCGCTTGAACTGCGTTGCAGAGTGTTCCAAATACACGTTTTTCAACGAAACTATTAAACGAGCGCCCAACGTGCTGATTTACGAAAAGAACACACACTTCAGACGAGAGCTGTTAAGTACTTTCAAAATATCACGTACGTTAGAAACATCAATTCAGAGTACTCCAAAACCGCTAAAAAAGGCCTTTTCAAGGCACTGTAGCTCAAAATGCAAGCATCAGATACACACAAAACTACTATAGGGGCCTGTATTGAACCTTCCTAAAGACTTCCCACTAATAAAATTATATGGTCACCGCTGAAAGTCCCATAGGTACACGCAGCACGACGAGAACACTGCACGCCAGTTCAGAGCCTTGCGCTTAGCGGCGATGGCGTACTTGATGCGCGTGGCAGTGTCGCNCTTCTCAGCCTAAACGTGGGAAAAAGTTCCAGGTAGACGGGGGCCTTAATGGAGTGGTAGGGTTGGATGCACGAAGCCGAGTGTTTGGCTCGTCGTACAGCCACTCATCTCGGCCGTGCAGTGAAACGACGTGCGCAGGCGTGTGTACGCGCAGGTCGCACGCCACGTAGAGTAGGCGTCGGTCCTACCAGATGCACTGCAGATGGAGAAGATCGTCGTATCCGCCGACGTGCAGTAGCAGAACGTGGCGCCACATCCAGAGAGACCCCGCAGTCGGTGGCGCCTGCACTGCATTTGTTGGCAACAGCAACCAAAATAAAAGAGGACTATTCAGTGCAGTTTGATTGAGGCTGGTCCACAGGCAAGACGTCCACTGCGCAGCTTGCCTTTGACCCTTCGGCGTCTTGCCGTACGCCATCGACGGAGCCAGGAACCTCAACACGAGGACACGGGACTAGCGATGAGCAGCTTTCCGCGATGAGTCCCGCTTCAGCATCAACGCTGATGGTCGTCACCGCGGAGTTTGGCGCCGCAGCGGGCAACGCAATGATCCTGCACTGAATAGTGAACGCCGCACGTCCCAGAAACCAGGGTGTTGTGGTATACAGGGTGACATCAGTTCTGACTCCCGGTCACGTCTCGTGGTGGTTGAAGGCCCGGAGACGGTACAGCGATATGTCAGCGAGGTCCTGCGGCCATTTTTGCGCCGATTACCCAACGCTATCATGCAGTAAAATAATGCTCTTTCCCATGCAGCACGCATCGTCCAACAGGCTCTACAAGATGAGGTACAGCATCTACCGGTCCGGCCGTTTGTGAACGTCCACGCCAGTGGTTTATTCCTACAGGACAATTCATGTCCTCATACCGCTGCCGTCTCAAGAGCGTGCCTTGAAGCCACGAGTACTCCGTTACAGCAAGTCGCAGCCACCAGACCTATCCCTAACTGACAATATGTGGGATGCTATTTGGTGGTCACTACCACGACTCCACACCTGCGAGTGATGCGTGGGGTGGATTACAGCAGGACGCCATTAGGGACTTTGACAACCCCATGCCATGATGGTGGAGTGTGTGCACAAACATGGCGGTCCAACTTCATACTGAGGGACATACGTGTAGCTTAATACATTCTGCTCATACCATTCTCGATATGATTCTTCCTTGTAGGTGCTGCTATTTTTTTTTGCGTTTTGTGAATTTTCCTTACATTCGATGCGATCACTATGAATACGTATATTAGATGTATATATAGTTTAAATACAAAAAGCACCGACGGAATATTTCGTAACAACGGGTCAGCTGTAAAGCACACATCCAATACGCGTACAACTGTCAGCTGAACACGATTTAATTTTACCAGCATCCTGACGACGAATTTTCCAAACGTTCAAGACAGGATCAAGTATACGAGCTGGCATACATCAGGAGCTGCTACTAACGCTCGTAATAAAACTCCTGGAGGGAGAGATGTATTAAAATTGCTTACTGCGCGCAGCATATTTCATTTTTCGCGCCGAGAGCGCATATCGATTGTCCCGTCGCCTAACAAATGAACGCTCACGACTTCGTTCTTGCCTTCCGTAATTTCTTTCGAAACCAAGTTGCGCCGACGTTGAACCCGTTGGTAAATTCAGGGTATCCGTTTCCCCAGCCCCATTTTTACTCTTCGCCCTCTTCCTAATTAGTTCATAAGTGCCGAGGCTCCCTTGCAGAATATAATACTGATTCCGCTCATATTGTTACAGTCCATTTGCAGTGTCTTCACATTTTTTGAAACAAACCTTTGAAAAATCACCTTATTTCTGGCGTGTTTGGTTGTTTGCTAAACATGTTATGTATCACAGGCGTTTTATATTTATGATAACATAAAAGTATATTATTTTTGAATAAAATGTACTTTCGCTTATGTTTTATCCATTAACTATAATATTTCTTTTATAAATAATATGACTACAAACAGAGAGAGAATAGTTGCGTTGGTGACGCCTGGTAAGAAATAGTTCTCATGCTGAATATTATTAAGCTGAGTGCTCACAAATGCCTTGCGTTGTTCCTTCGGTGTGATTTACTAGAGTTGGTTAAGCTTATTTTACATGAGGCGGAGGAATAATCTGAAAGTATAACTTTAGCAGGGCTTCAGAAAAGTTGGAAGTAACCGTGTATGGACTATATGATTGCAGCACGAAGAGCGAAGCCGGGTGAGGCATCAATGCGGCCAGTGGATGTTATTAAAACAAAGTTCATAAACAATTCTAATAATAACGCAACAGCCACAAACAGGAATCTACAAAATTTCACGGAATAATTAGGTCTGGTTGGCACAGAGAGGTTGCCGCAATTCAGCAGCACCTGGCTTCAGCGAACCCCCCCCCCCNCAGGTTACAAGGGAGAGACAATATTAATTGAGCATATCGGAGAAGGTGGGCGTGAACGCGGAGTACGGTTGAAATCTAGGTATAGGCCATTCACGGTAAAGTGAGAACTTTTGAAAGCCCTCTCATTTGGAATAATAGTCAATAAATATGTCTTATTTTATCTCTAGACGTTAACTCCCAAGTGCGGTGGAATATAAACACTGTGTTTATTACTCACATGGAAATATTTGTTAAAAAATATTCTTGAAGGATAAAATAAAAGATTGACAGGAAAAAGTAACTAGGGCCTCAAAAGTGCTCACTTTACCGAGAACAGCCTCTAGTAAATAGTTCTTATGCGACACAACATGTCATTACACCGAGTCCACACGAATGCGATGCGTGCTCCCTTTTGGTGTAATTTTCCAAACTCGGTTTGGCTTTGTTTGTATGTAGTGTAGAAACAATTTAATAAAGTCGTCATTTCCTGGGAGTGAAAAATTTTTTTTTTTTCCTAAATTAAAAGAAAGCACAAAAATGTAACTAATGAAAATGTCCTCTGCAGGTTATGTAAATGATCGCGTAACTGAAATGTACCTATACTACTAAGTCGCAGAAAGGCATCGGATTTCCCGATAATGAATTCCTGGCTTAGGAAATCATGTAAGTATACGTACAGGTTCTTTTGACTCTCGTCATCGCAAGAGGGAGCAGGCAGACAGAGACGCAAGCCCCACGCGTTATCTTCTTTAACCCCCGCAAGAGGGTTGTAAAAAAAAAAAAAAGAAATACCGGGGTGGAAAGGAACGGGCCTCGTAATCCCACATCGCGCCAAAGCCAGCGCGGGTCGCCGGTATTCAGAATTCCGCGCGACGTAACGGCTGTCCACTCCGGCGTCCGCTCGCATTTTTAGATCTCCCCTCAACACCCTCCACCCCACGCCCCCCTTGTCGTCCCTTCGTCCATCTTCCCGGCTGGTCCTCGCGCATGTGGCGCTGCCGGAGAGGGGCGAGGAAAGAAAAAAAAAAGTAAAAATGGCGTCGTTGCCGGTCACGTTCCGAAATACTGGCGCAGCAGTATGTTGGCCGGGATGACGGACGATGCTCACGTGCCATGAATATTATATCACGGCAGAGGGCAGCATTGGAGAGGCCTTGTTGATGCCTTTCATAACGAACGGAATATCGTGTGTGGGCGGGGGGGATTCAAAGCCCGCCCACCACCACCCTTAACTCGCACACGTGCCTACTATTTTCCATACAAAAAAGAAAAGGTCCCCTCCCCCCTCACCCTTCCTTGTGCACGCACACCTTACTCAAAAAGGGAGGGAAAGGACAATTTTTTTTTACTCGTGTCATTTTTTTCTCACGTGCCGGATATTCCTTTTTGTACCTGGCTACTTTGTCCCCGCAGCTAATGGACCTCTGATGCTGCGTGCTGGGGGTACCTCTGGGCGAATCGTGCCTTACAGACCATTTTTTACTCCCATATCATGGGTATACTTCTCTATGTAGAGAGGAACCGCGGGATTATTAAAGTGTCGCACAAAATGATCTTTTCTAAGACACGATCTACATTAAATGCCATGTGTAGTGAGGCGCGAGAGGTCAAGGGTCGGTGTTATATGTCGATGATAGGCTGAAGGTCGAAGACAGGTCACAAACGTAAAGGGATTTGGGGTAGCTCTACCACTCTAGCGTGAAGACAATTTTATTATAGTCCATTCACGGTTACTTCCAAATTTTATGAAGCTCTGCTGAAGTTCTACTTTCAGGATAGTTTGAACTGATCTTTGAAAAATCTTCCTACGTGTTACGTGCTAGGTTGTTACCTACGTGTAGCAAATATTCTTGAAATTCTGTTTACATAAAGTAATTTATTTTTGTTTAAGTTGAATTTTTATTTATAATTTACTATACGTATTAACATTTCATTCAAAATTCATATGAATAAAAGCAGAGAGAAAGTACAGAATGCCTCAACAAAACGTACTCGCCTGTGGGATGGCTATAAATGCTAAGGCAAATGTATATTATGAAAATGAGCGGTATTAACGTAGAGTCCGAGCACATGAATGGAATGAACGTACATTAGTCACGGCAGGACATCAAATGAAATTTTACAGCACTGAATTATAGCCACTCTATGGGCGAGTGCATTTTATTGGGACCATCTGTGTTTGTGTTGGTAATACCTAGTATGTAATAGTTCTCGTGCAAAATATGATTAAATTGAGTGAGCATAAATACGGCAAGTTCTCCCGTTGGTGTGATGTTCTAGGCCTGGTTAAGCTTTGTTTGCACGAGGCGGAGGAATACCTTGAAAATACAACTTTAGCAAGGCTTTAGAAAAGTTGGAAGTTACCGTGAATGAGCTACATGTAAACATGTGAAATAACTCTGAACTCGCAGATAAAAGAATATTTGTTTTTAAATATGTAGTAAGCAATTGGTTTTGTGCTGTTTTACGGGTAGCACGACACTTGTTTCGAATGTGGGTGGAAAACATTATTCGTTGTTTTATTTGTGTAACGTTTAACACCATCCTCAAGAACCGCGGCACAGCGAGGGACATGTGCTGTGTGTAAAGAACTACATGGTTTACATACACGTCACACAGTTTCCGCAGCCAAACATTAAATGTTAAGGTGGCCGCCTGGGTAGGCCGCCGAGCTCCAGCAGAAGACGTTTTATTAAAACACCGTCCAAGGTGTCCGAGTGAGGTGTGCTTACGGATAGCATTTAAGAAACGCTACGTTCTAAAGCAGGTTTTTGTGATAGTGAACATGTCTCAAACAGGTGTTTTCACGGTCATTTTTAAGTATCAAAATGCGGTACAAAATATTAAAATAAGAATAGGGAAGTGCATCAAATCTTTATTTTTATTAGTACGTTACAAACTGGTGGGGTCTCCGCTGAAAGTCTCATAGAGGCGCGTTATCGACGACTAGACTGTACGCCAGTTCAGTGATTTGCGCGTAGAGGCGATGAGAGAGTTGATGCGCATGTCTCAGTCGCCCCTAGCGCTCTCAAGCTTTTAGGTCCCAGACGTGCAAAATTACTTCAACCAGGCGGCCACCTTAAGCATCATTGAAATAAATTGGTTCTAAGAAGTGCAACCAATTATGTTATCAACAATTATATCTGTACTTTTCATTTTGTTAGAAACAACCTGAGTGTGCCATTAAAAAAATAATAATAAATACGTGAATATGTTTGGTTGTGTATAACTTCTCATTTTGTAAGCCTCTGACTTGAACATATTCCTTTGCAGGTAGGTTTTCAATGTTGTTCTATCGTATCGAAAAGATTTATAGTCGCAATATTGGATGATTCATCATGCACACTGCAAATTATATAAAATAATATATAATCTTAAATAATACTATATGATGTAATATAAATATATTTTGTTTAAGCAATTATATTCATAAATGTTTTAAATCACAATAAATGTTTTGTTAAATAATACTAATGTTACAGTTATAATGTTCTTTTGTCGTCACATTTAAGATATTCCTTTTATTCACATGCGAAGTTGAACTGGATTTCAAGTTGCAACATGTCTTTTATTTATTTTCCCTGATAAAGTTAACATTGCCTGGTCATTTTACGAAGCCCACAGTTCAGACATGTCAAATTACAATTTAAGAAATCGTGGGCAGAAACTACACTCAAGCGTCACGGCTTATATGAGCTCTTATTGCAGCTCGCTAAGTCATTGCGTTATGCTAATTTTTTGCAAGTAACATTGTTGCATTGCCCTGAAACCATAATCGTTAGTTTGAAATGCTATTGGCGATTTGTGTAATAAATTTCCTTCCATTCTGATGGTTACTTCATGGTGCTGCAATTTTCACAAACATGAGTATGCGAATAATAGATAACTCTGCAGTAATATTTGAGTGTGCAATCAAAGAATAAATGAGACAAAAAACAGCATGGTGAAAAATAAAACTTTCTAACGAGTTCAGATATATGAAAATATTACATACGCATTGAAAAAATGTTGATCCTGACTTATTTTCAGTGTGTGTGTTTTTTTATATTGTTCAGGATTTGCACCCACCATAGCACGAAAACTACGATAATAGTTTTTATTTCTCATTCAGTATAAAAATTTTTTTGCACATGGCGGAAAAATACAGAACTGGTGTGTTAAGAAATTTAAGCAGAGCTTTCTTAATTGCACAGGTAACGGGGAAACAGCTTTATCCAAGTTTCGAAGATTGTGCATAGTTCTCAATGATGGTTTTTTTTGTGAAACTATCTAAACTTAACAGAGTATTTTTAAGACGCGGTTTCATCACTGCTGCGTCAGCGGTTATGATAGTGACCTGGTGCCCGCAGTGGGTCCATGTGGGCGTGCGAACACCGCAGCAGCAGACAACTTAATTATTCTTAAGATAATCTCCGTGCACCTTTTACTTTTAATGCACCAAGTTCGCAGCGCTCTGCGCAAATATTCGTACTTTATCTGTGGCTTGCAGAACTCTGCCTTTGCCCACAATTCAGGGTTCACTTGAAATAGTTGGGCGAATTTACGACTTGAGAGAGCTTCCAGATTAACAAGGTTTTTTTTTTTAATTAATTTGCTAGTATTCATGTCTGGTAAAGCGGATTCCGCAAGTTCTATTAACGAACTAATATTTGACACAATAAAATCCTACATGTAACAAATTTTATTATCTTTCTTCTTCATCGCCTTTGTTGAATAAATCGAAGCCATGAACTATTTACGCAGACGATCGCTTTGTTGACCAGTGTATGCTTGTTAACTTAATTNAATTCAGGGTTCACTTGAAATAGTTGGGCGAATTTACGACTTGAGAGAGCTTCCAGATTAACAAGGTTTTTTTTTTAAATTAATTTGCTAGTATTCATGTCTAGTAAAGCGGATTCCGCAAGTTCTATTAACGAACTAATATTTGACACAATAAAATCCTACATGTAACAAATTTTATTATCTTTCTTCTTCATCGCCTTTCNTCTGGTAAAGCGGATTCCGCAAGTTCTATTAACGAACTAATATTTGACACAATAAAATCCTACATGTAACAAATTTTATTATCTTTCTTCTTCATCGCCTTTCTTGAATAAATCGAAGCCATGAACTATTTACGCAGACGATCGCTTTGTTGACCAGTGTATGCTTGTTAACTTAATTTTTTTTATAAAAAAAAGTCATAATTGCCTGATATACGTATCCCCTACAAGTTTGCCAGTTTTTCGAGTGTTACATTACAGCCTTATTACGTATACATCCCACATACTCGCTTTTAAAAAAAGAAATGCAAGCGTCCTGAAAAAAAGACGTACAAAAAAAGCCATTCCGCTACAGCGAAAGAGGTTCTGAAATATCGTTGGCCACAAATCGCTCTGGTTTTAAAGGACGTTTTAAAGACACCGAGAGCAAATTGCTGAATTATTGATTGGAGCGGACTTTGAAATCTCTGGAATTTTAGGATCGGAGAGGAAATTAGAAGCATGCGAANGGCTGAATTATTGATTGGAGCGGACTTTGAAATCTCTGGAATTTTAGGATCGGAGAGGAAATTAGAAGCATGCGAAAAACAAATGTAGTTAAAGAGGAGAACTCAGAGGAAGTTTAAATATTTAAAAACAGTCTTTCAAGTTAAAATTTATCTTTTTTTTTGTCGTGATGGATGCAGATGCTTTACCGTTTTTATTGAATGTAAATGTTGCGACGCGTGTTATAGTCAGTCTTTTTCATCCGAACTTTCAGATCGAGTTAAATACGAAGATAAAAGCAAACATTTTCCATGCATGACCTCACTTCGGTAATATGAAAGCCGAAGGAAATAAAAAAGTATGTTTATAACCGATTTTTTACTTTTGTTTGGCTCAGATACACGCATCATGCTGGATAGTGTAGCATATCGGAGTTGTTGGCAGGTCTGTCCCCCAAAGTAAGGTGAAAGACTACAAAAAAAATACATTCAATTATACCTACTTTTGCTCATCTAGCAGTGGGATATTTAGTTTAAAATATAATTAGTATTAACATTATATAATTTACATATATATATACACGTAAAATAAAATAAGGTAATTATTTCATTAAAAATATACTTCTTTTGCTATATTTAACTTGTAAATTTATCGAGTTTAAAGTAAAAATTGTTTAAAATTAAAGTAGCAGACTTTGCATTCAGCACTACATTCGACTGCACACCATGCAAAATTCGTTGCGAAATAGTACAGACACTACCAAAATTGTCATAATGGTACTATTTATGTTGCATATCATAAATAATTCACGTATTTGTTTAAATTATAACATATTCTGCTACAATGTACAGTTTTAATTATTGAAACGGTCAATTAATACACTACATTTTCTTATATAAATTTAAGCACATTTCCATTCTAGATGTTTCACACTCTATGCCAGAATCAGTGACATCAATCAGTGTAATAACATTCGTTGAATGTCAGTTGATTAGTTATTGCCGACTGGCTAGTCAGGCAAATGAACTGGGAACAAGTGACTTACGGCAGTGAAATTCTCGACATTCAGGAGAGAATTACAAATACATCAGTGAAACTCAGCCACCATATTAATAATATATATGGCACTTAATACCAGTCCTTACAATTCTCACTGGTTTTCACAGTTTCAGATTTAGAGTGCAGAAAATAAANATATATGGCACTTAATACCAGTCCTTACAATTCTCACTGGTTTTCACAGTTTCAGATTTAGAGTGCAGAAAATAAAATTTTGCAAGGAAACCTTTGTGAAGCTGGTGTAGCAGGTGAATTTCACCCAAGTGATTGCCACCCCTCTGACTGACTTAGTGGTGGCACGTGTCAAGGCAGTGTCGAGGCCCGCTACCGACCACCGCACAGCGCAGTGTACAACCCTCCGCTGACGTACTCTCTATTATACAGCACAAGTCGTACCGGACTCGCATTCGGGAGTGCCCGGGTTCCGTTCCCGGCCAGGCCGTCCTCATTTCGGTTTACCGCGGTTTCCCGACGTCACACCAGGCGAATGCTGGGATGGGTTCTTAACGAAGGCCGAGGCCGAGTCTTTCCCGTCCCTCCCCCAATCCCTCTTCCATTAGCAACTTGCTTTGTCTTTAATGAACTCGCTGTCGACGAGATGTTAAGCCCGACTACCTACCTACCGTACTGTTTCGACGATCTTGGAAGTGCCTGTACAGATTTTCAACAAGTTCTGCCTGTCGTACCGTCAGCCGCAGTGCTGAAAGAAGAGTCACCATATTCAACCCTAGTGGTTTTTTGAGCTTTTTAGCAAACTCATTTTAAGCTCCTCTGTGTGTCCATTCTGTATCATTTCCTTGCATTAAAACCTCAGCATTGCTACGAACTTAGTAAGTAACTGAAAATCTTTCGTTGCATAGGAGTCACAATAAAATATTTTGGATCATAAATATGTTACTGTCACACTATACATTTCTTTCGCGTCTGTTTAGTTAAAAACATTTATAATTGGCCCCCCAACTGAAATATTACATATAAGTGAAACGTTGAGTCACATATACTTTACGTAAGTTGCTGCAAGAATAAGTGTGGGTACGCAAGTAACCTTTCACGTGAAAATATGCACAGTTGGATTCGAGCCACTGCCAAAGGCGGATTTAATTGAACCGAAAAACAGCTGTACAGAGCATTTCCTGAAAAATGGCCTGTAATCACGTTATGTGTGACTGTTCAACATAAAAAAAATCTGAAGAAATAAAGAAACTATAAAGTACTTACTTTGGATTTTGCAGGTAATTTTTTGGCCCAAAATAAGGTCACTCGAGAATAGCTTACGCTTACCGTGGCGCCATCATGTGATGAGCTAAGTAACTAACTCACTGGTGCAGTCAGAGCGATTCGAATAGGAGAAACTAATTTTTACCGAAGATACCCTTACAACTACAACATTAAAAACATTATTGCATTTCCGAACAAAGTATATGCTGTATTTACACAAAATAAAAATATAACCAACAATTATGTAATTCTATTTAGATATTGTATAAACACAATAGCTGTGCCCACGACTCCGCTCGCGTGGACTACAAAATTATTGTTTAGGTTTTTTTAAAAATAAAGACCATGCTTTTTTCACTTTTTCCTGACAATTTCTGCACTTGATTTTCAATTTAAATGAGTGCTAGGTGAAAAACTTCGTCATTTAATGTTGCTTGTGAATTAAATGGTAAAAACGCTTATTAGTATTTCTCTGTTATAGATATATGCTACCGCTTAGTTTTTTTTAGGTATTTCTACTTTACACAATTCTTTATACATGATAGTGTTCGTTCTTTAACGGTTTAGGCAGCGCATTGCAAGAGAGCGCGCTGGCGGCAAACTTTTTTCCAACTTGATTCACTATTATCGTCACAGCTTATTCCTTATGTTACTCTACGCAACAAAAATATATATATTAAAACCTGGCCAGAGAACATAGCTATGAATAAAAAATAACACGTAAATCAGATACGTGGTTCTTGAGTGATAAGCACACTAACAGACAGACAGACAGAGAGACGTTGAGTTTTATAAAATGTATAGATTTTTGATTTGCATATTTTTATTTTGATGGTGGTGGCACGTACTTTCTGGAACAAGCGTTATTTATTTTTTTCATGAATTCACCATAATTATGGTGGTGAAGTTCGTAATAATAATTAGGGACATCAAAAACTGCGGCAAAATATTTGTGGTGCACATGACTAATTTTAAATAATTGGTTTTTGAGCAATCCGTCCACCCTTTCTAGCGAAAATAACACTCTTTCTAGGTTAACAAAGCCTCTTTGTCGTCTCCAACGATCAAACCACACATTTACACCTTCACCCACACCCACAAGGAAAACCTTGGACACATTGACGTTATTTGTTAAAAAAAAAAAACGAAGGAATCATTGATTTACTATAACCGAGAACTCTTTTTCCAGAGGAAAGCGGAAAATATCTCAAGGCCACAAAGGAAAGAAAAGTATTTCGTACCAGAGCAGCGGCTCAAATGACCACATCCTCTAGCNTGGACACATTGACGTTATTTGTTAAAAAAAAAAAACGAAGGAATCATTGATTTACTATAACCGAGAACTCTTTTTCCAGAGGAAAGCGGAAAATATCTCAAGGCTACAAAGGAAAGAAAAGTATTTCGTACCAAAGCAGCGGCTCAAATGACCACATCCTCTAGTGCCTGTATGCAGGTGTATCAACACCACTGGGATTCCCAAAGTGGTTAGGAATATCAGTGTACCATTTGGCAGTGTGAGGAGCTTAACCACTACTTTGTGGTTTGATTTGCAGCATTATAACGCTGGATCTCAAACGTCTCGTCAGAAAAAAATTACTGTAACGTTTTTAATGGCGACGTAGTTGGAACTGCGCTGCAACTTCATGTTTCATAATTTACTTTCTTCAATAGTCATTGAAGCAATGTAATATCACGCCATACATATAACATAAAGTATGACAATTATCCATTTACAGTATATGTAAGATTCGTATTTAAACTGAATTATTGTCATAATTCCGAAAATTTCTTGTAACTTTGGTAAACCTTGCAGAGAGAAGAGTCTTATAATGTCTGTTTCATTGGGCGAAAACGAGTAACATCTGTGGGGTGTGAAGGTTGCTGAATATATGATTCGATCGAAATTTCATTATGTTCCATTAGGACATGTAGCGAATATATTTGTTAAAAATTATTACTTATGTTAACTGTGACTTTATAAGAGAAGGTCAATTGAGCTTAGTAAATTTGTGTTTGAACCTAATATAAGGAATTTTTGTATTGTGTATTTAATAGGTGCGGTATATTTTTATCCAAATTACACACAAATTTTAAGGCATTTCACAGTAAGATATTGTGTTTGTCAAATCTCGGTTATAGCAGCTCCAAGTATAGTAGCTTTAAATACAAAAATTAAATACACCAACAGAATTTACCACTTTTTGTAACATTCAATTAGAGTAACAGAAGCGTATTAAGTATTTATAAATTTGAACGGAGGTTACAAGAAGTTATATCTCTCTTGTTATTTCAAAATACAATCGTCGTAACTAAGTGTAGTTATATTTTGAATTTTGTTAGGACGTCACGTGTTAGAAATCGTTTAGAAAGAACTTCATGAAACAGGAATCCTCACGTCTTTAAATAATTTTTTTCCTAAATTATTAAAAGCAATTTATTAATGTATACTTGTAAAAACGAAACTGACGTAAACAGTCTGAGTTAGTTGATGAGTTTAGTTCCTGAATCCTGACACAAAACACGTGATAAAATAAAGAGAGCACTATCCTAACAATATTACAAACTCGATAGGAATTCGAAACGAATCCATTCTTTTGCCACCTTACTTAGCCCGCCGACAGCATAGGAATGTTTTATAATTTGTTTTAATTAAATTAAAAACGATTTATAGCCAGGGAGACTGCGTAGGGTCAACGAAACAAGCAAATAATTTCATTTAACTAAACACGCACGCACCGAGATTCCTTAGGGGATACCCGTTATTGTAAAAATTAATGATTTATTTCACAGCAACACCGGTAACATTGTAGAGGTACGTATGCGTGATAGCGTTTATCACGAATAAAGAATAGGTTTCATAGTTTTTGCATTATCACATATCGTCATCACCATATCGAAACTGTTTAGAGTACACAAATAATCATTCCAACTTACTTTCAGAAAAAAATCTTTTACAATAAAATAATTTGTCATTAGCCAGTTCAGGATATTTATGTAACAACATAGAGAAACCATTTGAAAATATCCAGATTGATTGCTGTAAGGATTTTTTTACATTGTTCATTTTCTGCTTTTTCTGAATTTTTATGAAATAAATTGTGCTAAGCACATTTCTAAATAAACGGAACATCTTTTACGATCCTTTATTTAGTTATTTATTTTTTCAGGTATTCCAAAATATATAATTAAATATCAGCGTACGTTCATGCAACCTAACCTATGGAATGCACTGTTTACACGTAAATTATTTCACATGTTCCTACTCGTTAAATGTTGACCAGTACAAATATAAAGTAATTAAGTTTTCCCTCTCCCAATGCCCTTAATATCAATTAAACGCGTTAACTGATTCGCTTGAAATTCCGGTCATACCGAGTCATTTATATTATCGATGCGGTGTCCTGTTGTAATTCCGTGATGTTTTGTGCCGGCCATTAAAAATAATTAGTGCCAAGTACGGCGGAACCCCATTTATATTCAAATACACAGACAGGCACAAATGCAGATACATCCAGATGTTGTCACACTATACTACAAATACGGAAAATGTGTGCTATTTGGTGATGTAACAATTACCCCATTTGAAAAGCGGGTTAATAAAATTCTCTTCGTAGACTGGATACATCGTGTGATGCTCTGATTATCTAGGCAAGCGACATTGTTAATATTCACTGCTACCAACATGTAAAATAAGAAACAATTAAAACACCTTGGTTGTCTAGGATCTATGGCTTTTAAAGTTCACCTAATTATCACAATATTTGTTCAACACTCTTAAAAGCTTGGAAACGGTGATTATATATATGTAGTTATTATTCCGTAAAACCAACATGGTCTCATTATTTTAGCATAATAAGTTGCTGAAATCATAAAACTGCATTTTTCGCAATGCCAAATTAAGAACAATTTTACGTGTTTATTAAACTCAGACAATAATGACAGTTAACTGCTGTAACTACAAATTCAAAAACACTGCCCACAAATATATTAAATAAAATCCACATACGTTGGCATGCGGACGCAGGCAGTGGTGTTACTTATCTTAAAGTACCTAGCTATTAATTTTAATAAATAATGTCTTTGTGAGGGAGCAGTATAATTTCTCTTATGGTTCATAAAAAACCTTAAAATTGTGATTTCGATAGTTTTATTACACAAACCGCTACGTTAAAAGTCTTGTATTGTGAATAATATTGAATGATGATTTCAAAGATATCCAACGCCTTAAGGACTGTGTTTACACTGGTGCAAGAACACAAGAGTATGTGTCTGAGGTAAGGTGACGAATAGTTAACCAACTGCAATTGGAGCGCGTGTTTTGCGTCATCGTGTTTCCACTTGTGCGTTGTGTTATGCGTGTTGGAGCCGCACAGGCACACAGCAAACCAGTGACCGATGGCGACGATGTGGCGAAAGAGAATTTTGTTTCGTATCTCATGCGAATCTTGGGAAAGTCGGGCATCGGAATTCTAACTCCGTTGATCACTGCCTGTCTAGATTCGAAGACGTGCTTACATTACATTTACGCGCCTGCTTCGAGGGCTTACAATTTGTACCTAACATTTGTAGTCCTCCACAAATAAATTTCTTTTATTTGATCTCTGTGTTTTCCTGACGGTAGCTTTCCCGGTTTCCAAGCGAGAATCACGCACAGATTTGTTTGTGCCATACCCCGCTTCCCCTCGTGCCTGTTGTTGAGACCATCTTTGGAGTAAGCTTTACTATTACAAGCAAAATTTAAAAATTGTACTTTTTTTAAATTTTAGAATTGTTTCGTCCCGACGGGAAATTTTCTCGTTATTAGATTCGTGTCTGATGCTTAATCATGTTAAGCACAATAAAAAACCACTGTCCTGTAGTATTTGAACATTTTGCCCCCAAAAATCACTTAAATCCTCCACTCACTCACACTAAAAATTTTCTTTTTCCGTAAACTTTCTCAAATGTAACGTACACCAGGCTGAAGAAATGTTAATGCTTTAATTGCTATAATTCATGGGTGGAAACTACAACATTATTCGTTTGACTATTTCCTTAACAAACGTATGAAAGCTACCAAATTCTCCCGGAAAAGGGGGGAGGGGGGGTATAGCATTCACTATATCTCAGTACGCGTATAAATCTATGTGGAAAATTCTCGAACATTTTCCTACAGTGTACCTCACCAAGCGCACCTTCCCGCATATGTCCAACTAACGAAATTTAAATTAGACCATGGGGAAAATGCTACAAATGAAGAACATTTTGCTTTTCTTAAGTCAAGCATCTCTACAAGCGCGTTTGCACTGAACAGTTGGCAAACTTCTTAGATTTCACACGATTGGCCATCACAATTTGAACAATACAAACTGAGAAGCGCACTCTAAAAATCTGCTAGTAAATTTTCTGCATCAAAGCACGTGCGTATCGATAAAGCATGATTATTGTTTTTTCTCATTTATCGATGGTAACTTTGCAGCAATTGTTCGGAAAAGAGTATACAATACACACCATGACAAAAATATCGTTTTCTCTATTTCCAAGTGCATGGCACTTTCAGTCTTCATCCTCATACTCACTGTAACAGTCAGCATCGATGCTTCTTTGTCTTTCAGAACTGGTGAGTCATTGATAGGCTGGATAAATAATTGGTAACAGGCTCAGCAAATCCTTTTTATTGGCAGTATTGATACGGACGGTGAACCTGTATGTTGGAGGAATTGGCTTATTTTCAAACTGATTGGTAGGCCTCTTTTGTTGCGTCCCAGATCATACTGATAAAAGGGTTCTTTAGACAGGGAATATTTGTAGTTGACTATGCCAAAATCGGTAGTGAACTGAAGCCAGCGAATGTTAAGCCATTGTATTTTTACATTTTTGCTGTCGACATGTAATTACTAATATACTATGTAGTAGAGACAGGAAAGAGAGCAAGTCATTTTGTTTTATTCCATAGACATTGAATGGCTTCTTGCCCCTAACTGCTTCACAAACAGGTACCAATCATCTGGTATTCTGATCTCCACATCCCTTTCTTCTTTGCACGTTCAATTCTTGTGTTGTCACTATCCCATTAAATATGTAATCGCCGAGGCACTAAAACCTTCTGATTGACAAATTTCAAAGATGAATGTCCTTGAATTGCCACCACGAACATTATCGCAACAGCTATATTGTGATTTTGTCTAGCACAAGTATCAGAAAATGTTGTTAGTTTCTATACATGACCTGGTATATTGGTCTGAATATGCTTGTACAAAACTAACGCCACCTGATCATAACCACGGCTCGCCAAGGCTTCACACCACGTAAAACATTATGAAGTATCAACACCAAGATCTCTGATAGTTTCATTCTACATCTATAGTTCTCTTTTGTAGTGCACTATGTTGGTTCTAAGATCTGGCGTGGGTTAATATTGTTGTACGTTAAAAACGATTAGTTTGTGTTCAGGTTCTATTTTTGAAGGTTGCTTGACTTCGTCTTTCACTGCGTGGGCCAAGACACGGCCCCTGAAATGGGACAGCGATGCGAATGTATAGCCTAGCACTGCTCAAGTCCACCTCCACCTCCTCGAAAGGTCAGGGATGGAAACACGGTGGAAACACCGTGGTTGACGGAGTGAGGACAATAATGGACTAGTGGCGGCCTCGTCAGTGCGCTAGCTATCAGCCACGGCGAGGTCATGTGCAGCTCTCTAGAGGCTGCGTATGTTCCTCGCCTGCAGTGATGACCTGCGAGCCGAGTGCACAACTCCAACTGAGGCCTCGGGGTAGATCTCGGGGTGGCGGAGCTCCGCTGAAGGGACTGTCTGGCGTCCTGGAGGAGTTGGGCTTCTCCTGGGTGAAAACTCAGTGTGCGCGGTATAGTCGTGGGGACCCAGGGAATCGGTGTGAAGCCCCGGCCTTTGGCCGTGCCGATCGTGGGTCGGTCTCTGGGTAGCACTGGTTGAACCTCTCGCTGGGAGGAGGCTTGGAGGCTGATATTGGCCTGGAGGGCTGCAACGGCGGCGCGTGCAGCCTCAGTAGCCGGGGAGAGAGAGGGCATTCGCTCCCACCAAACCTCCACGACACACAGTGCTAGGTTTGGTTATGGGCTCTCGTCACTCGAGTAACTCTTCGGGAAGCAAAACGACGTGTCGCCGGCCCCAGGCGGTAGTTTCGAAGGGTTGATGCTCGCAAACGAAGGGACGATTGTCTGGTCCGCCTAGTAAGAGGACTCGTTTACGAAACGCGTTCGTAGAGGTTAGATAGGCCTCGACCCCATCAAGGTGGCGCGTGCAGGTGGTATCGACGCCCACCCACCTCGATTGGAAGGAGCGTAATCTCCTCCTATCAGACTGCATTCAACTGCAGACAATTAAAGCACTGAAGTGCCATATTCTAGTCTGGTGAGCGACTCAATGCGATCTGGCCGGTGTTGACAGCATGCACTTACTCTAATGGCTGAAGTGGCTTAACTGCCTGAAGTGGCTTTGTGGCTGTAAATAACAAGTGTTGGGCGCTGTGCACACTGAATGTTGCTCTGGAACTTACTCCTGTTTAACATTATAGGTCACAAATACAGGAGACTCTGACTGCCTACACGCTGTTCATATATACATGTACAGAAAATATGTATGCATACAGTATACAGACAAAAGTATTGAAATCTTTCCTTTGCAACGTCTCCTGACCAATGCCATACTAATTATTTTTGTTGTCCTTGTATTATTATTTATTGCTAGCCACTATAAAACTGAAGTTAATATTGCAACCTTCTCACATCTGTTTATAACTGAATGAGACGTAACTATAATAAATATTTACTGTCTTACCTATGCTCCCAATAGCAGAAAACGAAATTATATATATATATATATATATATATATATAGTTAATTTACGTGTCAAATAGCCCTAATGCTGTTTATCATTGTTAGAAATGTGCACACTGCAAGAAATAAAATTATTTACTGGCAATAATATTAATTTTCATACTATTACGGACGACAAAGGAAATATGTTATTCAACATGTCTACTTCTGACAACATACAACAAATATCTTTCTTGCCAAATCATAACCTTTCGGTAGGTTATTTGCGTATCAGATTTTGGCATTCAAGAAACCATTCATTTTTAAATGTTAGCAATTGTCCAGTAAAAAACACGGGAACCCTAGCAGGTACACATGTAATCTTTTGACAAAAAAAATAACAGGATTTTTAAGTTAACACAGCATTGACATTGAGATTTTGGCCATTTTGGACATGTCAGCTATTGGAAAAAACCTACAGATATCTGCTTTCTTGCCTCTTCTCTGCTATCCAAGCAGTTAGTAAAGAACACTACAGATTTCAACGTTGCCGTGTTTGCTGCTCACGTAATCAAATACAGTTTTAAGAACTCTTCGTGTTCCGTGAATTTATGATTTAGAGGGTTTGAGTAAGTCTCAATTCAAGTGGAAGTTCCCGTAGATTTCCATTTTAAACATTTTGGACACCTACTTGCTCTCACTTTTATTACTGCAATTTGCTTTTCTTGGAACTTTCTAAGAAATTGAAATTTATAGTTTCGTGGCCTTCGTCTGGAGATACTTCTTGTCATGACAAAGCGCAGCTAAGTGCTACACCAATTAATTTTTGTACAATTTCGTCTTGATCATGATTCATGATAATTTACCTAAAAATAACAGGAAAGAATTTTTTTTTTGCGTTCCTTGTGTCAAAAAAATTGTCTTCTACGAATATAACTTTCATTAATTTTCAAATCATCAAATATATTCAATTTTAAATTTCTTTAGCGAGTTTAATTGGATTATACTCCAAGGATTTAATTCTGTTATGTGGTACGTACATTAATTGTTCAATTAAAATAATTTTATAATAGTTGGTCGGTCAACGAATTAAATAAATAAATGAAATACATTTTTTCTGAAACTTCAGATTTCTCTGTAATTATTTGTTTAAATAATTATTTTATAGTATATCATTTATCCTCTGGATGATGTTAAGTAAGTACTTTAGGTACGTTTTGCTGATTAGCGCTCTTAAAGTACGTGGTGCATTTCAGTATCGCTTCCAGTTATTTACAATACTTAGTGGCTTTTGTTGTGTCTGGGACGTAGATAGCAGATGTGATTATCATTTTGTATGGCTGCGTCAGTAGTATATGTTATTGTTTTCAAGTGATTCTACCCTTAATATTATATTATAATTCAGGGACACCTTATTTAATTACTAGTATATTTACCAGACACGAACGTAATTTCTGCCACGTCGAGCATGGCTGATTATTCAATGTTATAAAGATATTATATTATGGACAGTTGTTAAGGTATTATCTACTGTTCTAAAGAAATTATTTACAATCGTGCAGCACCACGGGTACATTATTACACTGTCATAATATTTCAAAGTTAGAGCAATGTGATACGAACTAGTTTTTAAGCCATTCGTACGTGAAAGTTGCTGGGGGCGTAGCTCAATAATGAATCATGATTAGGTAGAGCACAACAGTATAAGCTGCGGTTTATTAACATTAGGATTATGAAATTACTATTTATGTTACTATTCATCGGGGGATCTTTAAATGTAATACCAAGATCTAACTGGAAAGTCATCACCTTGTTAATGTTGCCGGAGGATGATCCTACGAGACGGTTAACGACGGCCGGACACACCCAACTTCCGTAGTCTTCTCGACAAAATAAGCTGTCCCGGGTGTTACGCCAGCCTATATCAGGCGCGTTGTTTAATATATTTCTGCGGCCCCGTTTAGTGACCGTGGAAGGGATTTCTGCAACTGTCTTCTTTCGCAATATGTTGTTGCAATAACGCTCGTGTCCTGGTTTAATGTTTGAAGGTACGATCAGGCAAGCCATTCAACTAAGGCCTGATCACAGCATTTCATAACAAATGTTATACCAAACTAATTTACACACTCCGAATAGCAGAAGGTAGATTATCTGATGACATGCATCCTTCGTGGCATAATGGAGAAATCAAATAATTTCTGAGGCTTTATCGCCGAGTATCTTTATGAAGCTCTTTCTTGCCAGTTCAGGAAGGCAAGCTTATCGTATTCGGTTCTTAGAGTCCTGGAGTGGCGAGTGGTAGGGGGTTGGGATGTTCCCCGCCTTATAACAGCTCCCTTGACTCGGGAAGCCCTCGCTACTCGGCTCGGGCCCGACTCAAGATCCCTTGCTCCGGAGCTTTAAGCGAAATTGCGAATTGTGTAAATACCAGCTTATCTGGTGATGTGTGACCCCTGACTAACTTCCGCGGCGGTGCGGAAGGAAAGTGCCCCGTGGCCCGAACGAAGAGCCGGTATCTTAAACACTGCAGGCGCCACTAAATAATTCGATATCCTTTTAGGGCAGAGCCTTCTGCCGTAACCCGGTNGGGGGGGGGGGGGGATGAAGTCGCTCCGTGAATCGTCGGAGAAGGTAATTTTTAACCCCATAAGAGATATTAGCCATTCAACATTATGACATTCTTGTAAGTCACACCAGGCTGGCGACAATTCTGATTCCCATAAAAGATTTATGTTTAATTTTTAAAAATTCTTTATATGATGATTTAAATTGAGGACCAATAGTTACACGCTCAAAATAATTATTTAATAGATCATTAAAATTACGAAATCAACCAAAACACACGTACAAGAAACTTAATGAAGAAAAGAACATGCGACTGACAGTAAAAAACCCAAAAGACAACATGATGCAATGGCTAGGCTTCACATAAGTACTGTATAAGATTACGTTACTTAAAAAACACATCCCACTTAATGCACTGACAGTCGAACTAAATTATACGTCTTGTACTATTTTTAAAACAATGATATACATCAGTGACTAAATATCATGTAAGTAGAAAAATTGACAATAATAATCAACGCGGTGACCTACATAACACTTAGCATATTCAGTTACACTATGGTCTATTATGAATAAATTGACCCATTACTTAATCCTGTGTAACTAATATTCTGGCGTCAATAAGCGGAATTATTGTTTTTGTCACCATAGTGGAATTGAAAGTAATTTATTTGATGTACATCGTCAGCAACTTTACGTAGAAATAATTTATGTATTCAGAAACTGAGTTACTTTTAAAAAGCTTAAAACCTTAGTATTACGAGGAAAATACAAAAATAATTAAGAAACATTTTTGAGTACGCTAAATACTATCTTTACATGCTGGTGTCTTAAATTGAATGAAATTATATGTGAATTCAATTATCTACAGATTTTCGGTAATTTGGTAAGTTATTTTTACGAACCGTTCGGAAATTTCAAGAACATTATTGTCTGAATTTTATGTTAATTACTGTTCCTGAATGTTCGTGCACGAAGTTGATATTTAAGTTATACCTTTTTCAAAATCTAACGGTTTATTATATATTCCATATCAATAAACTCTCTAAGACCGATTACTGTTCAACGGCAAGAAAAAAATTAATTTAATGTTGTCAGGATGTAAGAGAGAAATAATAAATACTATATGAAAATGTACTCGACACCACAGTGGAGATGTTGACATCCGAAGCATACCTGAGGACTTGCACTACGGCGTGCAAATAATTAAATGTAGACGACCAGTTTCTAAGCATCGACTAAGTTGCGGCATGAGTGTAGTAGTACCACAGTAATATTGTTTCAGATATACAGACTTAAATATGCATGTAAAATTATATAGATCTCATATGTAACCACGTATAAACCAAAATTTAATTTTCCAATTGAATAATAATACTACCAAAAACAAACCTCAGCAACAGACATACCAATTTTTTATCTTATTATTCTAAAGATATTTGCAGAAAGCATTGCGTTAGTATTATAGAAATCAGTACAAGAATTGACTAAAATGTTTGTTATAACATCACAGTTAATGTAACGGAAAACCAAATTATTACACCAGTACCTAAATTGGACCACAGTTGTATCAGACGAGTTTGTGTTCTTGAAGCGACATTTGGCTTCAAGCAAATGGATAAATTTGCTCATTTATACAAATACGAGATTTGAGCAGTGAACATATTTTAGTATGTCATGATATAAGTGCTTTGTGCATATTTAACATTATATTTTGTCTGTAAGAGAAAACATTTGTAAATAAGTCGAAGCATGGCCCCCAAGTTTTCGTATCTCGTTTTTACTCCAAATGCCACGCTCTTACGATTGCCTTACAAAATGTGAGCAATTCAGAAAACAAAAAATAAAAAAAAAATAAAATAAATAAATTGGAGGTCCAAATATTGGGCAAGCGACCGCTGAACAGCGAGCAACATATTTTCCAAATACATCCGCATCAAAAAGTGATCTTGGTGGAGACACGCCAGATTCTTTGCAAAGTGTTGTGGATTCAAATCCCGGTAAGGACATAGACGCCTACTTCGTGTTTTGTAATAATTTACTGTTTATTTATCGTGCAAAGCTGTCTCCAGGTAAATAAAGCGAAGAACATTAGGGATGTAATAAATAACGCCAGGAATGATATAATGATGTTTTAAACACTCTTAATGTTAAATTGAGGCCACGTTATGTTACCGCATGAAAGGGTCTCCTCATTGGACACTAGTCTCATTATGTGAGGATAAATTGTAAAATTTAACTCATTTTACGGAAAAGTGTAGCTAGTGAGGAGTTAATCAAAACGTCAGCGTTGGAGATATCCACATAGCAAATGAATGAGCTGGTATTTGTCGTGGTTGGGTTGGAAAACCATAACAATATTTCCGAGAAAAACTTAAAAATAATTGGCTAGTTCACATTGTAAAATATATTTCGGAGTTTATTAATCTGTCTCAGTACTCTCGTCACCTGATAAATTTTATGCCTGTTTTTTTATCAAACAAGGCTTTTCAAAGATCAAGATTTCATGTCGGATGTTTTAGTTAAGTGCCGGCTTGCACATTAAAATAAGGTAATTTATATTTAAAAACGATATATATTTGTAACTAAAAATCACCAACAAACTCCGGGAGGTGATTCGTGAAATAAAAGACGAAAATATATGTACCACATTTAGACTACTTTCTAAAGGAAATATAGTTTCATGCAATCACCAGAATGTCTGTCTGGAATGTATGTCCATCTCTAATAACTTTTGAACCCGTAGACCAAATTTAGCCTAACACGAAACACACACAGTTTTCAGCAAGTAGATCCGATTTTTACAATTTTAAATATCTCTGGGAGGGTACTTATTTTTAAAATGGCAGCAATTAAAATATTAACGGCAAAATGTTATATCCCTGGAAACATTTAACCGATTTAAACCACATTTGGTACGCTGTTCGTACATAATGTACACATTCTATTTAAAAAGCTATAATGTTATTGTCCGGCCATTTTGTTAGATAGCGTCACATGAAAAATACAATTTTTTTGTCATACATCGAGGAAACATTCACCGAGTATTTGGCAGTCGAGCAATACTACTGCAGATCGTGTAAACTGACATGTTTTAGTGGATCAGACATTTATTTTCAAAATGGTGACTATATAAACAATTTGTATTACAATCCTTTATATACGAAAGCATGTAATACATTTAAACTTAATTTAGTATGTTAGCAGTATTCATTACAATCACCAAATGCAACTATCCAGACCCTCTTTCGTCCACCATTATGAAAAATGGTGACACACGGATAAATCATGGTTTGTCATATCTCAAAAACATAGAACTTATTGCTATCAAATTTGGCAAACAAGTATTACTACAGTATGCTATGCAAACTGGCATTTTTAAAGTAGGCTATACACTTATTTTCAAAATTTGAACTTAACTTAGTATGCTGGCAGTATTTTATATGTACAACAATAAAATGTGTCTACACGAAGCCTATTTTGTCCTTGATTTAGTTAGATAATGCTACATGAATTAATAAAGTTTCGGTCATATCTCGGGAAACAATTAACCGATTCCTATCTAATTTGACATACAAGTAGTACTGTGGTAGACTTTCAATATGGCGGCCACATAAATACTTCAATATATTACACAGAATGTGTAGTAGATAACCGCTTTGTCCTCCATTAATAAAAATAGCACAACATGAGAATATTTAACTTTTATGCCAGATGTCGTGGGTCAATCAACCGATTTCCGCCAAATTTCGCACACAAGTTGTGGCACATAATGTCACGTTAACTTGCGTTATTTACAATTTTTCTGTCATGTTAATAATTTAGATAAATCATATCAATAAAAAATTTAATCGATTTTAATTAAATTTTGTATGCAAACAGTATCTAACAGAAACATCAGATTTACCTTTACAGAACGTGGTTCAGTTAGTGGCACGGTGGTCCATGTAAATATTCATGATTTAAGTGACTCACCCACTTTTTCTAAAATTAAGTTCCTGTTCGTAGTTTAGAATGGTTAACTCATTCCACTAAAACTTTTGACTGATTACGACCGAAGTTGATGCTCCAAGTTCTACCTCCGTAATCCAGTTGATTACAAGCCATTTCTGGGTTCGAGTCCCGGGTGACACACGTTTGTATGCGTAGTTGTCTCACTATTATTACATTTGTTTGTATTTCCCTCATTAATGGCATCGTTTGCAACGAGATGCCAAGACCTATCTACCATCTAAAATTTTAAGAACTTCATCAAAATTATTTGTATCATAAGTCATACCGGTAACTTCTTGTTTCCTAAAGTGATTACTAGAAGAGATCTGGGCCTCCAAAACAGAATTTTTGAAATTATTTTCGCTATGAATACCAGGAATTACTTGCAATGAAGCAACAAATTAGTGAATAATGTTTTGTAGAATAGAGATATTACCGCTGTGAAAACGCGGTATGTAATATCATAAACATTCATAAGGTAAATTGGGGTTGCAACCCTAAGTTCAGTTATGAATTGGCAAGCCTATTTTTCTGATGAAGTTGGATGATATTAACCACTACATTTTCACAGGTGTAAAATATCCGTTCTACAGAGCACTATTCTGGGAAAAAATGATACATACATTTTCGTCTTATATTTTTGGCAGGAATCACCTCTCGGAGTTTGTCGGCGATTTCTAGCTACACGATGTAAGTGTGTGTATACTTTAACCCGGGGACTGCGCGAGCCTAAGCCACACTGGCGATTATTAAAAATCGGGTTTGCTGTGACTTTGGAAGTCTGTGGCGAATGTGTTCGACGTTCTGCTGGTTCTTACCCGTGACGCGAGCTCACGTAGCGCCTCTGGCGGCGATGTTTCGAATCAGCGGAGCGTGAGACGGGAGAAATCGCTTGAATAGGGGTGGGGGTAGTGGGGAGACACAAGTGCCAAGGGTGGTCTGAGGGGGTTGCAGAGATGTAAGGCTGCTACGGAAGTCTGAGGGGGAGGGTGGCAGGNAGAGAGAGAGAGAGAGAGAGAGAGAGAGAGAGAGAGAGAGAGAGAGAGAGAGGAGGTGGAGTGGAAAACCGGAGAACAATTAAACTCGGCTCATCCAGAACAATTATAAAGGGATTACGAAACAATATGTAATTAGTTTTTACTCTTCTCGTCTCTCCGTCCTCGTCGCTCGCGATGAGTTTCGCGTTTCCTCTCCTGCCTCTTATCCCCCTCCCCCTTCCAGTTTCAACCCCATCTCCCTCTTAAAACCTTCCTTAACCCCCGTCAACCATTCAGCGCTGGTTCCGCTCGCCTGTCTTCCGCAGACGAAGCGGTGATTCCGCCTTAACTTCGAGCTCCTCGTCTATGTGTCGGTCGTGGGTAGACCCGGGGAGGGGGGTGAACAGTAACACAATTGACTGCAACTCTGTGTAAAGTATTACCTGGATTTTCGCGACAGGCAGCGTGCACAGCTCCTCGAATAACTTCGCCGCGGTATCTCTACACCCCTTTGGCGTCCTCTCGGGACCGCAAGAGAGCAACCTGTCTCAGCGACACCGCAACATTTCTGCTCAAAATACTCTTCGCAAATAAAAAAAAAAAAGACTGTTTTGCTTCGTGCCCCGATTGAAAAATTGGCCATTATTTAAAACATTTTATTTTTTAAAATACATGTTATTTACCAACTGCTGAAACTCGGCCTGCTTGTTCCTTCATATGCCTTAATTTGGATAACACTGCAATAAATAAAAGGAAATTCACGTGCAGTCTATCCCGAGTTTCTCCCCACATTGAAATAAAACTTTTGGAAAAACACCCCATGTACGACGTGTTTAGTTATTTCCTAAATATGCCATGTATAAAAATCGTTGTCAACGTGAAAGTATCTTATTTTTCGTTAAATTAAAGGTTTACGTATATTTAATTTATAAATTATAATAATTAATTTACAACAAACATGAGTAAAAACGGTGAGAAATCATTTGTGTTGGTAGCGTCTACTAAGAAATAGTTCTCATGGAAAATATTATTTCTAGGGACTAGAAAATTTCGCGAATTAATTTTAACTCATGTACATTCNATTTTAACTCATGTACTGTTATGTTCGCAAAAGGATAACAGTTTATTAGACACGCCCATGGTAAGTATGAGCCAATAAGAGACATGCAATGAAATTAGCATCCAATCCCGTGCCACCTGGTCCGAGGTAAAACTGGCTACACGCCGGGGCAGCAGCCAATGAACCGAGAGCTAAGGCTCTAAGGTGGAGTTCAGCCTATAGGTCGTTCAAAACGCGAACATTTTTCTGTCCCTAATTATTAAAACTGGGTGCGCATTAATTCGGTGCATTGTCCTGTGGGGTTATTTTCTGGACTTAGTTAACTTAGTTTGCACGAGGCGGAGGAATATCCTTGAAGTAGAACTTTGCCGGGGTTTCAGAAAAGTGTGGAGTAACCGTGAATGGATTACATAAATACAGCGTCACCTAGATAATCTACTAGTCACTCAAAGCATCAGTTACTATCATTTCGGAGTTTCTCACGAGTCATCGTTATTTAATCTTATAATGGTCATTAACATATCATGGTTTAATCTATTCCTTTTCGCTTCCAATCATAACATGGATTGGTATTACTACTATGCTGTTTGAAATTGGTCTGTCAATATTCAGGTTCCATTTTTGTTACATCAGTTTATTACTTGGGATATGCTTGCTGGGTACATCCTAGGTTCTTAATTTCCGAGTCAAACTTGTGTGCATTTCCTGTTGTTTCTAGTAATCTGGGTAAGATAACTCATTATTGATTTGTTTGATTAATTAACGATCTGGAGGACAGTGTAGTCTGACCGGCTTTGAACAGTGTCTTATTTTTACTTACCAAATGTTTTATTTTGACGTTCTCTTAATAGCCGAAGGTCCAGACCCAAAAATGAGTGTCAGCACAGCCTACACACTGAAAATCTTCAATTTCGTTCCTGTTCCTACTATTTGATAATTAAAAATAAATTATTTACACCGAGCGGACGGGAAAACGTGTCGTAGTTTTTACGTTTTTCACAATGGGTAATAAAGAAAAAAATTACGTTAGCAATTTTGTCAATGCTCCAATTAATAGAGTTGCAGAGGTGCGCATAGTATATAACAGTCGCCTCCCGTCAAGGTGAGTCTGGTTAGATAACCGCGAGTTCGTTCCCGGATTTTCTCACGGACGATGCCACTGTTCGGTAGGTTTTCTCGGGAATCTCCCTTTTCCACCACCCTTGCATTCCGGCGCTGCTCCATACTCACCTCGCTTCAGCCTCATCGGCTCTCAAGATCCCGAAGTTAAAAGCCAACCAAACCTACACCTCCGTATTCCACTTCAAATGATCTCGTTGTTAACGAAACGCTATGCAATCTACTGCAGTGTAAAGTTACGCACTTCCGTGGCTAGCGGTTCGCGACTCACTGATTAGCAAGCGTATTTGAGGTCAACGAAAAAAAGAAAACTATGGAATTCGTATGATTCCGTAAACTGGTAAATTATATATCTAAAAATAAGCAGTGAGTTGAAAGTAGTTTCTGTACAACTATACCGTGAATCAGAATGGTCCTGGATTCACTTTTCGCACATAACAGCGAAGTAATATTTATTAAAATGTTGCAGAAATACTCTACATGACGTTCAGTGTTCTATGTGCAAGCCGTTAGTTAATGTGAAATTTTATGGAAACAGTTTTTTTTAACCAATTTTACTCAAGCAATAAATGGCGTAGTTAATAATCCTGAGTATTTCCCATCAAGAAAAATGTTTTTTTTTTGCAATGATGGTGTTAATTAATTTCGAACACTTCCGTTTCCCAACGGAGTCATGCGGTGACAGCGTAATTAAAATAAGGATATCCAAAATAACTGATTGATGCACGCAGGTGTCAACTTACCCTACTTCCGCTTGTCAGTCTGTGAAAGGAAAGTTTCGTCCAACTCAATCGATAATGGATACCATCAATCACTATCCGAGCTTATCAAGCTCGATCAAGTAGAAAATAATTTAGACAGTCTCGTGAAACGTTCCTAAACATTTTGAGGGGGGCAATTTGTTAGATTTTTAGTTATCAGTCTCTATGTCTCGCTATATTCAAATAAAGAGTTAGGAGTCGGCTAAGCTTCTATAACCCCCCTACCCAGAATCACTACTTTAATCTAATATTTTGAGTAACGTGAATTACAAAATACCTATGGATCTGCTTTTTATTCCAGTGGCAGTAAATAAATTTCTACTGCACCACAGTAAAATTTTTTATGAATAAAGTTGGAACATTAGAGAAAAGTCGGTTGTTATGGATTAGTATGGTGGTTATGGAATATCATCTTGTTATGGAATATCATCAGTGTGCGCTGTAATATGTAGGATACCAGCGTAGATATCAGCATAAGCTGCTGTGGCACCGCACAATGTTGGACTTGAGTTGGCATGGAGTATGTCGTTGGAGACTATAATATTTATTTTTACGCAACCTGGAAAAATTGGTACAGAACTATACACTATAAAATATGACAATGATCTAACATTTACAGAATGTAATTGCAATACTTGTTTGTGCAAGTGCGTGGCAGTGCATTGCATGTTCATTTAATGTAAACAGGGCAGGGGTTATGTACAACCTCATCCGTATATTATTCCATGGATAATCACAGTTTTCCTTATGTTTTATTCACTTTTCCAATTATAATTGTAAATCAACAATATTGTGTATTAAATCGTACCTTTCTTCCAGGGCCATCAACCACCTCTGCTACGTTAGTCGTCTTACGACACTTCATCGTCACCAAATAAGAGAAGAAACAGATATCTCTACGTGTCTGACCCAAACGTCCCAGCACAGATACTAAAGTCTTCCACAATAACGTGGAGGTCTCTCTAAAGGGCGAAGGGTACAGATGCTGAGAGAAAGGCGAAAGTTCCCACGAAGAAGTGTGGTAACCAGAGCGAGAAGTCTAATAGAGAAAAAGTTTCCAAGCTGTCACGGTATGTTGTGTCTACCGATTCATATAATTCATCTGGTTCATTTGAATTGATAGATTGACGTGATGATGAACTCACAATAAAGTAAACTCAATTTGAGGAAAATGAATAATTAAAGCTTTTGTTTTTGCTCTAATTTTTGCGGTGACGTCAAAAGGGAAGAATGGATTCATCCTATCGAGTGAGAAATGTGGACTCGTGTGGAGTACGCAGGAAGCTAAGAAGAGGCAGACATTTACGATTTGTGCGTGTCACTAGAGTTAGTGTGTAAATGTATTTATTTCTGTATTCTATAACACCTGTCTTTTACCTTTTGTATTGTTTATGCAATTTTATGTTTTCTTAAATTTTTACAGCCCTACATTGCCACAATTTTTTGATGAAGAATAATTTATTTGTCAGCCATGATACCACCTTCTATTTTATTTCATAAACTATCACGTTATATAAACGTAAACTGAAAATTCATAGCAACCTACTTTCCTCTGTTCACAGCAATGTTGAAAATAAATTAAATTTTTTTCGGCGAATCTTTCACATTTGTATGATGACAAAAGTTGAAACCTCACATGGTACTGCTACAGAGAAATGCTGATACTGATACTGATTTTCAGAAAACTGCTGGTAGCTAGAGCCTACAATAATACGCGAATTCCTCAGGTGGCAGAGAAGATTTGGAGCATTTATTCTTTGGTTGAAATATTTGGACAACACCTGGTGTAAACCACAAACCATGTCTTTACTGTGTGTGTAGGTGTGTGTGTGTACAACGTGTTTCCAAAACACACCGGACAATTCCAGCAGGTTGTTCCTGACGAAAACATAGGACGAAACTGTATGTTCAACTTTCCACTCACAAAAATTGAGTTTTAAAATTATTTTCGTTGCAAATATCGGGAACTACTTGCGAAGCAACAGGACGGTGAATAATGTTTTGCATAACGGAGATCTTACACCTGTGAAAATGCGGTTGGTAATATTACGCCTCTTCATCAGGAAAAAAGGGGTTGCCACCATGTGTTTCGTTTTGAATCAGCATCCTTATTGTCCTTGTGAAGGGCGATGATATTACCGACCGCATTTTCACAGGTGTAAGATCTCCGTTATACAAAACACTATTCACCGATTTCTTGCTTAATCGTAAGTAGTCCCTGATATTTGTAACGAAAATTATTCTAAAACTTGATTGTTTGGAGGCGCGTAGCTCTCTTAGTAATCACTTTACAGAAAATTTGTACATTTCTTTTCGTCTTGTATTTTCGTCAGGAATAACCTACCGGAGTTTGTAGGCGATTTTTAGTAAAACGTTATGTGTGTATATATATGAGACCGTGAAGCCTACCCTGCTGCCAGTTGTAAATTAGAAGTCGTAAACCAAAACTTCTGCTAATGGCGTTAGAATCCTATTTCCAGGAACTCGCTCATCGTGTGTGTAATTATTTACGAAGGAGTTTCTGCACGCACTTTACCGATAGAAGAAGATGGATTGATGTTGCTTCTCGTTGCCAAACCTTGCGTTATTTACGCAACACCGTGTGGTGTGGGAAATTAAGACGAGGTGTTTTTCTCATTCATGACAATTCTACCACACAAAAAAAAAAAAAACGCACAGCACAATAGTTACTCCAGATTTTCGAAAAGGAGGTATGGTAGCACTTAGCAAAAATAATCGGTCATGTGACATGTCGTTTTGCCTTTCTGACAAGCTGAAACAACGTTTGGGTGAACAACGATTCGCCATTCGTAAGATGAAAACAACTGTCCTACGACGGCATGACAACAAGATAGCACAGTCGTGGAATCGGCGATGTAATTGTGCGTTTCGAAAAACGTTGTACTTCTTCAGTACTTAGTTTCTTCTGAAGACACATATCTCACACCATGTTAACTCACAAAAAAAAAACTTATTATTCTGCCGTTTGTAAAAGACAAAACTCCAGCCGAGCGACTAGTAGGCACCTACTAAGTACCGTGTTCGTTGGAATTATTTTATGTAGGAAACACACGTGGAATGGATCCCTGACAGAAAATTTTGGTTATGGGCATACGTTAGTCCAAACGTAGCTCCAAGGTTAGGCCAACTTTGGAAAAATTACTTTGGCTGAACATCAAAATGACACTGGGGCCTACATTGTCCCAAAGTTGTGCTATTAGTCCAACGCCAACCAATTTCTCGCCATTTACCAACAAAAGGCTTACTGACGTTTTACAACATTGGTAGTGTTTTGGTGAGATGTGTTATTTAATACACAACGCGAGACAACAAACAATGTTTAGCCAACGTTGGTTAGTGACTTTATGAATAGGGGCAAGATATTATTGTTTTTATTTTTAGCGTAATTCCGTTTAAAAATTAAAGATTTCACATTCATTGTTTTTATTATTGCAAACACGCTAGTGAGATATCACAAATCCATATTTAAACACATATTCACATAAAATTCGTAATATGTAGCATTTAAAGAACTATGTAATTAAGAGCAAGCATTTTATTTAAAATCAAGTTACGAAGGCATACAATTACATTTAAGGTATTAAAATATTTTCTGGTACAAAAGTTGATGTTTCAGGGCAACGTGCCTTCCCTTTAGTGAATATCTTACAGAAACATTTGTAACATATTTTGTGAGAAGAAATAATTTCAGTTTTGCTGATACAATGGAGAATTTTAAGTAATTTTGTTTTAGTTTGTGTCCTAACTTAAATATCGTTGTTTTGCGGTGTATTAACTTGCATTCCGGTATGTTATTTTTTAAATCGTTATTAACCACATAATCATGTGTCTAGTTATAGATAAATTTTAACCCATAACAACTATTCAATAATGTTTCTGTCCTAACAATGTTAATTTCTTTGCTTCCTTTGTTATCATATAAGACCGACCTCTATTTCTATCGGTTTCAGAAACTCTGCTCGGCGGGAGCTGGGGCCAATACGCGCGCTCCGAGTTACAAACTCACGAGATCTCTACTACACCTCTTTAACTCTGCATCAGCAGTGAAGAAATATGAAGTATATTCGGTACCATTACAGTTCACTATATTATATTCCTTAACAAGCGAACCGGCCCGGCTTCGCCCGGTAAGACAAAAGTGGTTACTGTGGGTTATCCTTAAAAGATAAACATATGCTATTGCGGATTTTTCTGTAGGCCTTTGTGAGAGCTACAATTATGTAGTACATTAATATGATGTATATCTTATGGTTTAGTCAGCGCAAGCCACGTAAGCGCCCTAAAAGCTGTTTTTTACGACTTGATTACAAACGGTTCGACATTTATCTACTATCCAAACATTTAATACCAATGTATTAAACATTATAACCTTTCTCAAGGAATTCTCTGAATGATGTTGAAAACTGCATCAAAATCCATTGGGTAGTTTAGAAGTACTAAGTGAATACACAGACAGACGCGGATAAGCGACTTTGTTTTATACTATTTAGAGATTAACCAATACATCATGTAATACTTATTTAAATCTGTATTTCACTATGATTAGGTGTGAAATAAATGATGCAGTAATTGTTTTACCTCATATGATTTCTAGAATGGCGCATATTCATTTTTAACAGTTTTGTTGAATCCAAACACGCATTCAAAAGAAAGTCTTAAAATATATATATATATATATATATATAGATATACTGGAAATTAGTAAGGCATAACCAGTCATTTCTACATCAGTTATTTCTCACGGGATAGTAGCGAAATACAGATTTAAAGTACTATAGTACTCTATACTAATACATTAGGGAATATAATATAACATAGCGTTATGTAAAGGTACCGAATATTTCATATTAATTCACTCCTGATGCAGATTTAAGGTGGCGTAGGAGAGAGAACATCGAGTTTGTAACACGGAGCGAGGGCATTCGCACCCAGCTCCCGTCCAGTATGTTTTCGGAAATCGATCGTAAGTGCTATTTTGGCTACACACACAACGTATTTCCGACCTTACCAATCAATTACCAACAGTTTGAGGCGTCGGCCGAACGCGTGAATACCCATTAGTTACAACAGTACATTTTCCAACTATTGACCGACACACAGTCAACTACAGACATTTAACTTTTGAAAGATCGCTGTTCTAAATAAAACCTACATAATCAAGCAAATAATATTAAATATATTTTTTTAATTCAGAATAGTATGCTATGAATATTGGCTACGCAATATTGGTCCAACTTAACAGTAGGTACCTATTAGCAACCGTTGTGTTCCCCGCACTGACACAACATTCAACTGACTAAATATATTTCAAAGTGAGAGGATCTCGGGCATTGACAAATTTTCGTAGTTAAGAAAATACACGCAAGGGGAATTTTTGACATTCGAAATGTTTGTTTAATAATATGACATAAAATTTTGTTTGCACAGCTTAAAACAACAGAAAAACACACACTACCTAGCAATAGTATATTTACTTACTTTTACTAGCTATCAAAGAATCATTTTTATGTTTAAACTTATCTCACAGCGATGTGTTCTGACATTTTGTGAATAAGTGGTATCATTGCCACTAATGTCAAAACATTTTTGTGATAGCAAATTTTCTTTGGTGTATTACGTTGGGCGTACGTTGTATTAATACATGTGTTTTCCAGCCTAACTGAGAGCCAGGCTTGCCAACTAAATGTCGACCGTTGGCCTAACGTTGGTTTGCTTTTTGGCATTGTCACCGAGATTAAAGAGCACGTTTACAAACAAAGAGAGGAAAACCGCAGATCGTCATCCATTCTCTACCAAACATAGAATGACATTCCATAATTTTGAAACAATAGCCAACATCACCTACTGCAGAAAAAGAAAAAGTTTGAGGGCCAAAAGAGATAATGTTAAATTCAGGGAGTGACAATTGGGGATGATTAACATGAACTCAGTAAAACCTGTGCGTCACATTTTAGCAAATCGAGATACAAAACATGCAAGGGCAATAAAAAAAGTGAAATAGAACATGCCTGGTTATCATTATAGCCAACTGGAAGAGGTCAACAGTGATTGGTCGTCATAGAAGCCATTGCGTTTAGACAGCCAAACACCGCCAATAATACGCTCTGAAGTATACAATATAACAGCATACACAAACTCAACATTCTCCACGTAACACAAAAATTCATCACATACATGGCAAACAATTGATTAAAATTAAGAAAAATTATTCGCACAAGTCTTAAATTTTTACAATTCCTCATAACGACACGATGTTCTCTTAGCAAATTTAACCCTAGTGTTTATGTAATAATTTAATGATAATTTTATAAAGACTGTACAATTCCCTTTATTAACTTGGGTGCGTGAATACAACATGGTATTATTTATTTACGCAACAAAGTTTATATGTTCAACAAAAATATTAATTTTAGTGACTGCAAATAATTCATGATGAAACTTCGTTATTTGAGAAAAATTAGGGTCACATACATACACTATTGAGTACTATATTTGATAGCAGTTTTGGGAAAATACTCCAGCGCATTCATTTTACGAGCAAACAAAATAACGCAATTTCATTGACGGTTTTTTTTTTTTTTTTTTTTGGAAAAATGCGTTTTGCTTTTTTTGCGAAGGAACTTTTTCTTACCTTTCCCCAGACTTTCAATACCAATAGTTGTTATATTATAAACTTCTGTAGCCAAGGGAATGAAACAGAAAAATCGAGCAACAAATAACGCAGAATCAGAACATAAACAAAAGTTGGTGGCCGAGTTGGATGGAACAGAAAAAACCTCTTTAAGTGTGCGTGGCGGTAGGGGGCGAAGGAGCTGGAAGTTGTGCGGATGGAAATAACTAGGAAACTTCAAGGCGGATCTGGCCGGAGGCGGCGCGGTCCCCAGCCGACCGGAAGGCTCGGCTTCGGTCCCCGGAGAGCGGGAAACAACATAATGCCTTTAGTCTGTGTTCGGCTCGCACGCCCGCCCCCACGCACACACACACACCTGCCTGACTTCGTGTTCGGTTCGACTGCGATAACGTGCGCGGCCGGCAACCGCTCTCGAACTTCCTACAGGTTTGAAGGCGTACACACGTCTGTCGGTGTTGGTATTGGCGATACAGTGACTCTGATTGGAAGTAATTATTTTTATTTATTTTGCGGTTGATTGAGCTTTTGAACAGCCACCGGACCTTAGTACGGGAACTCTCTTTTTATTAAGGAGTTTGGAAGGAATCGGCCAGAGTCTGTATTAAGGAACAATTACAGCGTTCGCCACAAATAATTATTGAAAAACCTGGAAAACAGAATTCAGGTTGGCCGGACCGGGAATCGAACCCAGTTCCTCCCGAATGCGAGGCAAGTGGTTTACCACTGCGCTACCTCACTAATGATGATAATAATAATAATAATTTTTTTGTTTACTTAGTGGTGTCAATGTTAAAAATTTTTCCGTATTTTTACGGAAAAGTCCTGGTAAAAAATTCTCCAGAACTCTGCGTTAATTTACGGATGCAATTAGGTGCATTAACGGTAGTTTCCGTAAACTTGATTTCACTGAACGGAGTCAGTGTAACGTACATTTCCGCAATATGATAAACATATTTACATTTCTAAAAGCATTTCCATTATGCAGCTGAACGTACATTTCCGTTAATGGAAAAAACATATCAGTCACTTTACGGATGTTTCTATTACGCAATAAAATGTAAATTTCCGTTATCTGAAAATACGTGTAGGTTACTTTACGGATGTTACCATCATCTACTTAAAAATACATTTCCGTTACTTGAACAAGGCATGTCAGTTACTTTACGGATGTTTCAGTCATGTAGTAAAAAAAAAAATTCTGTAAAGTGAAGTCTAACTCATGTTATTTTACGGATTTTTCAGTTTAATATTTTAAGGAAAGCAATTTTAAGTAATATTGAAACTTTTTAACACAGAATTCAATATAACACTTTGTGACAATTGTAATTCAACCACTCACCCAACCTATTTTGTAAATATTTCCGCTACCTCAAAGCAATTGTCTGCCACTTGAACATAACAATTTTCTTTATTTACTTATGGTAGCTCTTGAAAACTTTGAGACAAATTAAAACATCTTACTTGGCTTTTTCAGCTTGGCTACCAAACATGTGTAGACCTATGACTAGCCATTGGATGTTTCATCGCGTCTGCAAGCGAGCATATGAACCAGTGTGCAGTTTTCCCGTTGACAGAGCATCTCTGTGTGACTATCAGTCACTATTCCTGCCATTTTCTGCGTGGTACTGAAGACAGACGTGTGGTGCAAGTCTTTATACTACTTGAAATACTATGTGAGGCAAATTTCACACGTGATTGAGCTATTTTTAGCTCTCATTAAAATTAACTTTACAGAAAAAAATGGGAATAGGAAATTGTTTTATTTAAGCGAAGTTCCATAGTTGCTATACGTAAGCAGACACCATTAAAAATATAGGCCTGTAAGTAACATTTTAACCAAACGTTTTCTTCTGAAACTATTATACAGAACGTATGCCATCCCAGGAAAAAAGCAGCTTTATTTACACGAAGAGAGATACCGCGTAAATATCTGTACGAGGTGAAAGGACATCATGCAACTGAATACGTCATCATAATTATCATTTAGACATCCTTTTTACTTAAGATTGCTAATTGAGTATCTTTGTGAGTGGTTGTGTATCAAAAAACAGCCAAGGTATTGACGATGTGTTCTGCAGAAATCACGAATGAGGAGAAATATCTACTGGAAGGAAAAAAATTGCAACACTCTAAAGAGTGTTGTCAAATTGAACGTGGGTAAAATATTTGCTTGCTGGAGGAGTGTAGTTAAACTGATGGATGTTTCAAGGACGCCGGCGAACTGATGTTGTTGTGCCATTCACTTTGTTGCGCCGTGTAGGTACAGCAACGCACCAGACAGCATCATGTACGCTTGGAAGTTTGAATGTTGAGAACCTGAATAGCAAATAGCAGTGAAGCTATCGACATGCCTCTAAGACGGTTTCGCATGCCCATGTTGTGCACTCAGAGCAGTCTGAGATGGAACGTATCGTGGGACTTTGCGAGGCCAGATGGACATGTCAACGGACTGCTGCACACGTTGGTCGTGATGCATCCTCAGTGTGGCAATGTTATCAATGGTGGTCAGTTGTAAAATCACAAACCCGTAGACCTGGTTCAGGACGGCCATGTAGTACAGATGCTCATCAAGATCGGCGCATTGTTAGGTCAGCACTGGCAGACCGTACCGCACCCACAGCAGAGATCGGAGCCAATATGGCACCCAGGGTGTCCACACGTACCATTGGGAACCGACTACTTGCAGCAGGACTACGAGCACGTGTGCCTTTGTCCAGGCTTCCTCTTCTGCCACAACACCGTCGTGCACGCCTCCTGTGGGGCCGTGAAATGATAGCCTGGAGTTGTGTTGTATTAAGCGATGACAGCAGGTTCTGCTTTCATGCAAGTGATAGCCGTTTGAATGTGCTACGTCGACCTTGTGAGCGTTATCTTCCAGAGAGTATTCGCTCCCGACCTACGGACCCAACTCCTGGCATCGTGGCGTGGGGCGCAATAAGCTACATTCTTGTCCATAATTGTTGTTTGTGGAATATCCCTTGAACAATGCCCACTACATCCAGTATTTACATTGTTCGACCCGTTCTGCTGCCATTCCAAAGGGAAGTTAATGTGTTGTTTCAGCAGGAAATGCTCGCTCACATACTACTGCTACTACTCGATGGACTCTTTGGGGTGTTCTGTAACTGCTCTTGTCATTACGATCCTCAAACCTAACCCCCTATGAACATGTATGGGACATGACACGAAGATATCTGACCCAGTCTTTACGACTAGCAACAATTACGACAAAGGCGCAAGAGGCTTGGGACATTATATCTCAGGATGATATTCGTCACATGTACCATCATCTACATCGTAGAATACACACCTGTGTTTATACCCGAAGGGGGTACACTAAATACTGATGTGGCAATAAGAAAATTCACCACTTGGCTTCTTTTGCTTGGTTTAATCTGTGTTGTTGATAGTGTAATGTCATCAAACTATTTTACCTATAGGTTGAATCATGAATATTGTGTCATACACAGTCACGGCCCTGCAATTTATTTTCCGTCAGTGTATGATATACTTATTTAGATTATGTTGTATACAATAAAAAAACAAGTTATATAGAGTATATTCTCTCCCACGACACGAAAGCTACAAAGGAAAACACAAAACAACTGATGTAATTGATCAATGACACAGTGCTTGCAATTTTCAAAATGAATTATGTCCATATTAAAAAAAAAAAAGGTGTCAGTCTATATAAACAGTTTCTCTGAGGACAAGGGCTGGGGGCTAAGGTGCTGATGCGCCACCGCCATATTGCATTCCGCCATCTTGAATAATGTCATAACCGCCATATTGTTTTCGCCCATCATATTGTTTTCATCCGCCATATTGTTTTTACAGCCATCTTGTTTCACAATTACTCACCTCCGCATGTGTCACACGCGCTCCACATGCTGTAGTTCTCTCGTCGTCCGCTAGAGTGCACCACTGATACCTGAAATGTTGTGTGCCACTGTCGTCCGTCATCTTGTTTCCACTTGTCCTTCGTTCAACTTTCGCCTGCTAGGGGCGCTGGTGTCACTCTCGCTTTGCCACCACGTTGGTTCTACAGTTGGCCACTAGGGTCGCTGCTTTTTATATTTAATTTTCACAGGGTCAAAATATCGTCTGGAGGAGGGCGGGATCGACAACTTGGGCAACTTGGCTATCGGGACATGTGCTGGGACAAGGGTTTAAAAGAAGTATATGTAATATCATGTGTATGGGGAAAAAAATTGTATTTAAAAAATTTCATTATTTGTTTTTATGATTGCCACAAGATAAAAATTTGTAACATAAATATTTTCAATTACTTTTCTTATTATTTTTATTATTAAAAATTATGAGAAGACGTACTTAAAAATTCAAACATATTTTTTGAAAATAATGAAATTAATTTTTCACTTTATTTATTGCATTTTTTAGTTAGGTTTTTTTTAAATTTTCATTTAAGACATTTCTTTTGTGTTGGACATCCTTCCTTCGGTTTGGAACTGCTCGTCCATGATAAAGATGTCAGCAAAAAAACCTGGAACACACGAACAAATATGATTTATAATGTGGCCAACACAGGTTAACACCAACTATACAAAAAAAAAATTTCAGGCCAAAGATAAACTTTATAAAATAAATACATACTTGCAAAAAAATCTGGAGTATATAAAACTACCCTGCCACCAATTAATCCCTTAACATATTATCGCGAGTACACTCCTTCACGTTTGACATGTTGCAGAAGAAGTAGACTCATAGTCGTTGCTGTGTAAGTCCAGAAAATAGCACCAATAGAGACAGCACATTTCCTTGGGAAATGTTAATGTGTGCGTTAAACGATTAACTATGNATTATTTGTTTTTATGATTGCCACAAGATAAAAATTTGTAACATAAATATTTTCAATTACTTTTCTTATTATTTTTTTTATTAAAAATTATGAGAAGACGTACTTAAAAATTCAAACATATTTTTTGAAAATAATTAAATTAATTTTTCACTTTATTTATTGCATTTTTTAGTTAGGTTTTTTTTTAAATTTTCATTTAAGACATTTCTTTTGTGTTGGACATCCTTCCTTCGGTTTGGAACTGCTCGTCCATGATAAAGATGTCAGCAAAAAAACCTGGAACACACGAACAAATATGATTTATAATGTGGCCAACACAGGTTAACACCAACTATACAAAAAAAAATTTCAGGCCAAAGATAAACTTTATAAAATAAATACATACTTGCAAAAAAATCTGGAGTATACAAAACTACCCTGCCACCAATTAATCCCTTAACATATTATCGCGAGTACACTCCTTCACGTTTGACATGTTGCAGAAGAAGTAGACTCATAGTCGTTGCTGTGTAACTCCAGAAAATAGCACCAATAGAGACAGCACATTTCCTTGGGAAATGTTAATGTGTGCGTTAAACGATTAACTATGTAGCAATTTCGTTTAAAAAAAAATACAAAATCTTGCTATTGCAAAAAATATTAAAAATTATAAATAAATACTGCTTTACAGTTATGTAATTTCCTTTTAAATAAGCAATATCTAAAGTTATGGGTAATTGATTTATATATGAATACGAATTTTTTTTACTATCACATAACTTGACATTTTATTGTCAATGAATATAGTAATAAACGGTTTGTATGCACATGACGGAGTTACATAACAGAAGAAGAGAAGGAAGACTGCAGTGTAATGCCTAACAACGATTGGCTGCGTTGCTACAGACCTCTGTGAATCTGACAATTTGACTTGGATATAAGAGAACTCTCTGACGTCCTACCACGGAAGTCACTTCACATGGACACTACTTCACCACGTAATGTAAAAAAAATTATATTAATGTCAATATACACAAAATATTTGTCACGTGGTCGGAAAAACTCACCGCTCGTATTTGAAGATGTGGAGGTTTCCTTACGGCCGTGCAGACAGGACCGCAAGCCGACTGAAGACACAACTCCAGGAATCGACAGGACCTGCGACTGTGCCCGGCGGTAACCTATAAAAGGGCAATTGTATGTCAAAAACATATACGCGAACAAAATACACAACTTTTAATTATCCTGATGGTGCTAGTACTTACTTTCAAAAAAGAATTTGCAACACGTTGCAAAATAGCAGTCGGTGCTGAAATGCTCCGCTGCTCGTTGACAGGCCAACCGCGAACATTTCGTGAGGGTAGGGGAGACCGAGGAGTGTTGTGACATTTTGTACGTTCAATAGCATATCATAATCAGTTATAGTTAAATATCAGAGTTCTATTAACTCAAGGTACTTTGCCTTTTAAACTATGGGAATCAAGTCTAAAAATAAAACAAATAGTTATAATTCATGAGAAACAAATTAAAACCGCAAACACTTTCTAGTGTCACAATTCTCCTACTACCGAGGTAAGTTGTGACAGAGGGTAAGGCGAGTTGTGACAGACGTACATTTAAGGCTTTTATGGAAGAAACTTTAATTGTAATGCTATCATTGGTGATTACAATTAGTAATATAAGTAAACCGACATGTGAACACAATTTGCACCTTTTTATTCGATCTTTGGTACATACTGCAAACTACAATAACAGTCTTATGAAATCATTATAACCATTAAAATTAATACAGCAATTATTGACACATATTATGAGATCAAGACAAAAAAACCGAGCATTATATGAATTAAATTCGCGTAAAGTCTAGTCCGACAAGCAATTATGGCAAATATATTGCTGCTCTCCTCCAGTACATGCATCATGTGATGCATGTACATGCAATCGATACACCGAACCCACTCCTAATTTGGTCTGCTGCTAGTTAAAGGTTCCAGGCAACACAAGCAAACACATTCATCATCGTCCTATTTGCTTTTAGTTTTCTTTAGACTCTTTCCTTTTACTTTCTTCGGTTTCTCCTTTGTCTCATTAAACATCCTCTTTTTTACGCTGTTCACCTTCTTATTGGCTTGTATAGCTGCAATTTTATCCTTAAAATGTGTGTCTGTCAAAACAGCGGATTTAATTTTCCGTCTGTTTGTTTGCTTACCTTTTCTTGGTGGAGCTTTTGGCAATGGTCTTACAGATTCCGGTGAAAATACCTTGGATGTGGAAGCAACATGTTCAAAACTAGCGACTCTTGCTTCTAGATTTTCTTCCACTGCAACATTCTCATTCTGAGGTATATTAATAGGCATATCTGGAGTTGCTGCTCGTGTTTCTAAATTGACCAAAGCTGGCCGTGGAACCGGATTGGTCAAATCACGATCAGTGACCTGACTGGGCAGGAAATCTGCTTCTCCAAAAATATCTGTATTAACAGGCCAGGTTCCTGTTGCACCAAAACCAGCAATAATATTTTTTGACGTGAACGCCACATTAAATGCAGTTTTCGCTATCGACGGAACATCATAAATGGATATGACTTTGCCAGGATTTGAACGCATCCAATTATCACAGGCTGTATTTGTAGCCTTCTTTAGAGGACCAAAAACCGCACGATCCATCGGCCGAAGCTTGTGAGTGAAATGCGGAGGGAACGACAAAACTCAATATTTTACAAAGCCATGTGCGACGAATGGTTGTTCAGAAGTAACAAATCTCTCTGTTCTTTTGATGGTCTTACATGAGCCTTAAGATGCTGAAGAAAATAGTGGAAGTCATCTTCCTGCATCCATCCAGAACCATTGGCGGTTCCTATCGATCCAACAGGTCCGTCACGAATAAAATGCTCTTGGAACCTTTTACGCGGGAATATGAATATAGGTGGAATATAATTAATTACCTGTGGCGTTCCCAGCCAAAGCTAGTGTCACTAGATTTCCTCTCTCTGCCAATGTAATGGCACTGACTTGCTTTTCTCCCCGTCGCGCAATAATTCTGTCCGGTTTGTGAACCGTTGTTATCCTGGTCTCGTCCATGTTCCATATGTCTTAGGCATGAAGTGAATGCTTGCTTAATATGCCTGTATAATTGTCAAAAAATGCACTCACATTGGTTTTATTAAAGCTCGTAGCGCGAGCTATGCTTGTTGCCTGAGGTAATCTTAAGGACAAGATTGGATGACGTTTCATAAATAATTAAAGCCATACTTCACTCGCCATTTCATTTTCATACCATGACTTTGGAATCTTTTTTTTATGCTCCTTTGCTAACCTGAAGGCCAAGCTTCTTGTTTCTTTAGTTGTCATTCCATAATTGGAAGCAGCAAAAGTCAACAAATATTCGCATAAAGTCTTTGCTTTCTCGTCGGTAAAAAGGTCTGCCTTTGGTACCCGACAGATATAGGTTTAAGTGCTTGATTATGTTCTACAGAGGTTTTCTTTTTTATAAATCGAGACAGTGACATGTAGTTTAGATTATACTAACTAGCAACAGTTCGAAGACTCTGCCCTCGTAAAGTCACCTCTTCATAGGCTAGTTCGTAAATGTCTTATACTGGCCAAGCCCCTGTTCGTCTTCCTCACGTATTGGTTAGGCATCCCAAAACAATAAAATAAGCCCTTTGTATGCAAAGCCACAACAAACAATACGTTTACAACCAAAACCAACTGGTTGTGAGTATACCGAGGAGAGTTGTGACAGCTTGTCACAACTCGCCTAGGTGCGCAAATCCCGCGCTTTAGCCAACTCAGGCTTATAACCTCTAAACACGAATTGAATTTAGATAAGTAATGCCACATTTTAACAGTTAAATAGTCAATGCTTGAAAGGTGTAATATTGCATTGCAATTATCCTAATACGTATCAATTAATACGATATGCAAATATTGGTTACAAACTTACTTTTGGCATTTTCTTCCGAGCTGACGTCGTAAACAGAATACCGCCCCGCACAGGTCACTGGCGCGCACTGCGTGAAGCGGGGGTCAACAATGATTCTGAGTAATCGGCTTTGTCACAACTCACCTCTGTCACAACTCTCCTAGGTCTCCCCTAATTGACTCACTGGCTGTCAATCATTGCACAAAATAAAATAAACGTGGTTAATAAATTTGCATTTTAACATGTACACAAGACAAAACAGATACAGCCATTAGTTAATTTATAATAGCAATCTGCAATGAAAACAACTATTGAGCTCGTTGACAAAATAATTTAACCAGTTATTAAAAGTTTACATCAAAACATAGCAGCAGATACAGTACGCGCACGGCTTCTCGTCGCACTGTGAACGCGACGCAAGCTCACGCCGCAGGCAGTTATGATGCGCGCACGGCCCCTCGTCCCGCTGTGAAGGCGACGCAAGCTCACGCCGCAGGCAGTTATGATGCGCGCACGGCCCCTCGTCCCGCTGTGAAGGCGACACATGCTTACGCCACCAGCAGATAAGTGCGCGCACGGCCACTCCTCCGCCTTATGCGAACACAGCTTAACCAAGTCTGGAATGTTACACTAAAGGGACACCACACCTTGTTCGCAAGCACTCAGTGTAATAACATTTTTTATAAAAACTATTTCTTATAAAATATTATAAAAATTTTTCTTTCTGTTTTATTAAATTCATCTGTAATGAAATATTATATGTTATAGATAATATACAAGTAAACGAAAAATAAGGTACTTTTATGTTAAGAGAAATATTTAGGAAAAACCAAACACGTNTATAGATAATATACAAGTAAACGAAAAATAAGGTACTTTTATGTTAAGAGAAATATTTAGGAAAAACCAAACACGTAATACATGTGGTGATTTCTCAAAATTTTGATTAAAAAATTGTGAAGAAACCGCGGACACAAAAAAAAATATGTTACCATACACGCACTGTGCATGCTCCGAGCTAGGTTGCCCGGGAATTAATAAAAATTGTTTTAAAACTTGACGTTGAACTGCATGATATAATGTTGGAATTTATGGCCACCAAAGTTAATGTTTCTTTCCTTTTTTTTTACACGTATTAGAAATTGAATCTGGATATAAGTAACACACATAAAAATTACACTTTCTCACTTGGGTGGCATATGAAATAAGTGATAAGGCACGTGTCAATGTTAATTTTACATGTTGCAGAAGTATATCCTAAGCAGGACTTCCAAAAGGGTTTAATTAACCGAACAACCAATACCAGATAATATCTCATGTTACCTGAAGCTGTTTCCCGCGTTCGAGGCAGAGAAGTGGGGGCCGATAAGGACGACGCTGTCACGCGCATGAAACGCGTTATCGCCTCTATCCCCGGGGGCATTGAACTGGCGTGGAGTTTCCTCGTAGTGTTGCGTCTATTTGTGGGTCTCTTAGCGGTTACCATATCACAGCGTTGTAGGAAAAGCTGTATAATGTTTTATTTGCACGTCCCTCGAATACTTCTGTATGCATGTGGCCCGAACATTTTGAAATACAACAATTTGAAAAAGCCGTTTTTTTTTGCTGTGTCGGACTGCTTCGAAATAGTGCTCATAATGTGTGCGACGACTCGAAAGTAACTGACAGGAATCGTCTGAAGTGTGTGTTATTTTATATAACAGCACATTGGGCGCACCTTTAAGAGTTTCCAACTAAAATATGTATTTCAAATACTCTACAACGCAGTTAAAGTGTCAGCTAGGCGGGTCCCTTAAATAACGCAATGACGTAGTAATATCCCTAAGCATTTTGCTATGGACTTTTTCCTTAAATCTTTTACTCATAATTTTATTTTATAATCATTTATTGTTTTTCTAATACAAATATTTGCTTGGCTACAGCTCAAAGACTCGGCCAGAGACCGACGTGGACTCGAATTACTGCGGGATAGGTACTATCGGGGAGTGGGGGTAGGGCAGACCTGTTTGCACGTCGCCCGCCGCCTGTCCCGGTCGGCGACTTCAAAGTGCGGCCGATTGCCAGGCCCGTGTTTGCCTTCCGGACCGGCCGTGACGTCACGAGGCTCAAGTGGGGTGGAGGAGGGGAGAAGGAGCGGCAGTCTTCCCTTTCAGCGCTGAAGAGGCGGGCCGAGTTTCGTCCGGCACTCGAGGTTCTGAATGAAGGCTGTTTTACTTGCCCCAGGGCTCGAGTTTCTCTGACCGTTCCCCGGCACCGCAAGGTGAGAGCGCGAGTAAGTAGTTGGGACTGGTTCTTGGTGGTTCAAATGCATGCCGGGAACAATCATTTTCAAGCATCGAATCTCTACAGCTGACGGTGCTACATCTGGTTAAAGGTTCGTTATACTCAGGTTAGCAACAAAACGTGATTGGTTATGGGATTGTTTGACACAGGGAAAATTTTCGCCGCTAAGTGCGCAGTGTTCCAAAAGTTAACTTTTAATTAAAATTTTATGCTCTGTGAATTATGAAATATATATAATTGTTACTCAGTTCCGAAGTTATTTTATATTTGACCTACGATTATTACAATTATCCTATTTTTCAACATAGAAAGTAGAGTCTGGTACATTTCAGACACGTGCGCTTACCTAGGGGCGAAAATGTTTGGTTGCTAAATTTTTTACATTGATTTCCTAAACCTGTAGTAGAAATAACCTTGACCTGGTTTACGGTCAGTAAAATGTTTCTAAAACGAACCCCTGAAAAAAAATCCTCTGTCCGCAAAAGAAAAATTTTACAGTAGTTTTAGCACTGATTAATGGGAACTAGTAATATGTATTTATGTCTCATTAGAAAGTGTAGTGTTTAAACTGATGAAAACTTAAATTTGTGTCTTTATGTATTATGCACACGAAAAAAAAAAAACGAGAGAGGAAAATGAATGGCCGTTATACTATTGCATTTGTTTTGGTAACATAGTCACTTGATTGATGGTAATTTTTGCATTTACTGGAATTACACAATAAGATGAAAGCATAAAGGGAGAAGTGCATTAAGAATTGCTCAGTTATAAGTGACAGAAGAAGCCACACCGGATTACCGCACACCCAGCGGAAGACTGCAACAACTAAAAAATAAAATAGTGAAGTTTGAGTTATTTGGTGCATATAAACGTACGTCATAAAGGCCGTATCTTGAAAAAGTGCTACAACTGAAATTGTAGAAATAGCGATTCTGCAGCACATAAGTAAGTTTATTCCTCACAACATCTGACCACTTAAATGGCAGTAAACCACTAAATCTCGAGTTCTGGCAGTGTTCTTATCCGGATATAGCATCACATAGCCAGCAAATTAAAGAGTAGGGAGGGGAAAGAAACGGACACATTTGTGGCTATTTAAAATAAATGTATAACACCCTGTTCTTATTCACAGGCATGCTCCTGAAGGAACGTTTCTTCTTTGTATTACAACAGAAGCCGGCCTGTTGACAATTTTACTTTGCATGACTTAGGCACTTCTGATGATTTTTTGTTTGTTTGGGATGAGACCACAGGAAGAAGAGGTTCCTACTAAACTGGGTCCTGTGTACGTGAATTCCTGAAAGTATGCTGAATGGAACAACCTATCATACTATATTCTGATAACTACTGTGGTGAGAATGAAAACAAGTATATAGGATCACTGTACTTGCAGGCGGTGTTAGATGAAACACTGAACATTCCTTCCATAACACACAAGTTCTTCATAGTAGATCATGGATTAAATAAAGGAGATTCAGTTCAATGTGTAATTCAAAAACAGAAGAAAAGGGCACTGCAATTGAAATTTGCACCCTTTTCTGTACCTGCACAATAGGCAACAATAATTCAAACTTCTAAGAAGACTGCAAATCCATACAGAGTGAAGCAGATGGCAACAGATGATTTTTGTGACTTGAAGCGTCTAGCTAGTCAAAGAGGCAGAAACTTCAACCACAATGAGTAAGGAGAAAAATTTGTATGGAGTGATATCAAGGTGATACAAGTACGAAAGGATGCACCATTCATTCTTTAATATAAAAAGGTCGTATGGTGAAGCGGATAAACACAAGGCAACGGCAAAAGGTCGTCCTCTGATAGAATCCTTGCATCTGCAAAATGCTTATGAGCAGCCGCCTGGCATATCTGAAGCCAAGAAGAAGGACTCGGTCTCATTGTGTGATGCTAACCACAACCCGTCTGTGTATCACCAGTATTATAGAAGTATGGTTACTTGGAACACTAACCGTGGCAATCAATGGTCTTTCTCTGCAACAGAGATGAAAGGTGGAAGTTGTGACACTTCCTACCATAAAATAATTAAATAAATATACAAACAAATAAATAGTTACTAAAGTAATATAAAATTATGCCAACATACCTGTCGTAACTCTTACCACTTTTAAAAGTACTTAGTAAAAAACTGCCATAACACAAAAGTATTACTTCTGAATTAAAATGCATAGGCCTACACATAATCCACCAAAGGGCTTTGTATTTTATGTCATTGTACTAAACAATTATATAAGTCCATAATGCATTAATTCTCCTTTCCGCAAAGCAGTATTTAGTATTTTGCCTATTGACTCAAAATATTTAATTGCTTCTCCTGAAAACTTATGCTTTTTGAGTTGTGGCAGTCCTCCTCCGGGGGTGAGATATGACGATTTGAAGAGCATTTTGTTTGAAAGTAAGGGAAACACTATTTCTTACTGCAATCATTTGCTCAAAGTTCCAAGTATGAAATCGAAACATACTCAGACCACTGGTACAAGATTACAGTTTAAATTAAACTTGGATATTCATGAAGTGTACATTTTTAGCTTTGTTCCTTTGGGAAGAAAAACTTACAAAATAACTTTATTCTGTAGATATGTGTGAGTGCGAGTGTCTGTGTTTCGTGTGAGTACGCGAAAATGCGTTCCTAATACTTGCTTATCGCTGGATCGGTTTCCATACCATTTAATTTTTAAAATTTTACCGAGTTATGGTTAATTTTGGTAAACATGCTTGACAGTAAATGCCACGTATATGCCAAGTATCTCATAGTTTCCACTATAGATATTTTTTATTTACTTGATTTTCTTTACGATTTGCACATAATATATATTTTAAATTAATATGTATTTTAAATCTCGTAAGTTTATACACTTGGCTATATCAGAGCAAACTGTTGGTCCAGTTGTATAGTTTTATAAATTCCTTTTATAATTTAAAGTGACTCTCAAGTGTTTGTGTTAAATATCCCAGTTCAGTGCAGAATTTACACTTCCCTATAGAAATAGTAAGAAATTTGGCGTGTTACAGTTTTGCCTTTAATTACTGAAATTGAATTTGGTAACTATTGATTGATAGAGGTTAGATAAAATTTTATTTACGCAGTAAGGGAGATTGTTTCAATTATATGGGAAATCATAAATTAGATGTGATTGTGATCCAATAGCGTTTTATTTTATGGACGACTTCAGTGGTTCGACACAAATGGTTTGATGGATGTAACTGCTTATTCGACTGTGACAAACATTCCTTCTACCTGTACTAAATAGATACGAATACAATTTTGCAGTCCTTGTAAGTAACATAATTTTTGGTCGAATATTGTTGATAAAAGGCTATCATTTTACTAATATATGAATTTTTCTTTTTACATAAATTCAAATTCAGTCTCTTTACTGGGTTTATGAAGTTGATACTCAATTTAAATTGTGTGAACCATTGTAATAATTTTGACTGGCTTGTGAGTTTGACTACTTTAACGGAATCAACTGTTTTTATGCAGGATAAATAATATTTTATCTGAAAATCTCTATGTAAGCTAAAAATGGTTATCAGATTATAAAACAACCTCGCCCTACATTACGGAATGCGCACTATCTCATTGTACAAGCAGAGTCTTTAATGCGCAAGTTTTTTTATGTTGTTTTGTCCATTTTGGGGTTTTGTTTAGTTTCCCCATATGTTTACAGTGTTATTTTCTCAATGTTACAGTAATTCCCGATGTTTTGCTTTTCTTCTCGGCCTAGCCATTTCAATAACGACAGAAGAGCCTGTAATTGTGGATGGTGTGATGAAAAATTGTAATTGTTGTGTTCTTGTTATCTATAAATGTATTACATTTCATATTAACAAACAATATAAATCAAATCAAGTCAATCTAAATGAGCGTTCACTGACTCTGAAATACAGTAGGCAGATTACAATAAACCTTACTAAAGTTAATTTGCCGGAGATGGAAACTTTGGTCACCTCTATGTACATCTCGTTTAAAGTCATATTTTTTTAAATATTTTTTTTATTGAAACACTATTTGCTTTGAGTATTATATAACTCAGAGTTTTTTTACAACACATGAATATACACTGGCTAAAGAGAAGATGTGTTTAGTGATATTTTCCTAAAATAGTTATTTATATTAACGAGGCCACATATATCATGCAGCAACTACATGTCACATACCTGGACTCGCCATAGTAGTGTCACGTTTGTATGTTTCGGCAGAAGTCAGTAAATAAAGATTTACACGAAGACAAAATGCACGTATTGTGATTGGCTTCTGGCTCTGCAGTGCAGTCACTTTGCAAACACATCAAGGAGAACATGAAGTTGCGGATACTAAACAAATATTACTTGAAGAGAGTTTGTTTACACTGGAAAATACTTTGTTCACTCAACTAATATGCTCTTTCCCCAAACTTCTGCATTCGTTCCTTTCAAGAAAGAAATCCTTTATACCAATACATATTTTGTTGTTTCAACATTATCTACACGTATTTAGAACATAAAATATTTTAATGAATAACTTTTACCAATAAATTTGTTTAAAGTAAATGTTTAAATATCACGGTACAGTCAAATTGATATTCTGTTGGGAGTGAATAAGCATTTGGTTACGTGGAACAGAGTGACATGTTTATTATTACAGAATTTGTCGCGACAACAAAATTAGCTTGGTCCAGTACTGGCATTTTTTTTGTTGACTGTAGCGTAATCGGTTATTTTGATTGGCTTCGTTCAAAACTACAGCGCGACAGTTTGTTTTTAATGTTCGTCGCAATAAGAGTAGTTACAGTGTTTGTTAGATGCTTAGAAATAATATAAACAATCCCAAGGAAACGGGGGAAAAAATAAAAAGTTGGAAATATTGACAAAAATTATTCACACACACATTTACTGTGTTATAACATTTACCATTAAAAATGTTCACAATTTTTTAGTAGTCACTTCAGCAGAAGTGACTAAGGCAAGGCGTAGTATTTGAGCATACAATTTATGGGTTCAAAACACTGTCGTGTATAAACTTATGTTAAAAATCGAAGCATTTTTAACGTACGCAGAACTATATAAGTATTTAGTTTCACCAACAAAATTTTACAAGTTTGTTTCAACCAAATGTGAATAACGATATAGTTCGGTCACAGAAACAAAACATTTAACTAGGGTGCTCCAATTTTTTGTTTTGTTTTATTCAACATAAAATTTTTCTCGGTCTACGTTTCTATTAAAATTTAAAGCACAAGTATTTATTTTATTCTTAAAATATTATCACGAAAGGGTGATATAAATATAATCATGAATTTCGGTCTCAATAACGAAATATTTTCTATAACATTTTTCAATCACAATTGTTGTTAAGTAATTTGGCATTTACCGAATGTATGCTTCGTGAATGGCGTTTAAAATTAGCACGATTCCTACATGATTTTTATATAAATCTCTAGAACGATGTAAGGATAAATTTCAGAGCAGTAACGTATCAAACAGCATTTTGCACGCTCAAAATCAATTTTTTTTATCTACAAAAAATGTAGATATCTATGATTAACTATGTAACCATAACATATATTATGGCACAGAAGTGTAAAAATATTATATAACTGGTCAGTGTATAACATAATACGTAAACAGTATGTTTAGGAGTATAGAGAAAGAGAGAGGGATGTAAGTATGACGTAGCTGGTGAACTTGCAGTTTTTCGTTTTATAATGTCGTCTCGTCTTGTAAACGACGTCACTAGTGCGTGTGTTTATTTGCGAGCAAGTGCGTTTTCTTGTGGGACTCTGGACGTTCGCAGAAATCTGTGTACATGTGTGTGAAAACGGAAAGGAAGTTCATTCATGTAAAAAAAAAAATTAAGAAATCCGCCAATAACCACTAATAAATCAAAATCTATTTTGACTTATATATCTTCATTATANAGTATGACGTAGCTGGTGAACTTGCAGTTTTTCGTTTTATAATGTCGTCTCGTCTTGTAAACGACGTCACTAGTGCGTGTGTTTATTTGCGAGCAAGTGCGTTTTCTTGTGGGACTGTGGACGTTCGCAGACATCTGTGTACATGTGTGTGAAAACGGAAAGGAAGTTCATTCATGTAAAAAAAAAAAATTAAGAAATCCGCCAATAACCACTAATAAATCAAAATCTATTTTGACTTATATATCTTCATTATNAAAAAAAAAAAATTAAGAAATCCGCCAATAACCACTAATAAATCAAAATCTATTTTGACTTATATATCTTCATTATACAGAATGTATCTAAATCGGACCGACAATCTTCGCTGCGGGTTTATAATGAAAAAATGAGAAAACATATTTACGGCGTATGGTCTAAAGTGAATCCTAAGAGCTTTAGCCATCTTATAAGTTGGACCTGGTTAACGTGTAACGGAACACAGTTCCGTAAACACCACAGCACCTGTCTGCTGCTGTCATCAGATTATTTAATGGGAATAATCACGTGTAATATTTTTATTTCGACTTAGTCTCTACGACGCTGTACCATTCTTGCAATTTAGAACGTGGAATATTAAACTTCACGTCACAATTAATTTGATATATTATCCAGTCACTCGGTGTTCCATCTCCGGTATTTGTATTTAACCAGTGCTTTAAGTCTAACTTCAAAGACATGTACCGCCCTTAGGATTCACTTGAAATCATACATAGTTCATCTTACTTAGAAACATCCTGTAAGTATATTCTTCTTTTACATAATGCCAACAGATCTTAAACTGTCAATTTTAAAAGGCAGTTAGTGATCTTAAGTTGTGACTTACTTGAAGTCAAAATAACGGTAGCTTTTTCAATAAATTTTGTCACATTTTTCTACACCCAAGCCCTACGGATTTTGTGATTCAGGTTTGAAATTTCGGCTGCATATTCAAGAACTTGATCGTTATCCTACTGACATTTCAGTGACTGTTATGGGAACTGTTTTTCTGACTAATTTGAGTGTTCACTTATCATAATTACAGGAGTCGAAATTTTTTTTTGTTCAGAATACATTGGGGATTTGCTTTTGTTCAGTTTTGTGGGATGAATAACTTGATCCCAATTCTCAACCAAATGACTAAAATGGGCATTCTTTACGCCAAATTAATTTTTTATCTATTACTTAACTGTTTTAGCATAATATCGGATATTTTATATTTTTTTGGAGGCCTGCTCTTAGTAGTCGAAATACTTGAAAGTAATTTTGAAGGTCTTGTCGTGTACTGCAACTGAAAATTTCCCGTCAAAAGGAAAAATTGAGACGTAACTCACGGAAGCTTCTGTTGAATTGTTTTAAATTTTATATAAGGTTACGTGAAATGCCTCACAAACAAACGGGAGATGTTGAACTCAGGAAAATAAATACCCTTAAATATTTCAAGTATGAGTTGAAAAATGTATGCAATGCAAAGTCGAAATAGCGGCGCGTTCCCGCGCAGGGATGCTCTCATAATTACTTCTCGTGTTGACACACGCACGTTTACACAGCGAAATTAAACTCTTTCGCTTTCGGCCGCGGAATGAGAAAAGCACCGGGAGAGACGGGAAGGAGGCGAGTCCTAGGATGCTGCGATCCAACGCGAGCAACTCCGTCGGAGGGAAGCGGGAGTAGGAAAAAAATGGAATAAACTGAAACAATTTAAACTGGAGTATAAGGGGAGGGTAGCTGGGGGGTCGACATGGGTATCCCCGACACACATCAGGAGAGTTACGCCCCCCCCGGCCCAACACCCACTAACGTAANCACCCAGCAGTACTACCAGATCCAACCCTCTCAACCCTCATACCATCCTGTCCATCTCCGGAGTTCCTAAATTAAATTCCAGGCCAGGGTGCACACACACACACACGCACACACGCTTACATACACGTGCCCAAGCACCGAAGCAACAAGAGAGCATCGTCTTGGAAATAAACACTCGTGTTTCCTCCGGCCCATTCCTGTTGACATGTCGGTCGCCGGCTTAATTCTTCTGCATAGGCTGCACTGACAGCCGTGCGGCATGTTCGTCCTAACTCACCCACACACCACGTTGCTGCTGTCAAGAAGATGGACGCGAAGAATATCCGTACAGCTTTTCTGCTACCTTCAATTAGGAGTAGTGAATTAGAAAAACTTATCAAATGTTAGATAAAATTAAAATCTAGCAGTGACAACTAATGGCATAATTCGCTTAATTTTTCTTAAAAACAAAACTTTTACGTTAACATTACAGTTAGTACCTCATATTATTTAATGAAATTTTCATGGCTTGTAAACTAAATTTGTTGCATAAATTTGAAAATTTCATTGCCTCTGTAACACTAATAGTTAACACTTATAATAGCCTAACTATAGAAAAATATGATTTTTTTTGTAGCTATAAATATTTCGCAGATCTGACACTATATTTAAATTGTGTTTTTCTTAAGTAAAGGGATTAAGTTGCACGTTTATCCATTGGAAAGTTAGGGACAAACCGTAGTTTTGATTATATGGGTTTAGAAACCACTAGGTTACTGACCTGGTGCGCATTAGTTTAAGTCACATTATGGGTTTCCTGGCCTACAATTTAGTATATTTATTCCTTCCTAACGCTCCTCGATCTTAATTGGATAGTGATATGTAAACAGTTTAGGAAGGTAAATTTTAGGCTATTGGATTTAACAAAAAATAATTAACTAAAATATACTCATACATAATTAAAGGCTGTTCATGGTACTCTGAGAACATCTGAAAGCCCTGCTTAAGATCTACGTGCATGAACACTGTGTATTCTTCCGCCATATATAAAACAACACTGCCATAGGTCCGATCACTTTATTCATGTGTCGGTCAAGTGAAACAATTACATTATTAGAAAAGTAAATATTTTACAGATCTGCTAATTATTACTCTTTGATGCATTAAATAGACAGAAAGCGAAAGTAATAATTTCTATTTTTACAAACGTTTATCTAACACTTATAATTAAACGTTAAGTTTTACGTTAAAACATAGAACTACTTTCCCTCCAACGATACCAACTTTACTGGGCGCACGTTACTCAGTACGCCCGTTAAAATATATGCCCGTAGGAGCAGTGATATTTTCCAAAGGTTGATTTTAAAAGTGCTCACTTCATCGTGAACATTCTTTAACAATAACACACAAAGTGAAAAGAGAGAGGAAGGGTTTTTTTTCTCATTTTCTCTGATCGCAGAAAAAATGTCAGAAAACTAACTGCTTCTTTTTTAGTTGTTAAAATAACTTAGGCAGGAAATTAAAGAACGTACAATTAAATGTCACTGCTATTAAGAATGCAGTTCGTATAACCACGCAAATCTGTTAATTGTCGCACGAGGAAAATCATTTTAACTCTTTACTCTGTCAATAAAAATTAGCATGTAACACGTGCTCACTACTATCAAGCACATTTTTGATTCTGTATGTTACATTATACTAATATATTGGCAATTATTTTAGTGTAAATACCTGTATAAAAGTAAATATGCATACTCAAACAATGTGTTCGGTATTGGAGCTATAATATACTTAAATATTATAAATATATTTTTTTTCATGCGTAGGTAACGTTTGCAGAATAAAATTTACTTTTGCGATAAATAAAATACGTTTTCACACATCAATGAACTCTAAAGCTTGAAGTAACTGTTTAACGTAGTAATCAAATTATGGTATTGAATTTATATCCGGGATATTTACTTAATAATGTTAACATACAGTGCGGTAACGAATTGCGTTTAGTTGCTGATAACAATGAATCATTCTCGCATTTTGTCTGACTGCAATTTATTTTATATGAGCTCTCTTTGCCATGATCTCTGACTATAGAACTGTTAATTATATTACACTTTGTGTGCGATGTTCACAATTGGTTGTAGTTGTGAGACTAGCCACTTAACCAGCGAACACTCAGTAGTGCAATAAACGATACTAATAGTAGATACTAATAAGGTAACCTAAATTAATTGCTGAAAAATTATAGGTAGTTATTCACGAATCATGTTCCATTTATAAGATTTTGTAATATATAAAGGAAACAAATTGGCACAAACTAAATTTAAATGTTTATAAATTGTAGTTTCAACGAATTAAATTGAAATTTAGCTCCCTTAACTAAATAATAGTTTGTAAATATTCGTAACATTATAATAATAACACCAAACGTAGTGGTGAAGTATTCTTACACAAAACGCTTACCTTTATGATTTATAGGTTTACAAATTGTGGTGGTGTAAGTTTCGAACACTTTATAGTAACAATGACCTTGTGTATTGTATGCGTTTGGTATTTAATAAACATCTACATTTCATTCAAAATTTCATCGTTTCGTTCGCATGATTCGTCGTAACGATTTTAGTATATAGCGAAACCTATAAAATAATTTTTTTTTGCTCTATGCAGTCTTAAAACGGACGAAGTTTTGACGACGAATAAGTATTTCAAATAGACACTAAAGGAAAATATCAATCCATTATTTATACAGCAATAATTCCAGAGTAATAAGTAACATTTATTTTGAACTTAAGATACTTTTCAAAGAAACAAGTAAACGAATTTACAAATACTGTATTCGGATTAGAAATATTAAATTTCGAATTCCAGTTGAAATTTAAATATACAACTCGTGAACTCATATTCTTCTTCCACCACGTTTATAGAGTTTTTCTTAGGGCGAAAAATTAAAATTTAAGTTTTACATTCAAATTTTGATTTAAAATAAAATATAATACATTTTAAACATCTTATAAAAATATTTAAGTTTTGAGCTACCTGTAATAGCTGGGTATTTTTAAAAATTTTCTTCATATTTACTGACAGCCGGTTTTCTTATCTTAAGTTGTAGTTAATGCTGCAAGATGCAAAGTAGGAGAAAGCTCGGAGATGTTTTGACACGATATACAGGAGATGGAAGGGATTTGTAAAAAAATAAACTATATTAATTGGAAAGTAGATTGCCGAAAAATTTAATCGTTGCTCACCCAAAATTACCCCTTTAATCATTAGCGTTCAAAAAATAGGAATGACCCATAAAGTTACAAATCCAGGTGTTGAGTTCAATGACTTTCTTACTTGGTCAGATCATGTCAATAAAACTTACTTAAGCGTATGGAAAACTATTAATCCATAGCTACAAAAAAACCTTTCGTACAGTCACTTATACTCGCAAGTACAGATTACTGCGATGTTGTCAATAATGACCTCACAAGTGACTTATCTGCCAACATTAGAGCTCTTGCAACACATTTGTGTACGTGGCCGATAGAAGTTAAAATTGTGGGAGCCTATTAACTCCTACTACGAAAAACTCAAGTGGCTCACTCTTATTGACAGGCGCATGCAGCATGCAATAATCGTGTTAAAAAATACGCCTAAATCGGACAGCCCTAAATACCTTGCAGATGAATTTCAGCACCTAAATAAAAACCACAATCATCATACACGTTCGTGCGAAACATCACAACTCATTATTCCCTATCACGAGTCGAATTTGTTTACCCAATAGTTTACGGTTTCGAGTGCTCGTTTTTTGGAATGACCTGCCTAGTAATTTGAAAGACCGTCCAAACTTCAGTAATTTAAAACGTAAGTTAAATATTCATTTTTCGCATAAAAAGTTTAGAAGTAATAGAAATTTGGCGGCATATTTCCTTTTTTCCCCGTTAATGTTTATTGTGTATTTGTTGTAAACTATTAATATTTTTTTCAGAAATTTTTTTTTGTTAGGTTAATGTGACGTGCTTCAGAAACAAAACCTTTTTTTTCTGATTAGCTACAATATTATCGTTCGGTACTTCAGTCCACATTTACTTTGAAGTATTCGCAGTAAAGAGCACTGCCTAACAGCTGGCAGCTGCGAAATTTAAATAGTAAATCCCATGTTAAGGAAATTTCGTCCATGTGCGTTAATTTTAAAGATAGGCGTTTTAAACGAAATGTATTCCTCGCGAATTTTTAGGAGAAGATCGTTACGAGCATATATCTTCAATGCAGATATGCCGTACGTACTCCTTGTAAAACGTAAATTTTAAAAATTCCTTGCGAACAGGCTATAGGTGTAATAGAAACATCTCCGTTGTAGGGAACTTCTCCTAAATAATACGCAAGGAACATATTTTGTTTGAAACGCCTATTTTTAAAATCAAAGAACTGAGGCCGGTAGGCAGAGCTCTTAACTAACTGTGGACTAGCAAGAATGAGGAGATGAACCAACCAGCTGAGCGGAGAAGTGGATAGCACACATTGAGAATGTACACATCGTTGTGTGTCTTAACAGGAATCCCTAGTAAACAATTTTAAAGTCTCCAAGGTCACGTCTGACAATAAGGAAGCATTGCAAAGGGCCCTTCAAATACTCCTGTATGTATTCCCTGTACCTACATTTCTCGCAAATTCGACTAGATCTCTAAAAATTGGATATTACTACATGCGTTGTAAGCCAGTGGATTAAATTATAAATGCCGCTTTGTACTTTTCTCCTTTCCTTTAAAGTAACTGTGCAAAAAACCTTTTTAAACAGTTTTCACTATTTTTTTTCTTTTTTGTACAGTTAATATTATAAAAGTGAAACGTGGCGGATGGTATATAATTGTTTTTTTTTACCTTTCCAGAGAAAAGAACCGTATTGCCAAAATATTTATTTGCTGAGATATGCGTATACGACCAAACAATGATTTTGCAGACAATATTTCACTAAGAATCCCTCTTACGAATGTATGAATTATAAATGATCACAAATGATCACAAATCACACGTCTAATATTTTGCTAGAATTTGAAATTAAAACTAAGAACTGTAACAAAATGCAATTGTGGCAATTTTTTTTTTATTTTTACAAAATGTGTACTGTAAGAAATAATTTAGTACTTGTGGCGAATTTTTCTATAGTCATTTCTGAAACAGGGAAAATATAATTTTATCTAAGGCGCAAGTAATTATTGGAAACAAACATGCCTGAAAGAAGAAGAATTCCAACAATAATGTGAGAAATAGTGATTATCAAGATTGCCTTTCGATAGAATTTTGAGTGTTTCAGTTGACAACGATCTGTGTAAATATACTACAATTATCAAATAATGTAATACAATTAAGAAGTGGAAACTTTCGCGATTAAATTACAGGACAAGCTATATTTCAAATACGTGTGTACTCCGGTGCATTTTTTTTTTTTAACTATGAGCGTACCAATTTTCTGATTGACCGCGCAAGACTCTGGGAGTGAGTGAGTGAAAAGATTTGGGCGGCTCTTAAAAATCGAGGTCTTAAGAGCCGATGAGGGAGAAGTGGTGAGATTATAGAGCAGCGCCGGCGTGAAAGGGTGGGGGAAAACGGAAGATCCCCGAGGAAACCCACCGACCAATGGCATCGTCCTGCACGACTCCCGAATGCGAAAATCCGGAAGCGACCCCGCCGGGAATCGAACCCGGTTTACCTTGGCGGAAGACGAGTAGTCTAACCACTACACCACCGTGGCCCCACGAGACTGTGGGAACGGTCCTTGTGTCTGAATGGCTACTTCATGCCGGGAAAGGTCACTACTGGCTGGGCGCCGGATGGCGAGTAGTTTAGCAGCAGCTGAATGGCGAACGGTGTTCCAACATGTTGCCGGCCATGACGTCACATTGCTGGTGCGAGAAGGTGATACAAGCGACTGTTTCACCTCTGTGTTCTACGTATTCTCTGCTCGTATACACTGGCTTGGAATGGGTTGATGAGAGGCATCGGCCGGCGCGGCAATGGAATCGCGTTAGCGCCCGGGGCAGCTGGACAGGGTGACTGCTTGGTGGTTTCCCGTTACCTCCCGCATTGAATTTGAGCCAGAGCCATGCGACAACAAGATGTGGTAGGAATGCTAGGAATAAACCTTGTATCACCTACGGTTGAGCGGCAACAAATCTAGCTAAACTGACAGGCGACCTATTTTTGATACGATCTGCAGATGTACGAATGATTTCAATTCAAGTGGCCCCATGAATTATTTTCAAAATTTTAACCATGATACAAATATTTTTGATGTTATAATAAATAGTAATATTAAAAAGGGAGAAAATAATTTTTTAAAAACAATTCTAAGAAAATGTAGGAATTTTAATATTTTAATCATTTTACTCTTACAGTTCTCAAAATTGAACAAATTTAATACTTTCGGCCATAACTCAAAACAATTATTGTTATGAAGAATATTTTCTGGGAAAATAGTGATATGGTTTACTCCTATCGCAGCTTTAAATATTTGAGGTACAAATTTAAGTCAAGCAGTTTTAGGCCTTTCACAGTAAAGAAAGCACTTTTTAAGGCAGTTCCTTAAAAGTTCCTTTCAGCTTATTTGTATCCTTTTGCCAATATTTAATATAAAAATATCTACGTGGTTAATAAACACAAATCTCAAAAGTTAACGTCTTAGACTACATTAAAATATAATTTTTTCGTTATTATGCTTTTTGGCAGGGCCACAAGAAAACAAGAAAGATCACTTTAAAGCGAATAGACTACAGAATTTAAACCTTCACCACAGATGACTGAAGCAAGAGTCGAATTTAAAATAAATTGTACCTTACAACTCCCGTGAACTCAAAAAACAGCTTAGTTGAAACCGAACTTCGTGTTGAAATGAATTTTTCAAATAATCAATATTTAAAGAAAATCTAGTAGGTATTAGTATTAATAAAAATAAGGTTAAGTTTTGTAAACCTTTGACCGATGACAAATTTTTGTTGGCTTACTTCACAGTTGTGTTTGGAAAGACTTATGGCTTTAAATTTAGGTTTATTTTTCATGCTATTTATAAGAAAATTCATAGATTTAAGGTGCACAAACGTTAACGGCAAAACTGAAAATTGATGTTTTTTTTGTATATATATATATATATATTTTTTTTTTTAAAGAAATTATGTTTTCAATTAAAATTTCCAAAAAATATTGTGCAAATTATTTTTTGAATGGTTTGGTATTGTATATATTTATTATTGATACGTGAGGAAACTACAAAATATCTGTTAATACAGAAAAAAAAACATTGTGGCTCTTGAACAGACTTAAATATTTGTCTTTCAGTAATGCTAATATAGCCCATTCACGGTTACTGCCAACTTTTGTGGAACCTTGCTTAAGTTCTACTTTTAGGATATTCCACCACCTCATGCAAACAAGGCTTAATCAAGTCTAGAAAATTACATCAACGGGACAACACACCATAATTGTGCGCAGTCAGTTTAATTATACTTTGATTTAGAACTATTTCCTTTCTAGACATTACGAACTCACCTATTTTTATAATGTTTTCATTAGTATTAACCATAAATGAAAACATTCTAATTTGTAAGTAAAATAAAAGTAAAAGTTAATTTTGGTCAAAAATAAAATACTTTTATGATAATATAAGTATAAAACTCTTCTGATAGTGATATATTTAGGAAATATCCAAACACGTCATACATGCGGTGAATTTTTTAAAGGTTTTATTCAAAAAGTGTGAATAAAACCCTGAATAGGCTATACATGAAAATTAATTTCATTATTTGCTGCAAACCATTTTTTATATAAATATTTGAGTTAATTTTCACATTAGAAAAAACGAATACGTATACGAGCAGGGAATTTCGAAATATCAAACTGAACAGTGCCCTTGTCAACTGAGAA